>JALMGF010000039.1:0-325000 GCA_023333645.1 Sceloporus occidentalis | reverse complement strand
ACTTGGCAGGCGGAGGCCTGTTGTTTCTTGCCCGCTTCCCTCCCCTCAAGATGGAGGTCGGGGGGAGGGCTCTTCAACTTGGCAGGCGGAGGCCTGTTGTTTCTTGCCCGCTTCTCTCCCCTCAAGGAGGTCGGGGGGAGGGCTCTTCAACTTGGCAGGCGGAGGCCTGTTGTTTCTTGCCCGCTTCTCTCCCCTCAAGATGGAGGTCGGGGGGAGGGCTCTTCAACTTGGCAGGCGGAGGCCTGTTGTTTCTTGCCCGCTTCCCTCCCCTCAAGATGGTGGTCGGGGGGAGGGCTCTTCAACTTGGCAGGCGGAGGCCTGTTGTTTCTTGCCCGCTTCCCTCCCCTCAAGATGGAGGTCGGGGGGAGGGCTCTTCAACTTGGCAGGCGGAGGCCTGTTGTTTCTTGCCCGCTTCCCTCCCCTCAAGATGGAGGTCGGGGGGAGGGCTCTTCAACTTGGCAGGCGGAGGCCTGTTGTTTCTTGCCCGCTTCTCTCCCCTCAAGATGGTGGTCGGGGGGAGGGCTCTTCAACTTGGCAGGCGGAGGCCTGTTGTTTCTTGCCCGCTTCCCTCCCCTCAAGATGGTGGTCGGGGGGAGGGCTCTTCAACTTGGCAGGCGGAGGCCTGTTGTTTCTTGCCCGCTTCCCTCCCCTCAAGATGGAGGTCGGGGGGAGGGCTCTTCAACTTGGCAGGCGGAGGCCTGTTGTTTCTTGCCCGCTTCTCTCCCCTCAAGATGGAGGTCGGGGGGAGGGCTCTTCAACTTGGCAGGCGGAGGCCTGTTGTTTCTTGCCCGCTTCCCTCCCCTCAAGATGGAGGTCGGGGGGAGGGCTCTTCAACTTGGCAGGCGGAGGCCTGTTGTTTCTTGCCCGCTTCCCTCCCCTCAAGATGGTGGTCGGGGGGAGGGCTCTTCAACTTGGCAGGCGGAGGCCTGTTGTTTCTTGCCCGCTTCCCTCCCCTCAAGATGGAGGTCGGGGGGGAGGGCTCTTCAACTTGGCAGGCGGAGGCCTGTTGTTTCTTGCCCGCTTCCCTCCCCTCAAGATGGAGGTCGGGGGGAGGGCTCTTCAACTTGGCAGGCGGAGGCCTGTTGTTTCTTGCCCGCTTCTCTCCCCTCAAGATGGAGGTCGGGGGGAGGGCTCTTCAACTTGGCAGGCGGAGGCCTGTTGTTTCTTGCCCGCTTCTCTCCCCTCAAGATGGAGGTCGGGGGGAGGGCTCTTCAACTTGGCAGGCGGAGGCCTGTTGTTTCTTGCCCGCTTCTCTCCCCTCAAGATGGTGGTCGGGGGGAGGGCTCTTCAACTTGGCAGGCAGAGGCCTGTTGTTTCTTGCCCGATTCCCTCCCCTCAAGATGGTGGTCGGGGGGAGGGCTCTTCAACTTGGCAGGCAGAGGCTTGTTGTGTGGCTGAGTTCTGTGGTCCAAGGCCAGAGGTGCAGTGGTTGAGAAAAGGCACATGAGAGCTTGTTTTTAGAAACGCTGCCAGAATCCCGGATGGAAGGACACTGCGTGGGAAAGGGCTATCTAATTAATTATCTTTATAGCCTAATGGGGTGGGGTTAATGGATATGGTTATAAAAGTGATATGTTTATACTTTCTTTCATTCCTGACAAAAAAGTAACTTTTATTAGTGGGCCCTCGCCTTACGTGGGGATCCGTTCCGGATCCCACCGTGTAAGGCAAATTCCGCCTATGCTCAAGCCCCATTGTTTCCAATGGGGCTCGTGCACGGCAGCGCGCGGGGCGCAATGGGTGCACGCACCCATTCAATTGAATGGGACCCGCCGCCCCTTCCGCCCCGCGTGCACCCCTTGGCTTGAGCGCGTATGCTCAAGCCGCGTATGGCGCGCCCATTTATGGTGCGGGCGCGCCGTACATGTATCTTCTTCAATGAAAGCTGTTCCTTTTTCAAAGTACTGCCTTTTCTGTTGCAAGAAGGGCTGCAATTAGGAGCCTGACAAATATCTCTCTCCCCTTCCATTCCCCCTGCTATCCCAAAAGGGCTGGAGAGCATACCAAACCAGCCACAGACCTTTTCCCTGCTCTTGTGTAATGCCAGGTCAGTCAAAAATACAACGCAGATAGTCCATGATCTCCTTCTGGACCAAGAGGCTGACCTGGCTTGTTTCACGGAGACCTGGCTGGGTGATGATAGCTCAGCCTCCTGGGCTCAGGCCTTACCAGCCGGGTTCTCCCTCAGTGAGCAGGTAAGGGGACGTCGCTTTGGTCCATAAAGACAATCTTGCCTTGAGCAGGATACCTATCCATAAGATGGACCACATCAAATGTGTTTGCCTCAGCTTAAAGACTAGTCACAATTGCTTAACAGACTCCCCCTAGCAGAGCTGCTGCTGGAATCGCCTAGGCTTTTGGTCCTGGGCGACCGCAACATCTCCCTCGATGCCCCTCCTCAGCATGCGCAGGGATTGCCATGGCCTAGATGCTGCTGCTTATTCTGCTGGTGCCCTTTGCGGGATAGGAAGGTATGCTCTGGGGGTTCAACGGACTCCCCTTCCTTCCCTCATTTCTTCCTTTGAGGAGACCGCAATGGAGCCCAAGGTGCAGAGCTGGACTCAGGAAGGAAAGGCAGGAAAGGAAGGATCTAATTTGGAAATATAGCTGCCCCTGTGTATCCTGTATGTTTGTTTGTGAGTGTGTGTGTTTGCCTCTGCTGTTTTTATGGCTGGGAATGGAGCTGAGGACTGAGGAGAGAATAAAGGGTCAGTTTTGGGCAAATTCAGAACTTCTGTGCATCAAAGAGTCCAGTGTGTTGAAACAACAAATAATTTTAATGAGAACACATAGAAATTCAGTGTTCAAGCCAGAACTGCCCTCCCGAATTAAAAAAATATATTGAAACCCCAACACCTAAAACTCCTCCCTCTTCCAAACCTAGCCCCCACCTCCAATTCCCACAGTCTAAGCCCCACAGGTAACAAGGCCCCCTTTGCCATTCCCACAAACTAGCCCTTTCTGTCAATACCTGCCCCCAACTTTCTTCAGCCAACATCCCCCACATTGCAAAAGCTGTCACTGCCATAACTATTCTAGACAGCTCTAACAAATCCCAGCCCCCCATCTACCTAACCTATACCACGACCCACAATCCCCACCCAAATTTACAAACCAAAGTAACTATATTATTAGCAATTAAAACCTAAAAATAACAAAATACAACTTTAAAACACAAACACAAACAGACATATCGACAGACAAAGCTTACAAACAAAATCACAACGGCCTTTTCTTAACACCACTGGATTGAAAATATATTTTTTGTATTCATTATTGACAAAAATAATATTAGTTCACTATTGGGATTTGTGTGGCTTCTCTCCTGTGTGGATTCTCTGATGTCTCACTAGGTCTGACTTCCAAGTAAAACATTTCCCACAATGCTGGCATTTGAATGGCTTCTCTCCTGTGTGGATTCTCTGATGTGTCACTAGGATTGACTTCAAATAAAAACATTTCCCACAATGCTGGCATTTGTGTGGCTTCGCTCCTGTGTGGATTCTCTGATGTCTCACTAGGTCTGACTTCTGAGAAAAACCTTTCTCACAATGCTGGCATTTGTGTGGCTTCGCTCCTGTGTGGATTCTCTGATGTCTCACTAGGTCTGACTTCTGAGAAAAACCTTTCTCACAATGCTGGCATTTGTATGGCTTCGCTCCTGTGTGGACTCTCTGATGTGTCACTAGGATTGACTTGTAAGCAAAATTTTTCCCACAATGCTGACATTTATGTGACTTCTTTCTTGTGTGGATTCTCTCATGATTGACAAGTGATTCTGTAAACAAGGAAAATGACAGACAAGACAATCTCAGTGTTAAGAGAAGATGTTATCCCAAGATTTAGCCCCACGTTCACCCCTCCCTATTTCAGATTAGATTAATAGAGTTGGTGTGAGTGACCTGAGCATGACCCTGTTCTGGATGCCCCCAAATCCATATAATGATTGTATCCTTACTCATAGGAGCTACCAAAGAAGAGATTGAGGGAACTTCGATGAGGGAATCAGTGGAAGCAGATAGTCAAAGGACTGTTGAAATAATATTCCATTAAACATGTGAAAAAATACTTTGATTGACAGGTGGATTCATGTCCTGTGAGACTGCCATAGAGTCCTGAGTCAGAGCCCAAGGCATGATGGAAGCTAACTGCAGAGGTCCCTTCATGCTGTTTGGCTCCAGGAGATAACTCACAACCAGTATACAGCTCACATGCAGATTGGTGTGGATTGGATTGGAGTTGTGTGAGCAAGAGATGGTGAAGTTGATGAAAGTCAGAGTAGAGCTTGCAAATATTTGTATTATTTTGCAAATCAAGATAGAGAACTTCCAAGGATTTAAATGAAACCAATTGTGTTTCTGATTTATTTTTAAGTGAAAAGTGGTCAGTGCATTGCCAATATCTATATCTGGATATTTGTTTCCATATTTTGCTATGTTATTCTTGAGCTGCATCTGGGAGTATCACCCTCAGATTACGCTGTATATTGGCTTTTGAACGCAATAGGAATTCAGAGCCAAGAAGGACCCAAGAGCCAATGTGCTAATCCTTTTTGTCTGAGATATTTCCACCAAGCACCCATTGTATTCAATTTGGTTTCAAACCATTCTCTCCCCCAGGAATCTTTCTAAAATGATATAAACCTTTCTGAACACTTGGTTTCTGACCCCAAGAAACAATCACAGAATAAATATCTGCCCTGACTGGCTGTTCTTTGACGTCAGTCCAATTAAAGACAGACAGTCTGTCGGTTTACATTGCTAAACACCTCACTACACTCACCAGCCCCACTTGCCATTAGAGTTACTGACTTCTCTCCCCTTTCTGGACCCTCAACAATTGCAATCAAGATCCATCTAGGTAAAGTTTTACCATTAGCAAAGCCTCACACTTTTCACCCACCTTTGTTACTAGTTCTTGTGTGTGTGTGTGAACACCTATATCTGTATATGTGTGTATATTGCTTTTCCCCTAATAAAACATAAAAACCTATTTCAAATGCCTTTGGAGTTCTCTGTGCTTCCGGGCCTGGTAGAGTTGAGCTGAATCCCAAGGTTACTTTTGCCCCAACCAAACTATATGTCTGCTTTCAGCTAAGTACCACATTCCCCTAAAAGCATAGCACTTTGGGTAACAAAGGGCCTCTGGAATCAACCATGGAGCTAAGCTCAGGTTGGAAAAGAAACATTAGAAGAAAAGCAGGTTTGTGTCCCCCTTTCCTCCCTTCATAGATATTACTCATAATTGCTTAATGGAACCCCTAAATATGTCTACAAACAAGGATTTGAGCCAATTCTCAGAACTTCTCTCAAACCAGTTCTTAAAATCTGTCAGGTTCATGGCTGCCTCCCAATCCCCAAGGCCCCTCTCCTTTGGTGTCTCTCCACCAATAGCGCTTCACTAAACTACAAATTCAAATATTCTACAGGATGCTGCTAACACAATTAAACTGCGCTTGAAAGGGATCTAGGACTCCAAGTAGATCACAAGTTGAACATGGGCCAACAGTGTGATGCGGCAGCTAAAAAGGCCAATGTGATTCTAGGCTGCATCAATACGAGTATAGTTTCTAGATCAAGGGAAGTAATAGTGCCACTCTATTCTGCTTTGGTCAGGCCTCCCTTGGAATAATCCTGTGTCTGGTTCTGGGCTCCACAATTCAGTTGGAACATGCCCAGAGGAGGGCAACCAAAATGGTGAAGGATCTGGAAACCATCAAGCCCTATGAGAAGCACCTTAGAGAGCTGGGTATGTTTACCCTGGAGAAAAGAAAGTTAAGAGTGGATATGATATCCATGTTTAAATATTGGAAACGGTCATCATATTGAGGATTGAGCAACCTTGCTATCTGCTACTACAGAAAAAGGAGACACCACAGTGGATGCAAGCCACATAGAAAGAGGTTCCACCTAAACATTAGGAGGAAACTTGGGACAGTAAGATCTCTTCCACAGTGGAATATACTCCCTTAGAGTTTGGTGGAGTCCTCTTCTTTGGAGGTCTTTAAACAGAGGTGGATGGTGCTTGGAATGTGTATTCCTGCATGGCAGAAGTGGGTTGAACTGGATGGCCCTTGTGGTCTATACCACTCTATGATTCTATAATGCTAGTGGATTCCGGTTCCTTACCCACAGAGGCCACGTTCTCATAATTCTCCATCATTATATAATTATACATAAGCCTCTGCTTCTTCGTCAACAGTTTCCATTCGTCGTCGGTGAAATATATCGCCACATCCGCAAAGGTCACCTGCAACAGAAAATAGCCCTCATCCACAGAGTGACTAAACAAAAGGGGAGGAAAGCACATGGTGCATCCAAATATTTATTTCATCACTTCAGAATTCAGTCCAGGAAATAAACTTTAAATGCTGTCCTCAAGAAAAAAGCTACTGCCTTTGAGATCCAGTTTGTCTTGAATCCTTTCAATATAATATACAATATAATTTAGGCCATGGCTGGGATACTGAGGATGGATTAGGATACTGACTATCCCAACAGTTACAGTACATTTAGCCACCAAAGAATTATGGTGCATCTAGCCATTTCTTGCCAAATTTTAGAACAAAATGTCATTATTAAAAAACATTTCTGGGAAGCAATCTGGACTTGAGGTCCACTGGGCCCAACCCATATTTAGATCTAGAGATGTTCTCCCACATCCCCCAACTTTTCACAGATTGGAAAAGCAAGACACATGTGGACAAGTAATCCAGAAGGCGGTGGAGATGGCCAAAGTTATTTATGAGGAAGGTCACACAAGCTAGGAAGGGCACAACAGTTTTCTTTTGCTTCAGCTTCCTGGGAAGGGCAATACCCTGCTTCCTTCCTTCCTCTCCTCTCCCCACTTTTGAGTTGATGGGGGGCAAACTGAATGGCACTCAGGAACTGAAGTGAGCTGAGAAGGGGGAAAGTGGGAGGAGGAGAGAGCAATTGGGACATTTTTAAAAGCCTCTGAAAAAGTGGGGTGACAGAGGATTAACCAGGACTGTCTCTGCTAAATTGGAAGAGTATGTTCTCCTCCTGCTTTCATGAACTGGCCCAGCAGTTACACAGATGAAACTAATAGTCAAGAACCTCAACTCACCAAAGAGTTCTTGTACCTCTGCATCTTCTTTCTCTTGGAGCCCATCTTCCTCCGCTTGGCCTCTGTGTTGGCCATCAGGTGGGCTGGGGTCCTGGTGGTCTTGCACTTGGGTCTCTTCCAGCAAAAGGTGTCCCAAAGCTGTGTCCAAAGGGAATGAGATGAAGTTCCTGAGAAAAGAGACCAGAGATTCAAAAAAGGACGCAAATTGGATCTCCTATAAAGAATTAATCCAAATAGACAGAACTGGTTATAGAGTAAAGACACGAGAAGATCCTAATGATCAGGGGTTATGATCTTTCATGGTTCTTTGACAGACAATTTAGAGAGCTCTTCCTAATGGATAAAAAACAATACGGTATTTGCTATTCAGACTCTGATCTAGAACAGGAAATAATGCTGAATAAAGAGAAAAGCATCCTGCTGGTGAGATACACAAGTGACATATCCCTCCTTTGGGCTGATGCAGAGGTGGGTATCCCCTTCCTCCCTGTGCTTCAAACAAAGCCCCCTGGACCTAGCATAGATTCACTGCAGCTCCCCTAAACAACAGATACTCCATGACTTATTAGAGTGGTGAGGGATGAGGGGATGGGGAATTGGAGAGGGCCCTGGTTATGTCCCTGTATCTAGATGTGAAATGAGTGCATCATAAATAAATAAATAAATCATCTGCTGAAACCTCCAGAATTCTCCAGTGCTTTTCCCCATCATCAGCCCCTTTCCCAAGAAGGCTGCATCCACACTGCAGAAATAAGACACTTTGACACCACTTTAAACACTCAGCGCTATGGAAACCTGGGATTTTACCTTTAGAACTGGATTATTTCTGCAGTGCAGATACAGCCTGAGTTGGTTGTAAAAGGGCAGAAGCACCAAATACCGGTTTTCCTTTAAAAAAAAAAAAGCAGTCTGCTTATCTGTCTAATCCTTATTTTTGCTGTTCTTGTTTGTTTCTATGTTTATTTGGTAATAATATGAGATGGTCTGGTTTGGCACCTTCCTTCTTGCCTGAAAATCTCTTAATAAGGAAACTGAGGAGACTTTTAAAACCTCCCAAAGGAGCTACTTTTGGCTTTGTTTGGGGGACAAGCCTCCTCTTAGAAGCCAAAGCCCAGTGTTTATGAAGAAGAAGAATAAGGCTTGTGTTAAAACTATGCTCCCCATTTCTGATCCCTTTTAAAACCCATGTTCCCCAGAAGGAGCAGAGGTTTGTAATAAGAAAACCCTCTCAGAAAAGACACACAAAAGACCCACAAAGAGACACACTTCCTTCCTTTTGGCCCAAGGAGCCTGGCCTCCTTCTGACTCTGGAGCCTCAGGAGAGAAAGAGAAGCCTCTGTTCAACTGAGGCTCAGAGAAGGTTCCGGAACATTATTCCCCAGTCACAAGTGGCACAAAATGGCCTCCAGAACACAAAATTGGATTCCAGCCAATTAGGGCCAAGGATGGTGGGAGGGACTGGGGTTCCGGCCAATCAGGACCAGGGATGGAGGGAGGGAGGGGATTCCAGCCAATGGCAGCCCTCAGAGTGTCCCCTGGAGCCAATCATGTGTAAAATACATATCATAAAAACATCACAAAGTATAAATT
The DNA here is from genome assembly GCA_023333645.1 of Sceloporus occidentalis. Lineage (NCBI taxonomy): Eukaryota > Metazoa > Chordata > Lepidosauria > Squamata > Phrynosomatidae > Sceloporus > Sceloporus occidentalis. Next base: position 316,324 of record JALMGF010000039.1, on the reverse strand, counting down.
TCCAATTACAGTAATCACAGGGCAATTATGCTGTTATGACCGGAAGTAAATGTATACACAGTTATGATTATATATACATGCTGATGTTGACCAGAACATGGGGGCTGTATATATGCGCAGGTGCATCCATGTGCATTCATATGTACCTCCATATTTCTCCATGCATTTGCTTATGTTTAAATTGTACACAAGTAGAGGAGTATATATAAATGTGTGTGTTTATTCTAGCCAGCTGCAACAAATCCCAACCCCCCTCTACCTAACCCATACCACAACCCACAATCCCTAGCCAAATTTACAACCCAAAGCCATTATCTTTACTATTAGTAATTAAAACCTAATCTTAACAAAACATAACTTTAAAACATAAACAGACATATGGACAGAGAAACCTAACAAACCAAATCACAAGGGCCTTTTCTTAGCACCACTGGATTGGAAACATAATCTTTGCATTCCTTACTGACAAAAATAATGCTAGTTCACTACTGGGATTTGTGTGGCTTCTCTCCTGTCTGGACTCTCTGATGTGTCACTAATAATAATAATAATAATAATAATAATTTTTATTCCTAACCCACTTTTCCAAAAATAGATCAAAGCTGGGTACAGCAAAGGAAAAAAATGTAGCACAATATGCAATATAAAAACATACAGTATAAAAGCATCATAAAAATAACCCAATACTTTAAAACACTATAAAATCTACAACAAGCGTTAAAACCAAAGAAGACAAACTTGCATATCAGGGGAGAACAGCATGTAATCAGGGCACATGGGCGAAAGCTTGTCGGAAGAGAAAGGTCTTTAACTCCTTCCTAAAAAGATCAAGGGAGGTGAAGGAGCTTGACTTCATAGAAAAAATTGCAATACAATACAAAAAATGGCAAGGCCTCTCTCCCCCTCAAGATGGTGGTGGGGGGAGGGCTCTTAGTCTTGCCAGGCCAGGCCTCGTCTCTCCCCCTCAAGATGGTGGTCGGGGGGAGGGCTCTTAATCAACCAATCTTCTATAGAAGGATTAATTGCAGATTTCCAAACTTGAGCAAATAAGATCTTTGCACATGAGACCATATATAAAACAATTATATTGTATTTTACTGACTTTATGTTGTGTGTCATGTTTAGTAAAAATAAATTTGGTTCAAAGGGAATATTTATATCCAGAATGTTTTGGATGGTTCCATGAATCCTTTGCCAGAATCCTTTAGCTTTAATGCATGTCCACCGATATGAAAGAAGCTTCCCTCGGGTTCCCCGCATTTCCAGCACTTAGTATTACCAGTTTTGTATCTCTGGTGGGTTTTTGGGGGGTTAGATACCACCTGTATAACATTTTGATATCATTTCCTTTATAGTTTTGGCACAGAGTGAATTTATTTGTTCCTTTCCATGATTTTTCCCATTCCTCTATAGTTATAGATTTATTTATATTATGTGCCCATCTTACCATGCTGTCTTTAATAATTTCATCTTCTAGATCTCTTTCTTTTAATAACTTATAATATTTGATATGTGTTTACCTTTTTTGTCCATCATAATTTTATCTATTTCATTGTTATCCATCGTTAACCCAGGAGATTTATTGTCTGCCTTAAAACGATTGTTTAATTGGTTGTATAAAAACCAATCCTTCATGTTTCCTTTTTCATTAAGTTCTTCCATAGATTTCATATTGTATTTTCCTTCTGGTGTTTTATTTATTAAATCTCCATATCTTAGCCATGGAGTATCTTTGTCCTTTGTTCTATTGTAATAGGCCTCTTGCAATGACCCCCAAAACTGATGTCTCATTTTATACCATACTTTAAGCAATGATCTTCTTATAACATGATGGTTAAAAGTATTATTATCTTTTGATTTTGTATACCACATATATGCATGTATACCAAGATTCAGGTTAGCTTTTTCTATATTCAATAAAGTCTTGTTTTCTAATTTGAATCATTCTTCTAGTCATTTGAGACAAGCTGCATAATAATAATACAGCTTAAAGTTTGGTAAGTTACATCCCCCCCTTGAAGCAAAGATCATTTACTAAGGCACCCATAACAGTTTCGACTCCGTATCCCATCCTGAAGCCAGTTTGAAATGGGTCCAGATAATCTGTCTCATCCAAGACCGCTTGGAGATGAAGAGCAACTGCCCTCAAAATTATGTTGGTTAGAAATGGAAGACAGGAAACCGGTCTGTAATTGTTCATCTCCAAGGGATCTAGGGAGGGCTTTTCCATAAACGGCTGTAACACTGCTTCTTTTAAGCATGATGGAAAATAGCCCTAACTAAGAGATGCAGCTATGATATATTTCAGGTGATATAAAAAGGGCAAGGGTCGGGAGGGCAAGTTCTCCTCTTCACACTTACAAGGAGCTTGGTCACATCCTCAGTACTCAGATTCAAATTGATCCAGTATGATCTTACTCATGGACACCTCACTTATAGCCTCCGCAATAATGCTGACGTCCAATTTGGCTCTTATCTGAGAGATATTATATGTGAAATAGTCATTTAAAGCATCATAGTTAGTTATAGAAGGCTCTAATAATGGGTTCCGTGGGGAAGGTGCCTGAAACAGGTCCCAAATCCCCCCCCCCCCCCGACTTCAGCAGTCCCTTTATGCTTCTCTTCCCTTGGCACTTTCATTCCTTTCAGATGCCCCAAAGACCCCTTCTCAGCATGCGCAGGGATTGTAAGGCCTTTGCTGCTGCTGCTGTTTATTCCATTGTCGGCCTTTGGAAGAAGGGAAGGACTGCGGCCTTTTTTCCTTCCTTCCGGAATGGAGCCCAAGCTGCAGAGCTGGACTCAGGAGGGAAAGGCTGGGAAGGCTCTGCTTTGTACATATAGCTCTGTCTCTCTGAGTATATATGTGTGTTTGCCTCTGTTTTTATGTCTGGGAATGGAGCTGAGGGCTGAGGAGAGAAGAAAGGGTACATTTTGTGCAAATGCAGAATTTCTGTACACCAATGAGTCCAGTGTGTTGAAACAACAAAAACTTTATTTCAAACACATAATCAGAAATTCAGTGTTTAAGTCAGAGCTGCCCTCCCCAAACCAAACATTAAAACCCCAAAACCTAAAACATCACACTCGTCCAAACCTGGCTCCCCCTCCAATTCCCACAGTCTATGTCCCACAGATAACAAGGCCCCCTTTGCCATTCCCACAAACTAGCCCTTTGTGTTAATACCTGTCCCCAACTTTCTTCAGCCAACATCGAACAAATTCCAAATGCTATCATTCCCATAACTATTCTAACCAGCTGCAGCCAATCCCACCCCTCTGTTTAACTAACCTATTCCACCACCATGATCCCCACTCAAATTTATAAACGAAAGCAATAATCTATAATAAAGGCAATTAAAACCTCAAAATAACAAAATATAATTGAAAAACATAAACAGGCATATGGACACACAAACCTCACACACGAAATCACAACGGCTTTTTCTTATCACCACAAGATTTAAAATACATTCTTTGTTTTGCTTCTTGATAAATATAATGTTAGTTCATTTCTGGAATTTGTGTGGCTTCACTCCTGTGTGGATTCTCTGATGTCTTTCTAGGTTTGACTTCAAAGAAAAACATTTCCCACAATGCTGGCATTTGTGTGGCCTCTCTCCTGTGTGGACTCTCTGATGTGTCACTAGGTTTGACTTGGAAGAAAAACATTTCCCACAATGCTGGCATTTGTGTGGCCTCTCTCCTGTGTGGACTCTCTGATGTGCCAATAGGTATGACTTGGAAGAAAAACATTTCCCACAATGCTGGCATTTGTATGGCTTCTCTCCTGTGTGGACTCTCTGATGTACCAATAGGTATGACTTGGAAGAAAAACATTTCCCACAATGCTGGCATTTGTTTGGGTTCTCTCCTGTGTGGGCTCTCTGATGTGCCAATAGGTATGACTTGGAAGAAAAACATTTCCCACAATGCTGGCATTTGTTTGGGTTCTCTCCTGTGTGGGCTCTCTGATGTGCCAATAGGTATGACTTGGAAGAAAAACATTTCCCACAATGCTGGCATTTGTTTGGGTTCTCTCCTGTGTGGACTCTCTGATGTGCCAATAGGTATGACTTGGAAGAAAAACATTTCCCACAATGCTGGCATTTGTTTGGGTTCTCTCCTGTGTGGACTGTCTGATGTGCCAATAGATATGACTTGGAAGAAAAACATTTCCCACAATGCTGGCATTTGTATGGCTTCTCTCCTGTGTGGACTCTCTGATGTGCCAATAGGTATGACTTGGAAGAAAAACATTTCCAACAACGCTGGCATTTGTATGGCTTCTCTCCTGTGTGGACTCTCTCGTGGCTGACAAATTCTTCTGTAAAGGAGGACAAGGACAGACAAGACTGAATCTCAGTGTTAAGAGATGAAAGTGTTGCCCCAAGATTTAGCCCCACGTTCATCCCTCCCTATTTGAGATTAAATTAATAATGTTGGTGTGAGTGACCTGAGCATGACCCTGTTCTGGATGCCCCAAATCCATATAATGACTGTATCCTTACTCAGAGCTACCAAAGAAGAAATTGAAGGGGAACTGTCATGAGGAAATCAGTAGAAGCAGATAGTCAGACAGTTGAAAAATATTCCAATTAATATATGTAAAAATACTTGGATTGAAAAGTGGCATCATTTCCTGTGAGGCTGCCATAGAGTGTTGAGTCAGAGCACATGGCATGATGCAAGCTAACTGCAGAGGAAGCTTCATGCTGTGTGGCACCAGGAGATGACTCACAACCAATACAGTATACAGCTCACATGTGGATTGATGTGGGTTGGAGTTGTGTGTACAAGAGATTGTGAAGTTGATGAAAGTCAGAGAGGAGAGCTGGTACATATTTGTTTTCTATTGCAACTCAAGCTAAAGAATCTCCAAGGACTTGGAGGAAATCAACTGTGTCTGTGAGTTATTTTTAAGTGTGGAAAGTGGTTAATGCATTGCCAATAGCTATATCTGGAGATTTGCTACTGTACTCTGCTATGTTATTATTGAACTCTGGGAGTGTCGCCTTCAGACTGTGCTTTACATTGAATGGGACCAGAATTCAGAGCCAAGAAGGAGCTGAGAGCCGGTGTGATAATCCTTTTTGGCTGAAGTATTTCCACCAAGCACCCATTTAATTTAATTCAGTTTCAGACAATTCTTTCCCCACCCAGGAAACATCCTAAAGCAATGTAAACCTTTTTGAATGCTCGGTTTCTGCCCCCAAGCAACAATTTCAGTATAAATATCAGCCCCAACTGGCTGTTCTTCAGCATCAGTCCATTTGCAGACTTACACTCCGTTGGTTTACATTGCTAAACACCTCACTACACTCACCAGCCCCATTGCTATAGCAGTTATTGACTTCTCTTCCCTTTCTGAACCCTCAGCAATTGGAATCAAGATCCATCTAGGTAATGTATTACCATTAGCAAAGCCTTACACCATTCACCACTCCCACCTTTGTTACCTAGTTCTCGCATGTGGTGTGTGAACACTTATATGTGTATATGTGTGTGTGTGTGTGCATGTATTTTGCTTTTCCCCTAAATAAAATACAAAAGCCTATTTGAAACGCCTCTGGAGTTGTGTGTGCTTCTGGGCCTGGTATAGTTGGGATGAATCCCGAGGTCACTGTTGCCTCAATCTCTCCTTTGAGCTAAGTATGAAATTCCCCTAAAAGCATAGCACTTGTGTGTGTGTCCTCCCCAGACTCCAGCATTTCGAGTGACAAAGGGCCTCTGGAATCAACCACAGAGCTAAGAAAGCTCAGGTTGGAAAAGAGACATTAGAGAAAAAGGAGTTTTTGTGTTACTCTTTCCTCTCTTCATAGACATTGCTCATAATTGCTAAATGGAACCCTTAATATGTATGAAAACAAGGGCCTGATTTCGAGTTCAGTTCTTAAGTTTAGTGCTCTACATGGGGCTACCTTTGTACCAAGTTTGGAAGCTTTAGTGAGTTGAACATGTGGCAGCCAGATTAGTCACCTGAACATCTAGGTCAGACCATATAACACCAGTATCCCTACATTGGCTGCCAATTATCTTCCGGCGCAATACCAAGCGTTGCTTATTACCTTTAAAGCCCTACATGGCTTGGGCCTGAGCTACTTGAGGGAAGGCCTCTCCCTACACCATCCGCCCCTCACTCTCAGAACATCTGGGAAGAATCTATTAGATTACCCAAAGGTCAGGCTAAGAACAACTTCTCACAGAGCATACACAGCCATAGCCCCCAAGTTATGGAACAACTTGCCGGAGGAGATCCGTCTTAACACCACCTTGGATGCTTTCAAGAAAGCACTTAAGACGGATCCCTTCCGGCAGGCTTACCCAGCTGACCTCTTGTAAAGAACTTAAGGAAAAATCCCACTTCTGATAACAACTGTGCATTTTAAATGATGTTTTTATTTGTTCCAAATTGAGTTTTAAGCGTTTTGTTGTTTTACTGTGTGTAAATTGAATGCTATTGTTGTTTTGTGGCTATTTTACGGTTGTAATACCGCCTCGCTCCATTGAGAGAGACGGGTAAATACAAATAAAACTTATTATTATTCTCAGTATAATCTGTGAGGTTGGTGGCTGCCTCCCAATCCCCAAGGCCCCTCTCCTGGTCCTTCCCAGAGGTTCCTTTCTCTCCGCACAGAGCTAGGAAATCCTGGCTTTGCTCCTGCCTTCCCCTCCTGGCTCCCAGAGGCCTAGAATCATAGAGATGGAAGACACTACAAGGGCTATCCAGTCCAACCCCATTCTGCCATGTAGGAATCAAAGCATCCCTGACAGATGGCCATCCAGACTGTTTGAAGATCTCTAAGAAAGGAGACTCCACCAAAATCTCAGAGGGAGTTTGATCCATTGTCGAACAGACCTTACTGTCATGAAGTTCCTTCTAATGTTGAAGTGAAATCTCTTTTATTGCAGTTTGCATCCATTGTTCCGTGTTTTAGTTTCTGGAGCAGCAGAAAACAAGCTTGACATTCCTTCAAATATTTAAACAGGGCTATCATATCACCCCTTAACCTTCTTTTCTCCAGGCTAAACATCCCTAGTTACCCAAGTCGTTCCTCATAGTTTCCAAATCCTGCACCATTTTAGTCGCCCTCCTTTGGACATGCTCCAGTTTCTCCACATCCTTTTTGAATTGTGGTGCCCAGAACTGGACACAATATTCCAGGTGAGGACTGACCAAAGCAGAATACCATGGCACTATAACTTCCCTTGATCCTGACACTATACTTCTATTGATGCAACCTAAAATCGCATTGGCCTTGTTAGCTGCCGCATCACACTGTTGACTCATGTTCAACTTGTGGTTTACTTGGACTCCTAGATCGCTTTCACACGTAGTTTCATTCAGCCAGGTGTCCCCCATCCTATATCTGTTATTTCATCTCCCTCTTAAGCCTGATCCCCTTCCCTTTCTCCCTCCGCTCTCCAACCTTCCTTCTTGCCCATCTGCACTGCTTCAGTATTTCACCTTCACCATCTCTTTCCTGCCTTTCTGTTTTTCACATTCGCTCCTTCTCTCTATCACAGACACACACCCATTTATGTGATGCATAAAAGGGACACTTTGAGGCTCATTTGTTGAGAAAGGCAGGATAATCCATATACAAATTACTCATTGGGAAAGGCAAAGCAAGGGGGCTGGGACCTGGACTTCTGTTTTGGTGAGGATCAAGCACCAGGGAGCAGTATTAAGACATCTCTAAGACAGGGATGGGCTACTGTTGGGGATTGGGGGCGTCACATTGGCCCCCTGGGGATCTCAGGGGCAACCACACATTGTATTGCCTTAAAATAGGAATAAAGTTTTGTGCCTCAGTATCTCATTGCATCCCTTTGGGGAAGTGAAGCAGAACCTCAAAAGGCTGGAAGAGGGCCAAAAAAGGAAAAATACTCAGAGATGTGCTACCATTTCAATGAGAAATGCATTACTAGTAATCTCCATGCTGTCTTCCTACAAAATCCTAGCTTTGGTGAGATATCTGGGGCCAGAACTTAGCTTCAGAATTAAAAAGTCCTTTGCTTCCACCAAAAGGTTTATTGAGAAACTCAGGCAAAAGGATCCATTAATAAGTCTAAGCTGTCTCTGAAGTGTCAAAAACCTTTTCCCTCCGTCATGAACTACCTTCACACTCCTCCCTTTTCCTCCCCTTCAGCCCCTAACCAGCCCGGCTGCCAAGGTACCTCTTGCCTTCTTCTTCCACCGTTCACATGCGCCTCTCCCCCCAGGGGCATGTCTGCCACCCAGAGTTCACAGACCAGGCAGTTAATAGCCTCCACAACTGCTTCCCTTCCCTGAAGCCATTCTAGGCCCCAATATCCTTAGTAACTACTTAAAACTACTAGCATTTAAACTACTAACAATCCCCCCTAAACCCTAATACCATTCTGGATGAACCACAGAACCTGCTTCTGACAATTGGCACTTTACAATGCAGTATTTAGAATCCTTATAAAGTGGAAAGCAATAGTGCCTCACTAAACTACAAATTCAAATATTCTACAAGATTTTGCTATCACAATTAAACTATGCTTCAAAGGGATCTAAGACTCCTAGTAGACCACAAGTTGAACTTGGACCAACAGTGTAATGCGGCAGCTAAAAAGGCCAATGTGATTCTAGGCTGCATCAATACGAGTATAGTTTCTAGATCAAGGGAAGTAATAGTGCTGCTCTAATCAGCTTTGGTCAGGCCTTACTTGGAATAATCCTGTGTACAGTTCTGGCCTCCGAAATTCAAAAAGGATGTTGACAGCTTGGAACATGCCCAGAGGAGGGCAACCAAAATGGTGAAGGATCTGGAAACCATCAAGCCCTATGAGGAGCGGCTTAGAGAGCTGGGTATGTTTACCCTGGAGAAAAAAAAAGTTAAGAGTGGATATGATATCCATGTTCAAATATTGGAAGGGGTTGTATTGAGGATGGAGCAAGCTTGCCTTTTGCTGCTTCAGAGAAAAAGAGACACCACAATGGATGCAAACGACAGAGAAAGAGGTTCCACCTAAACATTAGGAGGAACTTTGGAACAGTAAGAGCTCTTCGACAGTGGAATATACTCCCTTAGAGTTTGGTGGAGTCCTCTTCTTTGGAGGTCTTTAAACAGAGGCTGGATGGTGCTTGGAATGTGTATTCCTGCATGGCAGAAGAGGGTTGAACTGGATGGCCCTTGTGGTCTATTCCAACTCTATGATTCTATAATGCTAGTGGATTCCGGTTACTTACCCACAGAGGCCACATTCTCATAATTCTCCATCATTACAGAACTGTACATAAGTCTCTGCTTCTTCGTCAACAGTTTCCATTCCTCCTCAGTGAAATATACTGCTACATCCGCAAAGGTCACCTGCAACAGAAAATAGCCCTCATCCAGAGAGTGACTAAGCAAAAGGGGAGGAAAGCACATGGTGCATCCAAATATTATTTGATCTCTTTAGAATTCAGTCCAGGAAATAAACTTTAAATGCTGTCAGCCAGAAAAAAGCTACTGCCTTTGAGATCCAGTTTGTCTCGAATCTTTTCAATATAATATGAAATATAATAAACAATATAATTTAGGCCATGGCTGGGATATTGATGATGGATTAGGATACTGACTATCCCAACACATACAGTACATTTAGCCACCAAAGAATTATGGTGCATTTAGACATTTCTTGCCACATTTTGGAGGCAAATGTCATTTTTATAAAGCAGTTCTGGGGAGCACTCTGGGCTTAAGGGTCACTGGGCCCACCCCCAATTTATATCCAGAGACATTCTCCCATAGCCCCTAACATTTCATTGATGGGAAAAACAAGACACATGTGGAGAAGCAACCCAGAAGGCAGTAAAGATGGCCAAAGTTGTTTATGAGGAAGATCACACAAGCTAGGAAAGGCACAGCAGTTTGCTTTTGCTTCAGCCTCCTGGGAAGGGCCATATCCCGTCTCCTTTTTCCTCTCCTCTCCCCACTTTTGAATTGATGGAGTGCAAACTCAATTGCACTTAGGAACTGAAGTGAGCTGAGAAGGGGGAAATGGGAGGAGGAGAGAGCAGCCAGGAAATTTTTAAAAGCCCCTGAAAAAGTGGGGTGACAGAGGATTAACCAGGACTGTCTCTGCCAAACTCGGACAGTACGTATATTATTTGCTTCCTTTCATAAATTGGCCCAGAAGTGACACAGATGAAGCTAATAGGATAGTGACTCACCAAAGAGCTGTTGTACTTTGGCAGCCTCTTTCTGTTGGAGCCCAACTTCCTCCGCTTGGCCTCTGTTTTGGCCATCAGGAGGGCAGGGGTCCTGTTGGCCCTGTACTTCGTCACTTCCAGCAAGAGAGGCCCAAAGCCGTGTCCAAAGAGGCTGAGATGGAGTTCCTGAGAAAAGGGACCAGGGTTAGGATTGGCTTGGCAAGAAACCCTGCAGCACTCAAAGACACAGAGAACAGCATCCTGCTGGTGAGATACACACGTGACACATGCCTACTTTGGGCCGATGCAGAGGTGGGCATCCCCTTCCTCCCTCTGCACCAAACAAAGCCCCCTGGACCTAGCATAGATTCACTACAGCTCCCCTACACAACAGATACTCCATGCCTTCTTAGAGTGGTGAGGGATTAGGGGAATGGGGAATTGGAGAGGGCCCTGGTTATGTCCCTGTAGCTAGATGTGAAATGAGTGCATCATAAATAAATGAATCATCTGCTGAAACCCCCAGAAATCCCCAGTGCTTTTCCCCATCATCAGCCCTTTTCCCAAGAAGGCTGCATCTGCACTATAGAAATAAGGCACTTTGACACCGGTTTAACCACTCAGTGCTATGGAATCCTGGGATTTTACATTCTCTGCCAGAGAGTTCTCATGCCACAACAAACTACAAATCCCAGGATTCCACAAAATGGAGCCAGGAGAGTTAAAGCGGTTTCAAACTGGATTATTTCTTCAGTGCAGATACAGCCAGAGTTGCTTGTAAAAGGGTAGAAGCACCCATGTCTTGTTTCATTCTTGGTAATATGAGTTATTCTGGTATGTCTCCTTCCTTCTTCCCTGAAAATCTCTCAATAAGAAAACTAGAGAGACTTTTAAAACCTCCCAAAGGAGCCACTTTTGGCCTTTTTTGGGGGAGAAGCCTCCTCTTAGAAGCCAAAGCCCAATGTTTGTGAAGAATAATAATAAGGCTTGTATTAAACCTATCCTCCCCATTTCTGACCCCTTTTAAAACCCAAGTTCCCCAGAAGGAGCAGAGCTGTGAAAGAAAACCCTCTCAGAAAAGAGACACACTTCCTTCCTTTTGGACCAAGGAGCCTGGCCTCCTTCTGACTCTGGAGCCTCAGAAGAGAAAGAGGAGCCTCTGTTCAACTGAAGAGGCCTCAGAGAAGGTTCCGGAACATTATTCCCCACAATCCCAAGCAGCACACAAAATGGCCACTGGAAAAGTAAATGGCCACCGGAACACAAAATGGCCTCTGGAACACAAAATGGCCACGTCCAACTCAGCGCTTGGCAGTTGGAGACCTCAGCACAGGAGTGAAGCCTACCACTTCCAGGCCTTGTCCCTCTCCACTCCCCTCCTTCCTTCCCTCCTTGTCTTTGTCTCTCTCCTTCCTCCTTGTCTCTCTCTGACCCCTTCTCACTCTCTGCTCATCACTCACTCTTCCTTGTGCAGAGCTAAATAGAGAGGCAGAAGCTCCTTCCTTCTTCCAAGGCTTCCAGGCCTTGTCCCTCTGATCCCTCTCCACTCCTCTCTCTCTCTCTCTCTCTCTCTCTCTCTCTCTCTCTCTCTCCTTCCTTCCTTCCTTCCTTCCTTGTTTCTGTCTATCTGTCTTTCTTTCCTTCCTCTCTCTCGCCTTCCTCCTTGTCTCTCTCTAACCCCTTCTCACTCTCTACTCCTCACTCACTCTTCTGCGCACAGAGCTAAATAGAGAGGCAGAAGCTCCTCCCCTTCTTCAGTCTGGCCAATGGGGGCAGAGGAGCTGGAAGACCCCGCCCCCTGCCCCACCCTCACAGGCTCCTCCTGCAGTTAATATGGAAGAAGGCAGGAGGGACTGAGGGACCCTGGAGCCCCAGCCACACGGACACTGGCCAAATCTCCCATCATTAAGGTCCTATCGCACATACAGTCTGGCATTTGTTTTTTCCATTTTTCAAAGAACAGGCCACTATTTCCTAAGGGTACATAAACTCCCACCATTAGGATCCTTTGGTCTTGTAAAGTAACTTCTACACCAACCAAGTATCCATTGGGGTCTGAGAATACCTCTTTAGATTCTCATTTATCCTTTACATAAATCACTACACCTTTTCCCCTCTTTTTTGAGGCTCCTATGTATTCTTTACCCAATTTGGCGTTTTTCAGCACTTATATCCTCTTTCTTTATATGGGTTTCCTGAAGGCAAATGACATCAAGTCTCTGTTCCCCTCAATAATGAAAAAGTTTGCCTTGTTTTTTTGGGGCTGTTAATTCCTTTAACATTCGATGATAGGAGGGCCGTCTTTTCCCATTTCATCGTCATATTCTCCATCTATATCGTCATCTCTTGTGTTTGGATCTGCTTTCCTAAGTAATTCTCCTTCTTCTCTTTCTTCTTCTAAGCTCTCTTCCTCCTTATCCTCTTCTCCTTTTCCGGGGTTGTTTCTTTCTTCTTTCCGACTGTCCCCTTTATTAAGTTCTTTTTCATTCTCATGTAGAACATTTCTTGCTTTTTAGTTAGTTAGTTCCCATTTGTAGTAGTCCATTGCTGCGCAAAACCTTAGTCAGTGGTCCATATTCCTTCCTCTTCCTTAACAGTTTCCCAGAGATATCTTTCAACAATAAAAGTTCACTTTCTTTGGTTTTGAATCTTGTATGAAAGTGTTGTTGAAGAATTGCTTCTTTCATTTGAGTCCTAACAAAATACATCACAATATCTCTGGGCAGTCTCTTCTGTTTTGAGACCCAGGAGCTTACTCTAAACTTCTTCTCCACCTCAAGGAGAAAAGATTCATTATCTAGGTCCATAAATTCAGCCAAGGCCGGTATTATCCTTTTATGTAGATCTTCGTCCTTCTGTTCAGGAAGACCTCTTATTCCAAGATATCTCTCCCTAAATCTTTGCTCTAATTTAATTTTTTCTGCTGTATCTTCAGTATGTTCTTCTGTTAATCTCTCTATCTCTTTTCCCAATTTTTAATATTCTTCCTCCAGGAATGTCACTCTTTCCCTGGTTTGTGATAATTCTGATGTTATCTTTTCCAGAGAGTATTTATGTTAAGGAACGGGGTGGACATTAAACCAGCAGAATCCCCAGACTTTCCCTAGTCTTTAAGCTGAGGCAAATACATTCGATTGGTCCATCATACGGATACGTATCCTGGCCAAAGCAAGATTGTCTTTATGGACCAAAGGCACTCCCTTTACCTTCTCACTGAGGGAGAACCCGGCTGGTAAGGCCTGAGTCCAGGTGGCTGAGCTCTCATCACCCAGCCAGGTCTCCATGAAACAAGCCAGGTCAGCCTCTTCATCCAATAGGAGATCATGGACTATGTGTGTTTTATTTTTGACTGACCTGGCATTACACAAGAGCAGGGAAAGGTTCTGTGGTTGTTTTGGTATGCTCTCCAGGTCTTTTGGGAAAGCAGGGTGAATGGAAGGGGAGAGAGATATCTGTCAGGGTCCTAATTGCAGCCCCTCTTGCAACACAAAAGGCAGTACTTTGAAAAAGAACAGCTTTTATTGAAGAAGATACATGCAATAGAAGGGACTTTATTTGGCAGGAATGAAAGAAAGTATAAACATATCACTTTTATAACCATATCAATTAACCCCACCCCATTCACCAATAAAGCCAATTAATTGGGTAGCCCTTTCCTGCGCAGTGTCCTCCCATCTGAGATTTTGGCAGCTGTTCTAAAGACAATTAAGCTCTCATGTGCCTTTTCTCAACCACTGAACCTCTGGCCTTGGACCACAGAGCTCAGCCACACAACAGTTTTAATTAACATTATGGCTTAACAATATCTATCTATCTATCTATCTATCTATCTATCTATCTAATATGAAACCCCATCAATCCCAATCTAATATGGTACCATATGAAAATATAATAAGCATAAACCCATAACAACATAATACAATATAACAACACCAATGACTCTCTATGTTCCCTCCTCCTTTTCCAGAGACCAGTCTTTTAAACTCAAGGTTCTGTTAGAAGGGTGATTCCCACACATTCCAATCCTAGCAAAGAAGCACATTCTTTAGCCATGATCTCTCTACCTCTTTCTAGTATCTTCTATTAAAGCACATATTCAAACATATTATTTTAACCCACCATAAATCCCATCTATCTTAACTCTAATTTAAACCTAAACCTATAACCCTTATGGCATGAATCCCTAAATCAATAAATGCATGAATACATGACATATTGTGACCTCAGGCTGATGCTCTTTGCCTGAATAATTGAGATAGTAGTACTGTGACTTCAGAGGGGTGCTCTTTACGTGAAGGATTTAGACTGGCCCATTGCAACCTCAGGCCAATGCTCCTTGCTTGAAGGATTCAGACTGGCCCAATTTGAACTCAGGTTCATTATGACTTCACGCTGATGCTCCTTGCCTGAAAGACTGAGACTGGCCCATTGTGACTTTATGCTGATGCTCCTTGCCTGAAGGATTGAGACAGGAGAATTGTCACTTCAGACTGGTGCTGTATACCTGAAGGATTGGGACTGGCCCATTGCGTGTCAGGACTAGTGTATAAGAGTTCTGTCATAAAGGGTAAAAATATTAGGGTTTGCTTATTAAAGTAGGAGTTGTAATTCATAGTAGGTAGTGTAGAGTGATGGGTGATAGAAAGCACATCATGGAAAATGATAGAAGGGCAGATGGAGTGGCTTTTAGATGAAGGAGGGCGTTTGGAGAGGGGCTGGGGTTGCAGCTGGAGAATGGTTATCAAGGAGGAGTGAAGCTGGCTTGGGAACACCACTCTTCAAGGTGAGGCTGTCTGGGAGAAGGGAAGGGAAGTAGAGACAACCTTGGGATCTATGCAACCTCCGCTTGTGTTGCTTTAGCTTGGGAATTGGGGTCTGGCTTAGGGAGGGGTTCAGCAGGTTCCTTTGGACTTCGACTTTGCAAAACCGTGTTAATGGATGTTTCTGCCTGGATTCATCAATAAAGCTTCTTTTGTTTCAAATGAGTTTTATTTTCTGACCACAGGACTGACTCCAGGTCTCACAGTTTTAACTCCAATGGAGACCCAGGAACAAGAAGAGTTCTTGGAGAACCCGGTGGTTCTGGAGAGTCCGGTGGTGGAGGAGCAGTGCCTTCTTCAGAGGAACTAGGAGCCATGCCCAAGACTGGGAAACCTCCTGAAGCTCACACCATCCAGGCCACCACTGGAGGATTTGGGTTTCTGGCCCCAGACTGGGGAAAGGAAGGCCGTCGGGGGACAGAGTGACAGCCTGGGACCTGGCAGTGGGGGAGTCGCTTGATAGCTGCCCCAGGACAGAAGAACACCAGGTAGACGTTTATCGAATGGAGGAAGACATAAAGGAATTAAAGGACCTTATGAAGTGGATGGTGCCCAAGTTAAAGATGCGGAGGAGAAAGATGTCAGACGCGAACCGAGGGAAGCTGATGCTCCTTGCCTGAAGCATTGAGACTGTCCCATTGTGACTTCAGTCTGATACTCTTTGCCTGAAGCATTGAGACTGTCCCTTTGTGACTTCAGTCTGATGCTCTTTACCTGAAGCATTGAGACTGTCCTATTGTGACTTCAGTCTGATGCTCTTTGCCTTAAGCATTGAGACTGTCCCATTGTGACTTCAGTCTGATGCTCCTTGCCTGAAGCATTGAGACTGTCCCATTGTGACTTCAGTCTGATGCTCCTTGCCTGAAGCATTGAGACTGTCCCATTGTGACTTCAGTCTCATGCTCTTTGCCTTAAGCATTGAGACTGTCCCATTGTGACTTCAGTCTGATGCTCTTTGCCTGAAGCATTGAGACTGTCCCATTGTGACTTCAGTCTCATGCTCTTTGCCTTAAGCATTGAGACTGTCCCATTGTGACTTCAGTCTGATGCTCCTTGCCTGAAGCATTGAGTCTGTCCCATTGTGATCTTTGGTTTCCAAATCCTTCACCATTTTAGTCACCTTCCTTTGGACACGCTTCAGTTTCTCAACATCCTTTTTGAATAGTGGTGCCCAGAACTGTTGTTGTTGTTGTTGTTGTTGTTGTTAACCTTTATTTATAAGGTGCTGTAAATTTACACAGCGCTGTACAGACAATCTTTATAATTGGCCGGTTCCCTGCCCTCAGGCTTACAATCTAAAAAGACACGACACAAAGGGAGTGGTGGTGGGGAAGGGGCCTCTCTAGTAGGATAATACATATAAAATACATAGCAATACAGGAAATGATTCAATAAAACAGACAACAAAAGAACATCAAATAGCAAGTGACAATTATGCAATGCCTGGGAACGCTGCCCTGAACAGGATGGTCTTCAACTCCGTTTTGAAGCTGGTTAAAGAAGTGATGGATCTTGCTCGCGGGGGAAGAAGGTTCCAGGAGTGAGGGCCTCAGGTGGGCTCTGACCAAAGCACAATAGAGTGGCACTATTACTTCCCTTGATTTTTCTAGACACTATACTTCTATTGATGCAGCCTAAAATTGCACTGGCCTTTTTAGCTGCTGCATCGCACTGTTGACTCATGTTCAACTTGTGGTCTTCTTGGACTCCTAGATCCATTTCTCACATAGTTTCATTCATCAAGGTGTCCCCCATAATCCTATATCTGTGCATTTCATTTTTCTGGCCTTAATGCAATACCTTACATTTCTTCATGTTGAATTTCATTTTGTTAACTTTGGCCCAGCTTTCTGGTCTATTCAGGTCCTTTTGAATTTTGATCCTGTCCTCTGGGGAATTAGCTACTACTCCTACTTTGGTGTCATCTGCAAATTTGATAAGTATGCCCCCATTTCTGTCATCCAAGTCACTGATAAAGATGTTGAATAGCACTGGGCCCAGGACAGAACCCCACTGCACACCCCACTGGTCACTTTTCTCCAGGATGAAAAGGAGCCATTGCTGAGCAACCTCTGGGTTCGGCCGGTCAACCAATTACAAATCCATATAACAGTTACCTTGTCTATCTTGTTTCATGTTTTTGTTTTATATACTGTTCTTCCCTTTACCTGAACCTTCCTCCGCTCCCATTGGCTGCCCATTCCCCCCTCCCCTCGGTTGCCCTGAAAACGAAAGGACCACCAGAAGGAAATGGGGGGAATTGCAGTGCTGCATCATGGGAAATTTGCAACTGGGGGGTTTGCGGTGTTGAAACAGAGCAGAAGCAAAGCTGCATCCCACACCAGACCAATTCGGAGTGGAATTGGAGTGAGCTTGGAAGCGATTTCTGCCCATTTGCTTCTTACCTATTTTGCCAAAATGAGGGGTCACTTTGGAATCACTGCGGAAGCCCCACGGAAGGAGCCCCCAATTAGACTATTTCGATCATGCCAAGAAGGAAGGGAGATGGTTAGCCCTTAAATTAAAAGAGAAGAGAAATAGAAACCAAATCAAGAAAGACAGGAAAATATTATCAAGACAAGAGGATATTAAACAGACCTTCTTTGAATACTTCAAATCTTATATGGAAGTGAAAATCTCAAGGTGGAAAACTTACCCGATTGGCGTAACATAGAAGAAAGAGTGAAACTAGACGAAGGACAAAGAAATTTCTTAGAGCCAGATATAACTCTTGATGAAATTTTAGAAGCAATAGAGGAAGGGAAAGCCCATAAAACCCCAGATGGCTTTCCCTTATATGTCTATAAACTATTTAAGGAAGAGTTATGCCACCCCTTATACCAAGTTTCCAAAGAAGCTCTTACTGGTAAATTACCATATACATGGAAAGAAGCGAAAATTACCTTAATTGTGAAAGAAAGCAAAGCAGGCGATGACCCCGCTAATTATAGGCCTCTCTCGTTATTAAACTCTGACTACAAAATATACACAGCAATTTTGGCTAAAAGATTTTAAAAGATCTTAAGTAAAATCATTGATGTGGATCAGAAAGGTTTTCTCCCTGGAAGACAACTAAAAGAGAAAACATGGCATTGCCTTGAATATTTTGGAGGACTATCATAGACATAATGGCAAGCAGCCAGGTTTATTTCTTTTAGACCTACAAAAAGCATTTGATTCTGTAAATTGGAACACAATGTTTAAAATCTTAGAGGCGATGAATATAGGAGATAATTTTCGTAGACGGATAGAGAGACTGTATTCGTATCAGAAGGCTAATATTTTAAGAAACGGAGAGAAAACCCCCTCCTTTCCAATTAAAAAGGGAACGCGTCAAAGATGCCCCTTATCTCCCCTTCTCTTCTTAGTTGTGATTGAGATTTTAATTAGGAAGGTAAAACTGGATATTGATTTGAAGGGAGTAACAATTAAAAAACATACACATGAAATAAAAGCCTATGCGGATGATTTGTTTATAGATCTAGAGGAGCCCTTAGATAATGCAGATAAGCTTAACAAGGCTCTAAAAAACATTGGAGACTTCAGTGGTTTCAGAGTGAATTTACAAAACTCCACGATTTTAACGACAAATATGAATAAAGAACAAATGTCCAAAGTAACCGGATTCACTGGAATTGAAGTTAAAGGGAAAATTAGATATTTAGGATTAATGATTTCAAATAAAACAAATGAACTCTTTGGGAATAACTATGGCTCTCTGTGGAAAAACAATTAAAAATGAAATTAATAATTGGAATAAACTGCACTTATCTTTCTTAGGTAAGATAGCTGCCTTTATAATGAAGATATTACCTAAAACCCTCTTTTTATTTCAAACTCTCCCTATTATAATCCCAGAGAAAATGCTTAAGGATTGGCAAAGGGATTTAACAGACTTCATTTGGGAGGGAAAACCCTGGAGTAAAACTAAAGGTTTTACAAGACGCAAAGGAAAGAGGAGGGTTAATGGTTCCAAATATTAAATTATATGATGAGGCTAATTAAAAATTGGATTAATTTGCAGGATAAAGAATCATGAGTATTGGAAGGCGAAGGCCTTAAATTTGGAAGGCATGCTTTTCTCTTATATGACAAAGAAAAAGCAGATCCTTCAATTAACAATCATTGTATTAGACATGCGTTGTTTAGGATTTGGAACAAGTATAAAGGTCGGATAGTTATGGGATTCCCAAAATGGGCCTCGCCTTAGAAGCCATTTACAGAACGAAAATGGAGAGAGAAGGGAATTGGATTATTTATGATGATCTCTTAAAGTTTAAGGGTGAAGAAATAGAAATTAAAACACAAAAACATTTAAACTTACAAGATTTTAATCTGAATTGGTTTGAATATCAACAAATATACTCCAAAACGCAGCAAGACCTAAAATCATGGGAGAGAAAAGATGATAGTTCAGAGCTAGAAAAGCTTTTATTGATCAAAGGATATCAAAAAGGTCTGATGGTAAAATATAAAAGGTGTTGCTAAGCTGGGACTCAGAGCAAGAAATAACCAAGGAATCAAGGATAAAATGGGGCAAAGATTGTGGTCACACTATCAATTTAAATCAATGGGGAAAAGCATGGAATCAAAGCATTAAATTGACAGCAGCCCAAAACCTTAGGGAACATTGGTACAAGATGTATTTCAGATGGCATCTAGCACCAGCAAAACTGGCTAAAACATATAAAAATACAAATAATATATGCTGGAAATGTAACAAAGCTATAGGTTCCTATTTCCATTAACCCCTGAAGCTGTTATTAGGGATGTTCGAAGGTAATCTGGATAAGAAACATGAGAAAACCGTAATGTATATGGTTTCTATCGCCAGGACCCTGTAGGCAAAGAAATGGAGATCGAAAGAGCGGCCCAGTCTTGAAGGATAACTATTTTCACCAAATTCAGAATTATAGTAAAGGGTAAACTGTTCCAACAACAAAGTAAACCAATAGATTTCTTCCAGAGAGAGAAAAGTAATTATCTCTTTAACCTCTAAGATAGTATCCCAAGATCTAGCTGATAATAGCATATAATTATATCTCCCCATTTCTTCTTAATGTGGTCTAAGACTTTGCACCAGTCCTTAGAAACAGTCTCCCAGGAGCCTTCTTTAATCCTAAAGGAGAGTTTATCCATTTGCATCATTTCATATAAGTAAACAGACCATCTTCTAGAACTTATACTTCAAATGGACAACTGAACCGACAGAAGAGAAGTGGATTGCAAGAGAGGACTAAGCTTTATAAATCAATGGTGGCAGAAGTCTTTTAGTGTGGAAGATGAGAACATTAGAAGTAGTTGATAGATTAGCAAGGTGTGTAGAAGATGTAGATTCAGAGGCAGATTCATAAAGAGAAGAGAGAAGAGTAAGTAAGTGAAGGAGGTTAGAGTATGGATGAACGAGGAGGAAGAGACACGGAAAAGTGTGATTAGTTGGATGAGTGAGGAAAGAAAGATAAAAGGAGCAAGTAGCTGATCTGAAGAAGGTCTGAGATGAGAGAAGCCAAAGAACTGGCTGGTGAACCTCTGAGGATAAAAGGCTACATACAAATATTGATATATCATATACCTTGTCAATGTAACTGTCAGTTGTTTTTAGAAAGATGTATGTATGTATGTTTTATTTCAAACTCAATAAACTTTATTTAAAAAGAAGAAGAAAGCAATCGCCTGTGATAACACAAAACGTTGTCGCCTGAATTCGCATCATTGGACCCGCAGTGGCTTCGGATCTGAGCTGCAAAGAGCTGCAAAAACCTCCGTGTGATAAACACAGTCTTTGAGATTTCACAAGACTCTGTGGTTTTGGGAACAAGACACTAATTATCATAATTGTTGATGATGATGATAATAATAATAATAATAATAATAATATTCCATTCTCCCTCATAAAGGGACACGACGAAATTACAAGTTTAAGACAATAAACTCTCTTTCCCTGGTGTTTGCACCCATTGCTCCGTCTCCCGGTCTCCTCCGCTGGGAGGAGGGAGAGCATGGAATTCTGGGAATGGCTGGTGGTTGGCTTGGAACCTGAATAGGGTTCTAGAAGGCTAGTGGCTTTGACCGTTGGCTGCTTAGGAAGAAGAAGGGCTCCTTCTGGGTTTCCTTGGTAGTAAAGGGAAGGTGGGGGCCTCGAGATGGCAATGGGGGACCCCCAAATTGTTTCCTCTGTGAGAAGGATGGCTGAGGGGGAAGAGCCCCCATTTTGAAGCCAAGGATGGGGGTCTGGAGGGTCTTCTGTAGGGAGGCAGCTTTGGGGGCTGGAAGCAAGGAAGCCCCCCCCCCCCCTTCTCCGGCTGCCAGGCCTCCTCTCCTCTCTTGGGAGTCTCTGTGGGGCCATGAGATTTTGGAGAGGGATCCAAGAGAATAAAAGGGAGGCTCTTAAATCCCTCCACTTGCAAGATACAAGGTGTTGGTTGTAACCTTTAAAGCCCTACATGGCTTGGATCCAGACTACTTGCAGGATTGCCTTCTTCCACACAATCCTCCCTGCACTGGAAAAAGTCTCCTAAAGCCTAAGAAGACTAGATTGGCTCCAACAACCCAGAGGACCTTTTCTTCTGCCACTCCTAGGCTTTGGAATGACTTTCTGGAAGAGATCCATCACATCACCACCTTAGAAGCCTTTAAAAAGGCTGTTAAGGCGGATCTCTTTCAGCAGGCCTTTCCAGATTAGACTTTTCACTGTCACTGACACTGTTATTGATACCGATACCCCGGCTACCCTGCATAGATAGAAGTTCTCCCCTCAGCCTCTCCACCCTAATGTTAGACCATTTTATCTTTCTCTTATCTGTATTGTAATTTATCTTACTTAGAGCCCATAGAGACAGGCCAAAACAAAGCTCCTTTGGATCACTTTGGAGGTATGCTATTTAAATGATGCATGTGTCCTAAGAGGCCAGAAGCCATGACAAAGCCATGCTACAGTCCTTAGGACTGGGGTACAGCTTTGGTGCAGCTTCTGGCCTCTTAAGATGCATGTGTCTCTGAACAGCATTCCTCCAAAGTGACCCAAAGCAGCTTTATTTTGGCCTTTCTGTTCAGGCCCATAATTTACTTCTATAATTGGGACTGGGGTGCAGGAGGGAGGGTTAGGGTTTGGCTATTATTTTAAATGTATATTGTATTTTATTACTTTTTCTTGTAACCCACCTTCATTCCTTCGGGAAAAGGCGGGATCTAAATATATCATTATCATCATCATCATCATCATCATCATCATCATCATCATCATCATCATATTCACCCAGAGTTAGAGGTCATAGGAGTGTAGTGGAGTCATCACTGTTTTATATAATGATGCAGAAATGCATCAGTCAGCAGCCTTCAAAGGAGATAGAAGGAGATGACATTGTAGATTCTTTTCTGTGTATTAAGTGAACTTTGGATAGAGTAGAAGAATGTAAATTGAGTAACAGGATAGAAGTGTAGTAGTAAAGTAAATATGAAATAGAGAAAGAAAGGAAAGTTATGATACATGGTAAAGTATAGACTAAATTAGAAGTGAGGAAGCTGAAATAAGATCTTCTTTCCTATTCTTCTAGAAGTGAGAAAGAAAGGGAGAAAGAAGATTGATTTGGTAAAAGGAGAGTTAGGTATGTAGTTGAAGGTATGTGTAAGTGTAGAAGGGAGAGGATAGAGTTGGGTAGAGTGGAATGATGAGAAAGAGAATGGTACAGTTATGAAGGAGAGAGAGAGAAAGGAGGAGAGAGGAGGAAAGAATGAGAAAGAAGGTAGTAGAAAGGTAGGATGACATGCGGTTTAAAGAATAGAGGAGGTAGGAAGGAGAAAGATGTAGATGGAAGAAGTAGATGGTAATAAGAACAAAAATAAGAACAAGTGTGATGTATGTTTGAATTGTAATTTTATTGATTGTATGGTTGTTTATTCTGAAATAAAAAGAATTTGAACATTATTTACAGTTTGATCTCAGTATCTGCTGAGGTTTGGTTTCAGGACCCCACTTAGTAACCAAAATCCCTGGATGTTCAAGTCCTATTACAAACAATGGGGTTATAGTATGATGTGCCTTTCACAAAATGGCAAAATCAGGGTTGTCTTTTTGGAGATATATTGAGATGCAGAATCTGTGGATCCTGAGAGCTGACTGTGAAATGTTAAAAAGCAGTTGAAATCATCCTATTAAGAGAAATGCAACCCATGTAATTGGACTCATGGAGAAGTGGTCAGATGGAACCAAGGAGAATGTGTTTCTTTGGTTGGTTTCCCTGGAAAGAACTGAGAATCTTGGCCAAGGTGGGAGTTGAGTCAGTTGAGGCTGAGAGAAGGAGGAGAGACCTCAGGACAAGAGCATTTCTCTGGGTTAGTTTGCCTGTTTCCTATTTTATGTTAGTGTTTTGAGTACTGTCTTTCTTACAGTGGAAACTACTCCTGCTTTGTGAAGGCATCACAAGTTGGACTGGTTGATCTCACCTGAAAGCATCCTCCTTATTCATTCATTCCTATTGTACGTTCTTTGAACTGTATGGTTGTGTTATTTATTACATTTCATCCCACCTTTCTCCCATGGGTGGGTCTCAAGGTGGCTTAGGATACAACATATAGAATGAACAAAAGCGTTGTTGAAAAAAGAACACATGTTAGTAAAATAAGGATACTGCTATTCCTTCGGTTGAAAGTTCGTTCTCCAAGATCTGCAAGGGATAATCTACAAATGTTAACTGGGAGGGAAAGAGGACATTGGAGGACAATGGCTTGGAGTTATATCACATAGACAGTAGTGAATGGAGACTTCCATGTTAGTGGGTTGGTGAATCTGCTCTGTCTTTTAGTCTGAGCTCTCTCTGGTGCTGACTCTATTTTGGAAATGGGCTCCAGCCCCATGGATGAAAACCTGGAGGAAATTCAATGCCCCAATAATATGGAAGTCACAGTCTGGCAAAGTTTACATGAACTGTGTGAAATGTGGTTTTTGTTTTGCTGTTGTCTGTCCTGAATTTTCCATCTCCACTAAATGACCCCAAGATCAAGCAAGAAGAGAGAAGGAGAAAACTGGGTCTCCTTCCGCTTTCTCAACCCCATTTAGAAATGTATGAACCTCTTTCATGGCCATGCTTAGACACAGATTTGCTCCTTAAAAACCACAAGGCTTGTAATCTTTCACAGAAGACATATTATTTGGGAGGCAGTTCAAGAAAAATCCTACCAGGAAGGTGCCCTCAATTTCTTTTCTAGGCATAGAGGCTGGTGGGCTTTTTCATCCACAGTCATACGGTGGAGGTGGCCTATGACAAACCTCCTTTGAACGCAGACAAATGAAGAACTGCCTTCAACTTGAGCACTAGCGAACCTGTTAAAAGTTTACATGATGAAGAGAGTTCTGCCTGATAGATCCTATGATGCTTCTCCTGAGTTTCACTTAATTTGCTCAGGTAAAATTGTATTTATTTATTAGACTGTTATTATCTTTTTTTAAAAAAAATCTTATCCAAAGGACTTGGAAAGAAGAAAGGTCCCTCCACAAAATTGTCTGGCCTTAAGATGAATGACAAAGGCATCATGCGAAATGAAGAAGAGATGGCGATCGTGAACCAGACAATTCTTTCTGACCCAGAGGAAGGGAGCCAAGTGAGTCTGGGACACTTTTATGCAATAGGTTCTTGGCCTTAGGAGAAAAGCCCCAATATAGAAAAGGGGCACCAGCTCATCTTTCTACTCTTTGTTCAAATGGACAGGTTTTCTCTGACCTACGGAGTCAAAGCAGCCCATTTGGATGTTGAATGCGGATTGGAGGATGACTCACATTTGCCGCTGGGATCTTACTGGCATGGCTACAGAAACATGGATCTCATAAGAATCAGATGACGACCTGGAACTAACTGACAAGGAACAGAAGAGGCCTATGCACTTTCCATGGTGTTTTAGAGTTGGGCAGCATGTTCGCATATGGCTGTCTTGCAAAGAGAGTTAGTTATTCCTTCCCACTGAGAATTTATCCTTAAAGTAACGGAGGTCAGGGCAGGGGAACATTAAATCCACCCCAAACTTTTTACTGAACTCTCTTCCCTCCAATAAATTCATTGCTTCAGACAGTCACGATTAAAACCAACATTATGTCATTTAGGTATATTTTCATGTTTAAAATATTTTGTAGTAGTTTTCCCTTAGGGCTTGGGAAGCTGTGTATTTTATCCTCCTTTTCCAGGTTAACTCCCATTCTTCCATCTCAATATTGTGTCCTGGTTTCTTGGCCATTGAACCATGTTTTCTTGAACCACTTCAGATTCCATCTCATGTTTTAATAGGATTTTATACAATCTCCCCACAAGTGAACATTTCCTGATAGCAAGCACATTTCCTAGTATTTCTGTACTAATTATTTCTATTCCATATGTTTTCATATCTAACAAAAACCTCTCTCTTATTTGCCGGAAAACAAGCCAATTACATTGTTTACCTTCTTCTCTTATTTCCTCTAATGTTTTAAATTTAATCATATTGCCTTGCTTATTTATCAAATCATTGTATTATTATTGTTGTTGTTGTTGTTGTTGTTGTGCTTCTCCAAACAGATCAAAGCAGCTAACAGTAAACACATCAGTAAAATACTGTAGCAACTTACCATTGTTGCTTCCAAAACCCTCCCAATTCCTTCCATCCAGAATAAAATACAATTAAATCTTAAGCAATTATTAAAACAATTATTAAAAATAGAGCAGGCATTTAGAGCAGTTGTTGAACAATTTATTAAATTAGTAGGAGATTGCTGTAATGTTAATCTGGAAAGCTCTGCTGGAAGATATACATCTTGATCGCCTTTTTAAAACCTTCATGACTGGTGATATATCAGATCTCTTCCGGAGGCTATTCCATAAACTGGGAGCAACAGAAGAGAAAGTCCTCTGGGTAACTGCATGGAGCCTTGTTATTGCTGGCTGCAGTAAGCTTTTACAAGAGGACCTCAGTGTGTGGGGCAGATTATATGGGAGAAGGCAATCCTGTAAATAAGCTGGACACAAGCCATGAAGGTTATAACCAAGATCTTGTACTGTCCCCAGAAATTAATGGGCAGCCAGTGAAGAGATGTTAGAATAAGTGTGATGTGGTCACCTCTAGATTTTCCAGTGATCTCTCTGCTGCCATATTTTGGATTAGTTGAAGTTTCCGGACTTGATACAAGGGTAGCCCTATGTAGAGCACATTACAGAAGTCAAGACATGAGGTTACCGGCGCATGCACCATAGTTTGTAGGTCTTCGGGTTCCAGGAAGGGACGCAGTTGGCGTATCAACTGAAGCTGATAACAGGCACTCTTGGCCATCACATCTATCTGATCTGACAACTGGATAGATAGATCCAGGAGCACCCCCAAACTGCAAACACAATCCTTTAGGGGAAGTGTGACTCCATCCAGGACCAGTTGACAGACCTCCATACCCAGATTAGGACCTCCAACAACACGCACCTCCGTCTTGTCTGGATTCAGTTTCAATCTCTTTTTCCTCATCCAGCCCATTGCTGCCTCAAGACATTCATTCAGAGGGGAGATGCCTTCTTTAGTTGACACTGAGATATCTCTGGATGTCATGAGCATACAGATAGCACCCACCCCATGCCTCCAGATGAACTCTCTTGGCGGTTTCATGTAGATGTTGAATAGCATTGGGGATAGGATGGCGCCCTGAGGAACGCCGGATTTAAGCTCCCTTTTAGAGTAGCAACTGTCCCCAAGCATCTCCATCTGGAATCTGCTTGAGAAATAGGACCGGAACCATTGCAATGCATTGCTCCAATCCCCAATTCCCTCAGACGTTCCAGAAGGATGCCATGGTCAATAGTATCAAAAGCCACTGAGAGGTCCAAAAGCATCAATAGGGTCACACTTCTCCTGTCGATACTCAAGCGGAGATCATCTAAAGTGAGCATAGCAATCTTGACTTCATATCCCATCCTGAAGCCAATTTGAAAAGGGTCTAGACAATCTAATTCTTTCAAGACCACTTGGACTTGAAGAGCAACTGCCCTCTCAATCACCTTGTTTAGAAATGGAAAATGGGGGACTGGTCTGTAATTGTTCATGTCCAAGAGATCTAGGGAGGGCTTTTTCAGAAGCGGCTGTACCACCGCTTCTTTTAAGAAAGATGGAAAATAGCCCTCCCTAAGAGATGCATCTATGATATAGCTCAGGTGAGTCCTAAGTGCATCTCCTCCTTGGAGGACCAGCCATGAAGGGCAAGGGTCGAGGGGGCAAGTTGTCTTCTTCACACTTCCAAGGAGCTTGTCCCCATCTTCAGTGCTCACAGATTCAAATTGATCCAGTATGATCTTACTCACAAAGTCACTGGACACCTGACCTATAGCCTCTACAATTTGAATCAAATGTTTTTACTGTTTTCCTGTTTTTATACTATCATTGTTTAATCCAGTTTTTGTATTGGGATCGGGGCATAGGGATTGATTTCTCTTGGATTTTATTGTAACATCGATGTATTTTATTGTTGTAACCTGTCCTGTTTCTCCATGATCGGGCGGCCTAGAAATAAATCTATTATCATCATCATCATCATCATCATCATCATCATCATCATCATCATCATCATCATCTTCTTATGCTGGCATCGTAGAAGTTGGTTCTTCTGTGAGAGATTTTATCTGCGAAATGATCATTCAAAGCATCACACTGAGCTGTGGTAGGCTCTAACAATGCGTTCTGGGAGGTGGGTTTCTGGATCAGGTCCCAGATGCTCCCCTCCCCACTTCAGCAGTCCCTTTATGCTTCTCTTCCCTTGGCACTTTCCCTCCTTCCCTCCTTCTCATCCTTTAACCTACATCCCTTCAAGGGGGTCCAAGGCCCTTGCAGCATTTTCCCAGAACCAGGAGGGGGGTAATCTTTCTGGGGCTCAGGGTCTTTCTGCTGGTCCTCCTTTGCAGGGTTGTTGTGAAGGAAAATCCAGATCCTGTGGGCCAATAAGCCTAGTTCTCAGGTTGCCAGGAGGGTGTCCCTCTCCCCAGAAGGGTCTTTGGGTTCCTCCGTCTGCCTTCTCTTGGCTGTGTCCTAAATTGGGGCTCTTCTCTCCCTCCCAGACAGAGCCCCCTCCACGAGACCCCAGGGAAAACTCCTCCCACCCGAAAAATGTTGTTTCCAATGCTATCCTGTGTGATGCTCTTTATTTGGCACAAAATATTCTCCAAATGAGGCATCAGAATGGGGGGGGGGGTCTTTCCTCTGCCCCACTTTCCAGGAGGGAGAAGGCTCCCCAAAGCCCTTTTTACATTTGGATCCTGATCCCCTCCATGGCCATGTCTTTCTCCAAGGGTCCCTCCTGACGTCTTTTCTCATAATAACCCCCCAAGTACCTGGGCCCAAGGAATCCCCCGAGGAGGAGGCAGGAAAGGAAAGAGGGAGAGGAGGCCTGGCAGGCCCACTTCCTTTGAGGAAGAAGAGGGGCTTCCTTCCTTCTTATAACCCCCAGGGTCCCCAGAAGACCTTCCAGCCATTCCTCTAAACCAGTGATGGAGAACCTTTTACAGACCGAGTGCCCAAATTGCAACCCGGACCCCACTTATTTATTGCAAAGTGCCACGTCCCTCTGGCTTTCTAGTAAGAAACTCTGTCAAACTCTGTGCTAGGTCGATAGCATGTGTGCCCACAGAGAGGGCTCTGAGTGCCACCTCTGGCACACGTGCCATAGGTTCGCCATCACTGCTCTAAACGAACGAGAGTTGTCCCCCATTTCCATCCCTCAGAACAGACTGTGAGGGCAGCAATGCTTCAGGTAGGAGATTGCGCATGCGCACATACATCCAAAGGCCCCTTCTAATCATGCATACAGATCACCAGGGCTTTACTGCTGCTGTTGTTTATCCCACTGGCGGCCTTTGAGGGAAGGAAAGGAGTGCACCGGGATTTCAGCAGCCTCCCCTTCCTTCCTTCCTTCCTTCCTTCCTTCCTTCCTTCCTTCCTTCCTTCCCTCCCTCCCTCCCTCCCTCCTTCCTTCCTTCCTTCCTTCTTTTGAGGAGATTTTGAAGAGGCCACAATGGAGCCCAGGAAAGGCAGGAAAGGAAAGCTCTGCTTTGGAAATTGTCTCTCTGTGTATACTGTATATACACACATAGATAGATAGATAGATAGATAGATAGATAGATAGATGATAGATAGAGATAGATAGATGTGTGTTTGCCTCTGCTGTTCTTATGGCTGGGAATGGAGCTGAGGACTGAGGAGCGAAGAAAGGGTCAGTTTTGTGCAAATTCACAACTTCTACGCATCAAAGAGTCCAGTGTGTTGAAATAGCAAAGAACTTTATTGAAAACACATAGTCAGAAAATCAGTATTTAAGCCAGAACTGCCCTCCCCAAGCCAAAGAATATACTGAAACCCCAAAACCTAAAACTCCACCTTCTACCAAACCTAGCCCCCACCTACAATTCCCACCATCTATCCCCACTATTACCCAGCCCCACTTTGCCATCCTTCTCACACGCACAATCTCTCCCTGCCAAAGACATTCCAAGAAGCTAGATCCCTTTCTGTTACTACCAGTCCCCAACTTTCTTCAGCCAACATCCCACAAATTCCGAATGCGATCATTGCTATTCTAGCTAGCTGCAACAAATCCTAGCCCCCCCATCTAAACTAACCTAAACCACGACCCATAATCCCCAGCCAAATTTATAACCCAAAGCAATTATCTATATTATAGAAATTAAAACCTAAACTTAAAACATAAATTTCAAACATAAACAGACATATTGACAGAAAAACCTTACAAATAAAATCATAAGGGCCTTTTCTTAGCACCGCTGGATTGAAAAAAATATTTTTGTATTCCTTCTTTACAAAAAAAATGTTTGTTCACTGCTTAGATTTGTGTTGCTTCTCTCCTATGTTGCTTCTCTGGTGATTGAATAGCCCTGACCTCCGAGAAAAGCATTTTCCACACTGCTGGCATTTCTATGGCTTCTTTCCTGTGTGGACGATCTGGTGTCTCACTAGGTTTGACTTACAATAAAAACATTTCCCACAATGCTGGCATTTGTATGTCTTCTCTCCTGTGTGGACTCTCTGATGTCTCACTAGGCTTGACTGCCAAGAAAAACATTTCCCACAATGCTGGCATTTGTATGGCTTCTCTCCTGTGTGGATCCTGTGATGTTCCAAAAGGTGTGACTTCCGAGAAAAACCTTTCCCACAATGCTGGCATTTGTACGGCTTCTCTCCTGTGTGGATCCTGCGATGTTCCAAAAGGTGTGACATCTGAGAAAAACCTTTCCCACAATGCTGGCATTTGTACGGCTTCTCTCCTGTGTGGATCCTGTGATGTTCCAAAAGGTGTGACATCTGAGAAAAACCTTTCCCACAAAACTGGCATTTGTATGGCTTCTCTCCTGTGTGAACTCTCTGATGTAACACTAGGCATGACTTTGAAAAAAAGCATTTCCCACAATGCTGGCATTTGTATGGCTTCTCTCCTGTGTGGACTCTCTGATGCCTCACTTGGACTGACTTGGAAGAAAAACCTTTCCCACAATGCTGGCATTTGTATGGCTTCTCTCCTGTGTGGATCCTGTGATGTTGCAAAAGGTGTGGCATCTGAGAAAAACCTTTCCCACAATGCTGGCATTTGTATGGCTTCTCTCCTGTGTGGACTCTCTGATGTCTCACTAAGTTTGACTTCGCAGAAAAACGTTTTCCACAATGCTGGCATTTATGTGACTTCTCTCCTCTTTCGACTCTCTCTTGACTCACAAGTTCTTCTGTAAAGAAGGACAATGACAGATAAGTGAAAATCAGAGTTAAGAGAGGAGGGTGTTACCCCCAGATTTAGCCCCCATTTACCCTTCCCTATTTGACAGTAAATTAATAAAGTTGGTGTGAGTGACCCGAGCATGATCCTGTTCCAGATACCCTAAATCCATGGAACGATTGTATCCTTACTCATAGCAGCTAGCAAAGAAGAGACTGGATGGGGACTGCCTTGAGGGAATCAGTGGAAGCAGATAGTCAAAGGACTGGTGAAAAAATGTTCCATTAAAAATGTGCAGGTGGCATCATATCCTGTGAGACTGCCATAAAGTACAGAGTCGGAGCCCAAGGCATGATGCAAACCAACTGCAGAGGTCACTTCATGCTGTTTGGCTCCAGGAGATGACTCACAGCCAATACAGTATACAGCTCACATGCGAATCGGTGTGGATTGGACTGGTGTGAACAAGAGATGGTGAAGTTGATGAAAGTTGGAGAGGAGAGCTTGCAAATATTTGCATTATTAGGAGCAGGTAACTGTTGAAGTTGCCAGATATTGTGTAACTGTGATTATTTGTCGCAGAAATTTTTTGAAACTGATGCAGAAACAACCATGAAATATCATCCAGTTAGTCTGACATCAATACTAGGAAAGATTCTAGAGCAGATCATTAAACAGAGAGTCTGAACATCTAGAAAGCAATGCCATAACCACAAAAAGTCAACATGGGTTTCAGAGAAAGAAGTCATGCCAGACAAACCTGATCTCTTTTTTTTATAAAATTAACAGCTTGTTAGATGAAGGGAATGCTGTGGATATAGTATATCTTGATTTCAGTAAGGCCTTTGACAAAGTTCCCCATGACATTCTTGCAAACAAGCTTGTGAAATGTGGGCTAGACAAGGCAACTGTCACATGGATTTGTAATTGGTTGACCGGCCGAACCCAAAGGGTGCTCAACAATGGCTCCTTTTCATCCTGGAGAGAAGTGACCAGTGGGGTCCTACAGGGCTCTGTCCTGGGCCCAGTACTATTCAACATCTTTATCAATGACTTGGATGACAGAATTGGGAGCATACTTATCAAATTTGCAGATGGCATCAAATTAGGAGGAGTAGCTAATACTTCAGAGGGCAGGATCAAAATTCAAGATGACCTGAATGGACTAGAAAGCTGGGCCAAAGCTAATAAAATGAAATTCAACACGGAGAAATGTAAGATACTGCACTTAGGGCGGAAAAATGAAATGCACAGATATAGGATGGGCGACACCTGGCTGAATGAAACTATGAGTTAAAGAGATCTAGGAGTCCAAGTAGACCACAACTTGAAAATGAGTCAACAGTGCGACGCAGCAGCTGAAAAGGCCAATGCAATTTTAGGCTGCATCAAGGAAAGTATAGTGTCTAGATCAAGGGAAGTAACAGTGCCACTCTATTCTGCTTTGGTCAGGACCCACTTGGAATATTGTGTCCAGTTCTGGGCACCACAGTTTAAAAAGGATGTGGAGAAACTGGAGCATGTCCAAAGGAGAGCAACTAAAATGGTGAAGGAAGCCATGCCCTACGAGGAATGACTTAGGAAGCTGGGGATGTTTAGCCTAGAGAAGAGAAGGTTGTGATATGATGGCCCTGTTTAAATATTTGAAGGGATGTCATGTTGAGGAGGGAGCAAGCTTGTTTTCTGCTGCTCCAGAGCTTAGAACCCGGAACGATGGATGCAAGCTACAGGAAAAGAGATTCCACATCACCATTAGGAAGAACTTCCTGACAGTAAGGGCTGTCCGACAGTGGAATACACTCCTTCCTCAGAGTGTAGTGGAATTTAAGCAGAGGCTGGATGGCCATCTGTCGGGGATAATTTGATTTGGATTTCCTGCATGGCAGGGGATTGGACTGGATGGCTCTTGCGGTCTCTTGAAATAATTATGACATAGAATCAGTCTACTGTTTTAAGTCTATATTTCTCAAAGTTATTTGGGACAATTTTTACCTGCAAGATTTAGGATTTCATTTTATGAACTGATGTTTATCCTTATTGCTAGGATGCAGTTTACTTATTGTGATGCTTTGTGATACTTGTTTTTACTTTGTTTTTTTAAGCTGGCCATGTGCCATAATACATTATTCATTTATTCATTTGAATTATTTTGCAACTCAAGATAAAGAACCTCCAAGGACCTGAATGAAATCTACTGTGTCTGTGACTTATTTTTAAGTGTGGAAAGTGGTCAGTGTATTGCCAATACCTATATCTAGATATTTGCTTCCATACTCTGCCATGTTATTGTTGAGCTGCATCTGGGAGCGTCACCCTCAGATTGTAGTGTACATTGGATTGTGAACGCGATCAAAATTCAGAGCCAACAAGGACCTGAGAGGCGGTGTGGTAATCCCTTTTGTCTGAGGTATGTGCATCAAACACCCACTGCATGCAATTCGTGTTCACGCCATTCTTTCCCCACCCAGGAAATATTCTAAAGAGATATAAACCTTCCCGAACCCTCAGTTTCTGCCCAAGCACCAATTTCAGTATAAATATCAGGCCCAACTTGCTGTTCTTCAGTGTCAGTCCAGTTACAGACAGACACTCTGTTTGTTTTCAATCCACTCACCAACCCCAATTGTCGCAGGAACTACTGACCTCTCCTCATTCCAAATCCTCAACAATTGGAATAAAGCTCTGGATAGGTAATAGATACCTTTAACAAAGCCTTACATCTATTCACCACTCCCACCTTTGTTACCTAGATCTTGTGTGTTCACATGAACACTTATATGTAGTATGTGTGTCTGTGTATTTTGCTTTCCCCCTAAATAAAACACAAAAACCTATTTAAAATACCTCTGACGTACTGTTTGATTCAGGACCTGCTATAGCTGGGCTGGATCCAGAGGTCACTGTTGCCCCATTAAAACTATCTCGTTCTATTGAGCGAAGTACCAAATTCCCCTAAAAGCATAGCACTTGCGGGTGTTCTCCCCAGACTCCAGCATTTTGGGAAACAAAGGGCCTCTTGAATCAATCATGGAGCTAAGCAAGCTCAGGATGGAAAAGATACATTAGAGAAAAAGCAGATTTTTTGTTCCCCTTTCTTCTCTTCATAGACATTACTCATAACTGATCATAGAATCATAAAATCGTAGAGTTGGAAGAGACCACAAGGGCCATTCAGTCCAACCCCCTGTCATGCAGTAACTCTCAATCAAAGCATCCCCGAAAGATGGCGATTCAATCTCTGTTTAAAGACCTCCAAGGAGGGAGACTCCACTACACTTCGAGGAAAGAATGTGTTCCAATATCAAACAGCCCTTACTGTCAGGAAGTTGCTTTAATTCTATAATTCTAAAGAGGAACCAAAGCACTCTGACAGTGAATGATGAAAGGGCCCTCAGTCTTCACTGGAAGGGCAATGGATTCAGGTTCCTTACCCACAAAGGCCACATTCTCATAATTCTCCATCATCACAGAACTGTATGTAAGTTTCTGCTTCTTTGTCAACAGTTTCCATTCCTCCTCGGTGAAATATACTGCTACATCTGCAAAGGTCACCTGCAATAGAAAATAGCCTTATTCAGAGAGTAACTAAGCAAAAGGGGAGGAAAGCACATGGAGCATCGCAAATATTATTTCAACACTTCAGAAATCAGTCCAGGAAATAAACTTTAAATTCTGCAAGAAAGCAAAAAGCTACAGCCTTTGAGATCCAGTTTGTCTCGAATCCTTTCAATATAATATACAATATAATATAATAAACAATAAATTTAGACCATTTCTGAGATATTATTGATTGATTGGGATACTGCTTACCCCAACATGTAAAGTACATTTAGTCACCAAGGAATTATAGTGAATTTAGCCATATCTCTCCTAATTTCAAAAACAGTTCTGGGGAGTTCTCTGGGCTTGAGGGCCACTGGGCCTATCCCCAATTTAGGTTCAGAGAAATTCTTCCACATCCCTCAGCATTTCACAGATGGGCAAAGCAAGACACATGTGGACAAGCAACAGCAGAAGGAGTTCAAGATGGCCAGAGTTGTTAATGATGAAGATCGCACAAGTGAGGAAGGGCACAGCAGTTTGCTTTTGCTTCTGACTCCTGTCAAGGGCAAGGCCCTGCCCCTTTCTCTCCTCCCCTCTCCCTCTTTTGAGTTGATGCGCTGGACACGTCTTTTGAACTTGGAACACATTTTGCAGCAACTGAAGTGAACTGAGGAGAAGAGGGAAAGTGGGAGCAGGAGAGAGAAATGGGTCATTTTCAAAGCCCTTGAAAAAATGAGGTGACATTAAGCAGGACTCCCTCTGGCAAACTTGGACAGTTGTTCTCCGCTTGCTTTCATGAGCCGGCCCAGCAGTGACCCAGATGAAACTAATAGTCAAGATGGCAATTTACCAAAGAGTTGTTGCACCTCAGCAGCCTCTTCTTCTTGGAGCTCAACTCCCTCCGCTTGGCCTCTGTGTCAGCCATCAGGTAGGCAGGGGGTTCCTGGTGGGCCTGCACTTTGGTCACTTCCAGCAAAAGATACTGCAAAGCAGTGTACAAGGGGGCCAAGATGAAGTTCCTGAGAAAAGAGACCAGGGTTAGGCTTGGTTTGGAAAGAAACCTTGTAGCATTCAAAGCCACAAAGATGGAGTTCAAGCATCCTGCTGGTGACATACGCAGGTGACATATGCCTCCTTTGGGCCAATTATGAGGTGAGCATCCCTTCCTCCCTCTGCACCAAACAAAGCCCCTTGGACCTAGCATAGACTCACAGCAGCTCCCCTACACAAGTTACTCCATACCTTGTTAGATTAGCTGGGGATCAGGGGATGGGAAATTGGGAAAGGCCCTGGTTATGTCCCCATAGCTAGATGTGCAATGAGTTTATCATCTGCTGAAACTTGCAGAGTTCCCCAGTGGCCCTCAGAGGAAAATGTCTTCGTTTTGCTTCTGGCTACAGAAACACAGCTGGATTCATCTCCAATACCTCGCACCAAACACTCTCACCAGGCAAGAAATGGTCATGCGGGATGGCTTCCACAACTCCATGGTAATACCTGGGTCAGTGAATGGCCAGTTGTAGCCTGATTCCACCTGGAGCAACACTGGAGCATAGAGGGTTCTGCTGGGTCAGGCTGTCTGGCCTGGTGGCCCCTCATTCTCCCAGTGGCCAAACCAGTTGCCGTCCATCCCCCAGGGAGGCCCCCGGTCAGACAGGGCAGGAAAGGAGCTTTCTCTTCTCTAGTTGTCCCATGGGATCCAGCCCTCCTCCCCAATTGCCATGGCAGCCTTCTGCATGCAGAGAAGTCACAATCCTGAGAGTGCCTTTGCCCACATAGAGATTGCCCATTTTCCACACTATTGCCTGGCCATGTTGGCTTGGGAATGTCCTGTTCTTGCCACATAGAATCATAGAATCATAGAGTTGGAAGAGACTACAAGGGCCATCCAGTCCAACCCCATTCTGCCATGCAGGAACTCTCAATCAAAGCATCCCCGACAGATGGCCAGCCAGCCTCTGCTTGAAGACCAAGGAAGGAGACTCGACTGCACTCCGAGGAAGGAGTCTATTTCAATGTTGAACAGCCCTTACTGTCTGGAAGTTTCTCCTAATGTTGAGGTGGAATCTCTTTTCCTGGAGCTTGCATCCATTGTTCCAGTTTCAGCAGAAAACAAGCTTGCTCCCTCCTCT
Organism: Sceloporus occidentalis; assembly: GCA_023333645.1. Lineage (NCBI taxonomy): Eukaryota > Metazoa > Chordata > Lepidosauria > Squamata > Phrynosomatidae > Sceloporus > Sceloporus occidentalis. The sequence continues at coordinate 279,952 of JALMGF010000039.1, read as the reverse complement.
ATCTTGCCGCTGTGGTGGCTTTTTACCAGGGGGGAGGGGTCAGTGAGAGAGGGGTGTTTTTATGGATTCTTAATTGTTTTATTGATAGATGCTGTGAACCGCCCTGATCTATGGAAGGGCGGTATAAAAATAAAAAATTTATTATTATTATTTATATGACATCCCTTCAAAAATTTAAACAGATCTATCATATCACCTCTTAACTTTCTCTTCTCCAAGCTAAACATCCCCACCTCCCTAAGTCATTCCTCATAAGGCATGGTTTCCAGACCCTTCACCATTTTAGTCGCCTTCTATGATTCTATGATTTATATCCCAGGTGGAGAAATTCCGGTCCCTGGGCTGAATAAGACCTATATTACTTTATGAATCTGATCCAAGACCTCCCCTCATTTCACCCCCTTTTTCATTTAGACACTGGTGAAAATAATCATTTTATTTTTCCAAAAGAGACAAATCTCTGAGTTTAACTGCTGTGTTAATAATAATAATAATAATAATAATAATAAATGTATTTACCACCTTTCCAAAAAGATCAGAGCGGTTTAAAAATTGACAATTACAAAATGTGTGTGTTTGTGTGTGTCAGTCATAGCAGTTGCATGAAGTATGCACCTCCTCCCTCTGCTTGCTAAAGCCACATAGAATCTGAGGCATGTACATTTGTGTGCATTGTTTCTGAACGGATCTATTGTCAAAATCACGATTTCTTCACTTCTCCTTGTATATTTTTTAAAAAGATGCACAATGCTGAATATGTTGCACTTATACAACAAAAATCTATAAATGTATAGGTTTAGGAGTGAAGATTGCAGCCAGGATTATGCTCATTTTTGGGAAGTGAAGACATAAGTAAATTTATTTTATAAACCCAGTGAAACAAATACCTCACAAAACTCTAGCAAACACCACATACACACACAGTCCCCATAAAACAGACTCGCTGGCGCACTGTGTGTCTGGGGTCTGGAAATCTCACTTCCACCTTCTGGGAAGACAATGCTGCCAGAGATTGAATTTGGGGCTTTATGCCTGCAAAGCATGGGCTCACTCTCTCAGCTGCAGCCCTTCCACACAATCCTGGACTGAACCATTTAAACAAAGATCCTCTTTCAGTTCCAAGAATAAAGGCCTACCTTCAGTACAAAGACCCTGATTCCTGCAGCCCCAGAAAGGGCTCTTCTTCAGTCCTTTATGGCCGGAGCTTCCCTGGGTCAGAGGCCGTCTCCTCAGCTGTAGAGAAGGGTTGCTCTGAGTGCGAAGGAGGAGGAGGTCCAAGGGCTGAGGGAGGGAAGGCAATGGGGAAAAGGTCAGTGCCAATGGCCATGGAGGGCAGAAGGTGACAATGCCTAGGAAACTCCTCTGAGTCCCAGCCCTAAGAATGAATGGCAGGAGTGAGTCCAGGGGGCTGAGGGGGTCTCCTTTCCCAAAAGGGGAGGCAAGGACTGGTGGCCCCTTCCCCAGCTAGGGCCCAAAGGGAGGGTCTTTTTCCCACCTCTCTCTCCCAGTCCCCAAAGCCCAGCCTCCCACTGGCCCTGGGTCCCTGCCTCCCCTTCCTCAGACCCCCACAGACCCCTTCCTTCCTTCCTTCCTTCCTTCCTTTCTCCCGAAATGGAGGGCCAGAGGCACAAAGGGACACACTTCCTTCCTTTTGGCCCAAGGAGCCTGGCCTCCTTCTGACTCTGGAGCCTCAGGAGAGAAAGAGGAGCCTCTGTTCAACTGAGGCCTCAGAGAAGGTTCTGGAACGTTATTCCCCACAGTCACAAGCAGCACAAAATGGCCTCCGGAACACAAAATGGCTGCCTCTGCCTGAGTAGTACATACTCTAAGGAGATGATTATAATAAATAACAAAATATAACTGAAATATAAGTCACACAAGGTATTAAGAATCTTGCAGGTACAATATTTGTAAGTATATAATATTCAATTCATACAAGCTATTAAATAAATAATTAAACCAAAGCGTCCAATTCTGAGACTAACTTCCAAGATCCGCTCTTTAACTCTCTCTCTCGATCTGCAACCGACACAATTCCCCCAACTGTCTCTTGGTCTCTCAGGCCTTATATCTCCTTCTCACAGAAGCTTCCAGAAGGACCTTTATCTTGCTCTCTGATTGGTCAAGAGAGCCTTCTGTAGCAGTGATGTCATTCTGCATTTGCATAAACCTCCCTTTTCTTCCTGAAGGAGACCTCCATTGACTGGAGCCCAGTCCTTACACTTTCCCAAGGCAAGACTTGCCCCTATTTCCAATGTTGTTCTTGGGGTCTGCCTTCCAGTTGTTTCCAGGTCTTATGGTGACCTTATGGGAGTCTCTGAAGGGGTTTTCTTGGCAGGTTTCTTCAGAGTGGGTTTCCCATGGCTTTCCTCTGAGGCTGAGAGAGTGCAACTTATTATCATCATCATCATCATCATCATCATCATCATTTATTTCTATAGCGCTGTAAATATACAAAAATGATCAAGTCAATAAAAATAAAACCTGCCAATCTACAAAATATGTATAAAACAATAGGCAATAATATAAAATAGAATTGGTTAAAATAAGCAAGCAACAATTAGAAACATCAACATGAGGGACGTTTTCGCCATGCTTCTGGGAAGCAAACAGAGGACACCTCATTTTATGGCATTATATTGATCCTGGGGTCCAACAAAACATGGCGGAAGTGCCCCTCACATCCCAAGATCACGAAAAGACCCCAGACATTTTTGACCACTGTGGGTGACAGAGAAGTCCCTGATTCATGGAGCTGTGAGTCATGCTTTGCCCACCACATTGTAACCTGAAAGGGAAGCCCAGGTGGGATGGGAGAATCTGGTGCCACTTTTAAGGCATGTATTATTTAAGCATGAGCTGTTTTGCATCATTTCAAATGTGTATTTTTATTTCTTGCAACGTAGTAGGGCCCAGGGCAGTTCACCAATGCTCCCAGAAAGGGATTTCGGAGAGGACTACTTTGGGTTCTTGGTGGGAAGAAGCAGTTGTATTCCATGGGCACAAAAGGAAGGTCCCAGAAGGTCCAATGCTTCAGACAGCGACTCCTCCCCAACCGCAGAGGCCCTGCTCCTAGGTCTCTGGCCTCTCAGCCTGGAGAGACACAGCTTCTTTCCAGGGAGCTCTCCATTCGGCCTCCCTCTCTCCTCTCCCAAAATGGAGGACAAAAGAAGGTTCTGGCTACTAGGGTTGCCATGACTCTCTTCCACAAAACTCCAGACGCAAGTCTACAAAAGCATATGCTACAAATTTTTTCACTCAGTCTCAAAGGTGCTACAAGATCCCTTAGGATACTGATATTCCTGAATAACATGGCTTATGGTTGAATCTGCACTGCAGAATTCATGCAGTTCAACATCGCTTTAACTGCCATTTCTCAGTGCTATGGGATTCTGGGATTTGTAGTCTGTTTTCACACCAGAGCTCACTGAGATTGGCTTACAAACCTACAGATCCCAGATTTCCATAGAATTGATCCATGGTAGTTAAAGCAGTGTTGAAGTGCACTATTTCTGTAATGCAAATTGAACCTATGTCTCTGAATCCTAGCCCCTTGGAAGAGACCTTCGCAAAGGTGAGTCGAGTCCCCCCTTGACTTTTATGGGGCAGAGAGGAGGGAGGGAGAAAAGCCCCAAACAGCCATGAGACGAAGAGGGATTCCTACTCTAAGGATCATATCCAAAGGTTGCCATGCGGGCCAAATAACAATCACACCCACAATCCACAAAACAGGGATACCTTTAGTGGCCAACCCAAATACACAAAATAGATAAAACAAGCTTTTGAAGCTCAACTGGGTTCTTCATTGGGAAAAAGGGTTAAACATCAAACAGGAGAAAGGTATCACTGTTTTGTGCATTTTGGAGGTTATTGTTTGCAGTGTGGCCTAAACACCTTCTCCCGGATATGCTTTCTAGATTTCAGGATTCTGTACTTTTTAAAACTTTATTAGTAAAAAAAAAAGAAAAGGGGGGGGGGCATATAAGACCAACAACAATAACACAGATACAATTAAAAGACTTGACAAATACAAATATTCACAAGCGACAAAACTTGTAAAACATACTAAATTACATCCAAACTCACCATACATCCAACCTCAGATTCCACAACAAACTAAAAGACTTCCAAAGTTTATGTTTTTTGCTGTGTCTTTGTTTTCTCTTTATCCGTTGTTTGCCCTTCAGTCGTCCTTTCTTTTTTCATATAGTCCAGCACTTTATCCCAGTCTTCTATCAATCTATACATTTTAGTTTTGTTTTGGTTTGTAAGATCCTTGTGAGTTTATCTGCTTCCAATGCATCAAATAGTCTTAACAGCCATTCTTCTACTTCAGGAACTTTTGTTTGTCTCCATTCTTTTGCTAGGGTCATCCTTGCTGTTGATAAAGATAAAACAATACTCTACCATACCTGGGCCCATGGAATCCCCCAAGGAGGGGCAGGGAAGGAAAGAAGGAGAGGAGGCATGGCAGGACATCTGCCTTTCTTTTGGGGAGAGAAGGGGGCTTCCTTCCTTCTTATAACCCCCAAGGGCCCCCCAGAAGACCCTCCAGCCATTCCTCCGAATGAAGGAGGGCTCTCCCCACTTCCCTCCCTCCGAACAAACTGTGAGGGCAGCAATGGCTTCAGGGGCTGAGACTGTGCATGCACAGATGCACCCAAAGGCTCCATCCTGAGCATGCGCAGGGATCACCAGGGCCTTGCTGCTGCTATTTATTCTGCTGGCAGCCTTTGAGGGAAGGGAAAGAGTGTGAGGGGTGCAGCAGCTTCCCTTTCCTTTCTTCTTTTCTTCCTTTCTTCTTCTGAGGAGACATGGAGGATGCCGGAATGCAGCCCAAGGAAAGGAGATGGACTCAGGAGGGAAAGACAGAGAAGGAAGGGACTGCTTTGTTTATATACCTCTATCTGTCCATGTGGGTGTGTGTATATGTGTGTGTGTGTTTGCTTCTTATAGCTGGGAGGACTGAAGAGAGAAGAAAGAGTCAGTTTTGTGCAAATTCAGAACTTCTGTGCATCAAAGAGTCCAGTGTGTTGAAACAGCAAAGAACTTTATTCAGAACACATAGAAATTAAGTGAGAACTGCCCACCCCAAGTCAAAGAATACATTAAAACCCCAAAACCTAAAACTCCACCCTCTCCAAAACCTACCCCCCACCTCCAATCCCCACAGTCTATGCCCCACAGATAACAAGGCCCCCTTTGGCATCCCCAGAAACCAGCCACTTTCTGTTAATACCAGCCCCAGACTTTATTCAGTCAACATCCCACACAATGCAAAAGCTATCATTCCCATAACTATTCTTGACAGCTGCAACAAATCCCAGGCCCTCTATCTAGCTAACCTATACCACAACCCATAATCCCCAACAAAATTTATATCCCAAAGCAATGATCTATCTAACAGCAATTGAAACTAAACTTAACGAAATATAACCTTAAAACATAAACAGACACATGCACTAGCAAACCACAGAAATATGGACAGACAAACGTTACAAACAAAATCATAAGGGATTTTTTTCACCCCTGTATTTTCTGTATTCCTTCTTGATAAAAATAATGTTAGTTCACTTCAGGGATTTGTGTGGCTTTTCCACTGTGTGGCCTCTCTGATGTCTCACTAGATTTGACCTCAAAGAAAAGCATTTCCCACAATGCTGGCATTTGAATGGCTTCTCTCCTGTATGGACTCTCTGATGTGTCACTAGGATTGACTTCCGAGAAAAACCTTTCCCACAATGCTGGCATTTGTATGGCTTCTCTCCTGTGTGGACTCTCTGATGTGTCACTAGGATTGACTTCCGAGAAAAACCTTTCCCACAATGCTGGCATTTGTATGGCTTCTCTCCTGTGTGGACTCTCTGATGTGTCACTAGGTTTGACTTCTCAGAAAAACATTTTCCACAATGCTGGCATTTGTATGGCTTCTCTCCTGTATGGACTCTCTGATGTCTCACTAGGTCTGACTTGTAAGTAAAATTTTTCCCACAATGCTGGCATTTATGTGACGTTTTTCTTGTGTGGACTCTCTTGTGGCTGACGTGTTCTTCTGTAAACAAGGACAATGACAGAAAAGACTGAATCTCAGCGTTAAGAGAGGAAGATGTTACCCCAAGATTTAGCCACACATTCACCCCTCCCTATTTGAGATTAAATTAATAAAGTTGGTGTGAGTGACCCCGTTCTGGATGCCCCCAGATCCACATAATGATTGTATCCTTACTCATAAGCGCTAGCAAAGAAGAGATTGTAGGCAAACTGTCATAAGGAAATCAGTGGAAGCAGATAGTCAGACATTTGTTTTCTATTGCAACTCAAGCTAAAGAACCTCCAAGGACTTGGAGGAAATCAACTGTGTCTGTGAGTTATTTTTAAGAGGGGAAAGTGGTTAGTGCATTGCCAATACCTATATCTGGAGATTTGCTTCTTTACTCTGTTATGTTATTGTTGAGCTCTGAGAGTGTCGCCTTCAGACAATGCTATATATTGGTTTGTGAATGAGACCAGAATTCAGAGCCATGAAGGAATTGAGAGCTGGTGTGATGATCCTTTTTGGCTGAAGTATTTCCAAAAAGCACCCACTGTATTTATTTCAATTTCAGACAATCCTTTCCCCACCCAGGAAACATTCTAAAGCAATTTACACATTTTCAAATGCTCAGTTTCTGCCCCCAAGCAACAAATTCAGTATAAATATCATTCCCAACTGGCTGTTCTTCAGCGTGAGTCCAGTTGCAGACAGACACTCCTAGAATCATAGAGTTGGAAGAAACCGCAAGGGCCATCAAGTCCAATCCCCTGCCATGCAGGAAATCTCAATCGAAGCATATCTGACAGATGATCATCCAGCCTCTGTTTAAAGACCTCTAAGGAAGGAGACTCTACTACACGCCGAAGGAGTTTGTTCCAATCTCTTTTCCTGTAGCTTGCATCTATTGTTCTGGGTCCTGTTTTCAGAAGCAGCAGAAAACAAGCTTGTTCCCCTCTCAATATGACATCCCTTCAAGTATTTAAACAGGGCTATCATATCACCTCTTAACCTTCTTTTCTCCAGGCTAAACATCCCCACCTCCCAAAGTCATTCTTCATAGGACATGGTTTCCAGACCCTTCACCATTTTGGTTGCTCTCCTCTGGGCATTTTCCAACTTATCAACATCTTTTTTGAATTGTGGTTCACAGAACCGGACACAGTATTCCAGGTGGGGCCTGACCAGAGCAGAATAGAGTAGCACTATTACTTCCCTTCATCTAGACACTATACTTCTACTGATGCAGCCTAAAATTGCACTAGCCTTTTTACCTGCCGCATTGCACTGTTGACTCATGTTCAATATGTGGTCTACTTGGACTCCCAGATCCCTTTCACACATAGCTTCATTCATCCAGGTGTCCTCCATCCTATATATGTTCATTTCATTTTTCCGCCCAAAGTGCAGTACCTTACAATTTTCCGTGTTGAATTTCATTTTGTTAGCTTTGGCCCAGCTTTCTAATCTATTAATGTCATTCTGAAGTTTGATCCTGTCCTCAGGGGCTTTAGTTACTCCTCCCAATTTGGTGTCATCTGCAAATTTGATAAGTTTGCCCCCATTACTGTCATACAGGTCATTGATAAAGATGTTGAATAGCACTGGGCCCAGAAGAGAACCCAACTGGACACCCCACTGGTCACTTCTCTCCAGGATGAAGAGGAGCCATTGTTGAGCACCCTTTGGTTTCGGCCAGTCAACCAAGTACAAATCCATGTAACAGTTACATTGTCTAGCCCACATTTCACTAGCTTCTTTGCAAAAATGTCATGGGGAACCCTGTCAAACACCTTACTGAAATCAAGTTGGTTGGAATCCATTGGTTTTCACTGTAAACACCTCACTACACTTGCCAGCCCCATTTGCCACCGGAGTTACTGACTTCTCTCCCCATTCTGGACCCTCAGCAATTGGAATCAAGATCCATCTAGGTAATGTTTTACCATTAGCAAAGCCTTACCCTATTTACCACTCCCACCTTTGTCACCCAGTTTTTTTGCATGTGTGCAGGAATACCTATGTGTATGTGTGTGTGTGTTTTGATTTCCCCCTAAATAAAACACAAAAACCTATTTCAAATGCCTCTGAAGTTTGTTTTGTTTTTATTCAGGACCTGCTATAGCTGAGCTGGATCCAGAGGTCACTGTTGCCCAAGTGAAACTATTTCGTTCTATTGAGCTAAGTACCAAATTCCCCTAAAAGCATAGCAATTGCAATATCCTCCCCAGACTCCTGCATTTTGGGTAACAAAGGGCCTGTTGAATCAACCATGGAGCTAAGCAAGCTCAGGTAGGAAAAGAAACATTAGAGAAATAGCAGTTTTTGTGTCCTCCTTTCCACCTTTCATAGATATTACTCAGAATTGCTAAATGGAACCCCTAAAGTTTGAAAACAAGGGCCTAAGCTAGTTCTCACCAGTTCAGTTCTGAAAATCTGTCAGGTTGGTGGCTGCCTCCCAATCCCCAAGGCCCCTCTCCTGGCCCTTTCCAGAGGTCCCTTCCTCTCTGCAAAGAGCTAGGCGATCCTGGCTTTGCTCCTGCCTTCCCCTCCTGGCTCACAGATGCCTGATGCCCTTCCCTTTCTCCCTCCGCTCTCCAACCATCCCTCTTGCCATCTGCAGTGCTTCAGCATCTCACCTACAGCATCTCTTCCCTGCCTTTCTATTTTTCACAATCCCTCCATTACTCACAGACAGAAACACACCCACAGATTGTGTGTGATGCACAAAAGGGACATTTTGAGGCTCATTTGTTGAGAAAGGCAGGATAATCAATATACAAATAATGCATTAAGAATTCAGAACAAGGAGTCTGGGGCCTGGATTCCAATTTTGGTGAGGGTGAGGTGCCCAGAGAGCAGCCTTAAGACATCTCTAAGAAAGGGATAGGCTACTGTTGGGGATTGGGGGTCACATTGGCCCCCAGGGGATCTCAGGGGCAACCCCACATTTTATTGCATTGCATCCCTTTGGGGAAGTGGTGTCCATTTTGCCACTGTTCTCTGAGCCATTGTAGGGCTAAGGAGGCATCTTATCCACGAAGCCTCTCCAGAGCCTCAAAATGATGGAAGAGGGGCCATTTCTCACCATTTCGGTGAGAAAAGCATTAATCTCCATGCTTCCTTCCCACAAAATCCTAGAATTGGGGGGGATTTCCGGGGTCTGAACTAAGTTTCAGAATTAAAAAGTCCTTTCCTTGCATCAAAAGGTTTATTGAGAAACTCACGCAGAAGCATCCATTAACACATCTAAGCAGTCTCTGAAGAGTCAAAAACTGTCTCCTCTGTCATTCACTATCTCCACACTCCTCCGATTTCCTCCTCTTTAAGCTCCTAACCAGCCTGGCTGCCAAGGTACCTCTTGCCTTCTTCTTCCACCGTTCACATACGCCTCTCCCCCTGGGGCATGTCTGCCATCCAAAGCTCACAAACCAGTCAGTTTATAGCCTCCACAACTGCTTCCCTTCCCACAAGCCGTTCTAGGCCCCACTATCCTTACCAACTACTTAAAACTATTAACAACTCCCCCCTTAAACCACAATACCATTCTGGATGAACCACAGAAGTTGGTTCTGACAATCGGCAGTTTATGATGGGGTATTTAGTATCCTTATAAAGTGGAGAGCAATAGTGCCTCACTAAACTACAAATTCAAATATTCTACAGGAAGTTGCTTTCACAATTAAACTACACTGGTACCCCGGGTTACGAAATTAATTCGTTCCGCTATTCCTTTCGTAAGCCGAAAATTTCGTAACCCGAAGCGCTTTTCCCATTGAAAATAACTAATGCGTTCCATGACCTCAGACTGAACCTGCAAGTCAAAACAAAGTCACAATAGAGGCCTATTAAGCTAAGTACCCTACAATACAATGTAATACAAAGTTGCCTGAGGCACTAAAGAGCTTAACAATGACTGGCAGGTCCATTCTAAACTTTCTAATGATCTTAACAATGACTGACAGGTCCATTCTAAACTTTCTAAGGATCTTAACAATGACTGACAGGTCCATTCTAAACTTTCTAAGGATCTTAACAATGACTGACAGGTCCATTCTAAACTTTCTAAAGGATAAAGAAAAAAAGTTTTTTTCTCTCTTTGATGGTTCTGGCATCTCAGAGTCAGGCAGGAGGAGGAGGATGAGCTCTCAAATCATCACACCCATGACCAAAGCACCCCAAATCTAAAAAAGCAACCCCATGGTTACACTCTCTGGCCCAAACTTGCAAAAGTCCCACCCCACACTTTGAAAACATCACAGCCATGACCAAACCACCCCAGAACCCAAACTCAAAGGCCAGAACCCCCAAATCTGAAAATGCCACCCCAAAGTCACACTCTCTGGCCCACATCAAATCAAGGCCAAACTTGCAAAAATCGATGCCCACACTTTGAAAACATCACAGCCATGACCAAACCACCCCAGAACCCAAACTCAAAGGCCAGAACCCCCAAATCTGAAAATGCCACCCCAAAGTCACACTCTCTGGCCCACATCAAATCAAGGCCAAACTTGCAAAAATCGATGCCCACACTTTGAAAACATCACAGCCATGACCAAACCACCCCAGAACCCAAACTCAAAGGCCAGAAACCCCAAATCTGAAAATGCCACCCCAAAGTCACACTCTCTGGCCCACATCAAAGCAAGGCCAAACACATCTCACACTTTGAAAACATCACACCCATGACCATGCCACCCCAGAACCCAAACTCAAAGGCCAGAAACCCCAAATCTGAACATGCCACCCCAAGGTCACACTCTCTGGCCCACATCAAAGCAAGGCCAAACACATCTCACACTTTGAAAACATCACACCCATGACCATGCCACCCCAGAACCCAAACTCAAAGGCCAGAAACCCCAAATCTGAACATGCTACCCCAAGGTCACACTCTCTGGCCCACATCAAATCAAGGCCAAACACATCTCACACTTTGAAAACATCACACCCATGACCATGCCACCCCAGAACCCAAACTCAAAGGCCAGAAACCCCAAATCTGAACATGCCACCCCAAGGTCACACTCTCTGGCCCACATCAAATCAAGGCCAAACACATCTCACACTTTGAAAACATCACACCCATGACCATGCCACCCCAGAACCCAAACTCAAAGGCCAGAAACCCCAAATCTGAACATGCTACCCCAAGGTCACACTCTCTGGCCCACATCAAATCAAGGCCAAACACATCTCACACTTTGAAAACATCACACCCATGACCATGCCACCCCAGAACCCAAACTCAAAGGCCAGAAACCCCAAATCTGAACATGCCACCCCAAGGTCACACTCTCTGGCCCACATCAAAGCAAGGCCAAACACATCTCACACTTTGAAAACATCACACCCATGACCATGCCACCCCAGAACCCAAACTCAAAGGCCAGAAACCCCAAATCTGAACATGCCACCCCAAGGTCACACTCTCTGGCCCACATCAAAGCAAGGCCAAACACATCTCACACTTTGAAAACATCACACCCATGACCATGCCACCCCAGAACCCAAACTCAAAGGCCAGAAACCCCAAATCTGAACATGCCACCCCAAGGTCACACTCTCTGGCCCACATCAAAGCAAGGCCAAACATGCAAAAATCGATGCCCACACTTTGAAAACATCACACCCATGACCATGCCACCCCAGAACCCAAACTCAAAGGCCAGAAACCCCAAATCTGAACATGCCACCCCAAGGTCACACTCTCTGGCCCACATCAAAGCAAGGCCAAACATGCAAAAATCGATGCCCACACTTTGAAAACATCACACCCATGACCATGCCACCCCAGAACCCAAACTCAAAGGCCAGAAACCCCAAATCTGAACATGCCACCCCAAGGTCACACTCTCTGGCCCACATCAAAGCAAGGCCAAACACATCTCACACTTTGAAAACATCACACCCATGACCATGCCACCCCAGAACCCAAACTCAAAGGCCAGAAACCCCAAATCTGAACATGCCACCCCAAGGTCACACTCTCTGGCCCACATCAAATCAAGGCCAAACACATCTCACACTTTGAAAACATCACACCCATGACCATGCCACCCCAGAACCCAAACTCAAAGGCCAGAAACCCCAAATCTGAACATGCCACCCCAAGGTCACACTCTCTGGCCCACATCAAAGCAAGGCCAAACATGCAAAAATCGATGCCCACACTTTGAAAACATCACACCCATGACCATGCCACCCCAGAACCCAAACTCAAAGGCCAGAAACCCCAAATCTGAACATGCCACCCCAAGGTCACACTATCTGGCCCACATCAAAGCAAGGCCAAACACATCTCACACTTTGAAAACATCACACCCATGACCATGCCACCCCAGAACCCAAACTCAAAGGCCAGAAACCCCAAATCTGAACATGCATCCCCATGGTAAGGGCCATTCTAAAGGATAAAGAAAAAAAGTGTTTTTCTTATCTTTGCTGGTCTTGGCATCAGAGTGAGGCAGGAGAAGGAGGAGGAGGAGCTCTCAAATCATCATAGCCATGACCAAAGCAACCCCAAATCTAAAAAAGCAACCCCATGGTCACACTCTCTGGCCCACATCAAGTCAAGGCCAAACACATCTCACACTTTGAAATCATCACACCCATGACCATACAGTACAAAAGTGTTTTTCTTATCTTTGCTGGTCTTGGCATCTGGTCCTGGCATCTCGGAGTGAGGCAGGAGGAGGAGGAGGAGGAGAGGGGCAACCCAAAAAGCCAAATTTAAACCAATTCAAGCAATTTAACCACTTCAGCCAATTTATCCAATTCAAGCAATTTAACCACTTCAGCCAATTTATCCAATTCAAGCAATTTAACCAATTCAGCCAATGCCACCAATTTAACAAAGTTAACCATTTTTTAAAAAAGAATTTGGTGTTTTTTTTTAGGGTCACCTTTTTTTTAAGGGTCACCTTTTGCCTTCTTGGAAGACGGTTCTCCCGCTCTAGGGAAGAACTGGTCCAAGGATGTCTGCTTTTGCCGGCCCTTAAGCAGGTTCTTAAAATGGCTAAGGCAGACATTATCAAAATGGGCAATGGCATGGCTGGTGAGCACCTGCTCAGGGTGGTGCTTCTCCACAAAGGAAGCCACATTGTGGAATTGCCGCAAAATGTCTTTAATTTCTGCCGTTGGCAGAGATGCCCCCGCAGCCTCCTCCTCCTGGCCCCTGTCGAAATGGAGCACGTCTTCATCCACGGCCGAGTGTTGCATCGCCGCCAAGGCCTTCAGGTCCTCTGTTGTCAGGTCCTCGTTGTGCTCCTCGATGAGTTCCTCCACGTCCTCGTTGTCCACGTCGAGTCCCAGGGACCTCGCGATGGAGACGATCTCGTGCACCTCTTCCTCTTCACCTGGCTCAGCACCCTCGGACTGTGACCCTTCCAAGGAAGAAGCATCAGGCCACAGCTTCCTCCACGCAGCAATCAGGTTGCGCCTGGTGATCGCCTGCCAGGCCAAGTCCACCATCTTTAAGCACACCACGATGTCAAAATGCTGCTTCCAGAACTCACGAAGGGTCAGCTGTGTGCTCTCGGTCACATCGAAGCAACGCTTGAAGAGGTGCTTGGTGTACAGCTTCTTGAAGTTGGCGATCACCTGCTGGTCCATGGGTTGCAAGAGGGAGGTCGTGTTGGGTGGCAGAAACTGGACCTTGATGAAGGAGAACTCCGCGAGGATGTCCTTCTCCAGGCCATGCGGGTGCGCAGGAGCATTGTCCAAGAGGAGGAGGCACTTCAGGGGCAAATCTTCTTCCTCCAGGTACCGCTTCACTGTCGGGGCGAAGACACTGTTGATCCACTCGACGAAAAGGAGGCGTGTCACCCATGCGCGGCCATTGGAGCGCCACATCACTGGCAACCTGTCCTTCTGGATGTTGTGTGCCTTGAACGCCCTGGGATTCTCGGAGTGGTACACCAACAGGGGCTTGACCTTACAGTCCCCGCTGGCATTGGCACACAACGCAAGTGTGAAGCGGTCCTTCATTGGCTTGTGGCCTGGCTGTCTCCTCTCCTCCTGGGTGATGTAGGTGCGGCGAGGCATCTTCTTCCAGAAGAGGCCCGTCTCGTCGCAGTTGAAGACTTGCTGCGGGACGTAGCCTTCCTCCTCCACCATGGCCTTGAACGCGACGACGAATGCTTCAGCGGCCTGGTGGTCTGCGCTGGACGCCTCGCCGTGACGGACGACAGAGTGGATCCCGGTCCTCCTCTTGAACCTGTCGAACCAGCCACGTGATGCTTTGAAGTCCGGGGTGGCTGGCTCCTCCTGCGAAGAAGTTCCTTCGCCTGCCTCCTTGCTGGCCAGGTCTTCGTAGATGGCGGTGGCCTTCTCGCAGATGACCGAGGTGGTCACAGTGTCCCCGACTCGCTCCTTTTCCTTGATCCAGAGGAGAAGCAGGCGCTCCATCTCCTCATGCTTCGGTGTCCTCTGCTTGGCGATGGTCGTCACGCCTTTCGCTGGAGCCACAACAGCTCTGATGGCCTCCTTCTGCTTGAGGACAGTGCCAATCGTCGATGGGTTGCGTCCATACTCCTTGGCAATGTCCACCAAGCGCACGCCCCTCTCGTGCTTGGCAATGATGTCCTTCTTGTCCTCCAAGGACAAGGGAGCCCTCTTCTTCTTCTCACCGCTTGGCTTGGGAGCCATACTGTACAGTAGCTCAAGCCTAAAAAGGACAAAAGGCACAGGCACTGAGCAAAAGCCACAATTGGAAACCACCCCCACCCCCATGGTCACACTCTCTGGCCCAAACTTGCAAAAGTCCCACCCCACACTCTCAAATCATCACAGCCATGGCCAAAGCACACAAGAACACAAGCCCATAAGGCCAAAAACCCCAAATAAGAAAATGCCACCCTATGGTGAGAGTCTCTGGCCACATGTGACCATAGCCAAAGTGTTAAAAGTCTCACACCACACTTTGAAAACAGCACAGCCATGAAGAAATCAAAGCAGCAAATGAAGCCCATCATCCCCAATTCAGAGCATGCCACCCTAACAGCAAAAAACCCCAAAAAAAGCAACCCAGCAGCTCTAACCCATCATCCACACATCAGAGCATGTTACCCAAACAGCAAAAAACCCCAAAAAAAGCAACCCAGCAGCTCTAACCCATCATCCACACATCAGAGCATGTTACCCAAACAGCAAAAAACCCCAAAAAAAGCAACCCAGCAGCTCTAACCCATCATCCACACATCAGAGCATGTTACCCAAACAGCAAAAAACCCCAAAAAAAGCAACCCAGCAGCTCTAACCCATCATCCACACATCAGAGCATGTTACCCAAACAGCAAAAAACCCCAAAAAAAGCAACCCAGCAGCTCTAACCCATCATCCACACATCAGAGCATGTTACCCAAACAGCAAAAAAACCCCAAAAAAGCAACCCAGCAGCTCTAGGCCATCATCCACACATCAGAGCATGTTACCCAAACAGCAAAAAACCCCCAAAAAAGCAACCCAGCAGCTCTAACCCATCATCCACACATCAGAGCATGTTACCCAAACAGCAAAAAACCCCAAAAAAAGCAACCCAGCAGCTCTAACCCATCATCCACACATCAGAGCATGTTACCCAAACAGCAAAAAACCCCCAAAAAAGCAACCCAGCAGCTCTAACCCATCATCCACACATCAGAGCATGTTACCCAAACAGCAAAAAACCCCAAAAAAAGCAACCCAGCAGCTCTAACCCATCATCCACACATCAGAGCATGTTACCCAAACAGCAAAAAACCCCAAAAAAGCAACCCAGCAGCTCTAGGCCATCATCCACACATCAGAGCATGTTACCCAAACAGCAAAAAACCCCAAAAAAGCAACCCAGCAGCTCTAACCCATCATCCACACATCAGAGCATGTTACCCAAACAGCAAAAAACCCCAAAAAAAGCAACCCAGCAGCTCTAACCCATCATCCACACATCAGAGCATGTTACCCAAACAGCAAAAAACCCCAAAAAAAGCAACCCAGCAGCTCTAACCCATCATCCACACATCAGAGCATGTTACCCAAACAGCAAAAAACCCCCAAAAAAGCAACCCAGCAGCTCTAGGCCATCATCCACACATCAGAGCATGTTACCCAAACAGCAAAAAAACCCCAAAAAAGCAACCCAGCAGCTCTAACCCATCATCCACACATCAGAGCATGTTACCCAAACAGCAAAAAACCCCAAAAAAAGCAACCCAGCAGCTCTAACCCATCATCCACACATCAGAGCATGTTACCCAAACAGCAAAAAACCCCCAAAAAAGCAACCCAGCAGCTCTAACCCATCATCCACACATCAGAGCATGTTACCCAAACAGCAAAAAACCCCAAAAAAGCAACCCAGCAGCTCTAACCCATCATCCACACATCAGAGCATGTTACCCAAACAGCAAAAAACCCCCAAAAAAGCAACCCAGCAGCTCTAACCCATCATCCACACATCAGAGCATGTTACCCAAACAGCAAAAAACCCCAAAAAAAGCAACCCAGCAGCTCTAACCCATCATCCACACATCAGAGCATGTTACCCAAACAGCAAAAAACCCCAAAAAAAGCAACCCAGCAGCTCTAGGCCATCATCCACACATCAGAGCATGTTACCCAAACAGCAAAAAACCCCAAAAAAAGCAACCCAGCAGCTCTAACCCATCATCCACACATCAGAGCATGTTACCCAAACAGCAAAAAACCCCAAAAAAAGCAACCCAGCAGCTCTAACCCATCATCCACACATCAGAGCATGTTACCCAAACAGCAAAAAACCCCCAAAAAAGCAACCCAGCAGCTCTAACCCATCATCCACACATCAGAGCATGTTACCCAAACAGCAAAAAACCCCAAAAAAAGCAACCCAGCAGCTCTAACCCATCATCCACACATCAGAGCATGTTACCCAAACAGCAAAAAACCCCAAAAAAAGCAACCCAGCAGCTCTAGGCCATCATCCACACATCAGAGCATGTCACACTAACAGCAAAAAACCCCCAAAAAAAGCAACCCAGCAGCTCTAGGCCATCATCCACACATCAGAGCATGTTACCCAAACAGCAAAAAACCCCAAAAAAAGCAACCCAGCAGCTCTAGGCCATCATCCACACATCAGAGCATGTTACCCAAACAGCAAAAAACCCCAAAAAAGCAACCCAGCAGCTCTAACCCATCATCCACACATCAGAGCATGTTACCCAAACAGCAAAAAAACCCCAAAAATGCAACCCAGCAGCTCTAGCCCATCATCCACACATCAGAGCATGTTACCCAAACAGCAAAAAACCCCAAAAAAGCAACCCAGCAGCTCTAGCCCATCATCCACACATCAGAGCATGTTACCCAAACAGCAAAAAACCCCCAAAAAAGCAACCCAGCAGCTCTAACCCATCATCCACACATCAGAGCATGTTACCCAAACAGCAAAAAAACCCCAAAAATGCAACCCAGCAGCTCTAGCCCATCATCCACACATCAGAGCATGTTACCCAAACAGCAAAAAACCCCAAAAAAAGCAACCCAGCAGCTCTAACCCATCATCCACACATCAGAGCATGTTACCCAAACAGCAAAAAAACCCCAAAAAAGCAACCCAGCAGCTCTAACCCATCATCCACACATCAGAGCATGTTACCCAAACAGCAAAAAAACCCCAAAAATGCAACCCAGCAGCTCTAGCCCATCATCCACAAATCTGAACATGCCAGTAGCAAAACCCACAATCCACACTTTGAAAACACCAAAAAAATAAAAATAAAAAAAAATAAAAATTAAAAAAAAAATAAAAAAATTTTAAAAAAATAAACAGCACCCCAGCACCCCAGAGCAAAAGCATGGTCACACTGTCTCAGCCCACCCCACCCCACAAGAAGAAGGTAAAAATCCATCAACCTACCGGTAGAGAAATTGCTGATGGCCGGTCTTGATCCGAAGATATGGCAAAGCCAGAAAAAGTCCAAAAGTCCCAAGGCAGAAAGCTAGGAAAAGTCTGAACCGCAACCAAGACTAGAGCTCCAAAGAGACTCTTTGTCACCAGTCCGCAGGGCCAGACAAAGGGGGCAGATCGATGGAAGCCGGCTTTTATTTCTCAAGGCAAGCCACCCCCCCCCAATTTCGTTAGCCAATGCAATTGATTGGCTTGATTTCGCAAGCCAATCACTGCTGCTAACGAAATTCAAAAATCGCGCCAAAGCTAATCCTAACCCAGCCCCCTGGGTTAGCCGTTAGCCCTTTAAATCCCTGGAAAGCCTATCGCTGCACTTTGCATCATTTGAATTTCGCGCCGAAAAGGATTGCGTAACCCGAAGAATCTTTCCTAACCCGGGACAGTTTTTTCCAAGCCTCGTTTTTCGTATCCCGAATATTTCGTAACCCGGTCCTTTCGTATCCCGGGGTACCAGTGTATTCACAATATATGTTGCTGGGTGGAAATGAAGACTGACATTTTTAACAGACTATTCTCAGATCAATGGGAACTGAGAAGAATATTATTTTCCACTTCCTTGGAGAGACAGGATGAAGAACATGTAATTTAGTCTCCTTGTTTCTAGCCAGATGGAGGATGCAGAGTAGAGAGTGATTCCCCTGCAATCTTTGCCAGTCGAAGCAACAAATCAATTAAGCCCTGCAATTATAACATTAGCAATCAATCAGTTATTAATACTTAGACCCAAGGCCATTTGCATACAAAATGTTAAAATACAATACAGCTGTAGGAACAGTATAATAAAAGTACAAGACAAGTAAATTACATAATAATCTTGCATGTAAAAGGTTTAAAATACAATTCGGTTAAAATATAGACAACAAAACTATAACTAAATGAGGGCGTCCTCAAAGCAATCAACAGCAATATTGGCAATATATCTAGCCCCAATCTTCATTGCTGCCAGGGAAAAAGGAGGAACCTTAAGAGTTAAAATCAGACAGGAAATTAAAAAGGAAAAGCCCTTTCTGAAAGAAGAGTAGAATCCAAAGGAGGCAGAATAGATCGCCCCAAAATTGCTTCTCCTTCTTTGTCTTCAGAGCTAGCGTTAATGGACTGTTGCTTAGCTTTCCTTAAGCCGCGCGTCTTGTCTCTCCACTTACGGTACACCGCTTCCGGCTTCGTTTGTGAGGCATTTCTGAGCGTCCAGGAGACTAGGAGCAGTTTGGACGCAGTTTAGAAGCGGTTTAGTCGTCGTTAGGCAGAAACCCTTGAAGTGTTTGTGTAATGACTGGGCTCCAGTCAATGGAGGTCTTCTTCAGGCAGAAAAGGGAGGTTTATGCAAACACAGAATGACATCACTGCTATGGAAGGCTCCCTTGACCAATCAGAGAGCAAGATGAAGGTCCTTCTGGAAGCTTCCGTGAGAAGGAGATATAAGGCCTGAGAGACCAAGAGACAGTTGGGGGAATTGTGTCGGTTGGAGATCGAGAGAGAGAGTTAAAGAGCGGAGCTTGGAAGTTAGTCTCAGAATTGGACGCTTAGGTTTATTTAATAGCTTATATGAATTGAACATTATATACTTACAAATATTATACCTGCAAGATTCTTAATACAGTGGTACCTCGGGATACGAAATACCCAGGTTACGAAATTTTCGGGATACGAAAAAATCCCATTGGAAAACATTGTTCCGGGTTACGAAAGTTTTTTCGGGTTACGAAAAAACTTTTGGTGCTTTTCGGCGCGATTTCACACGGAATCGCGGCTTTTCCCCATTAGCGCCTATGGGAATTCGGCTTGCGAAAGCCTTTCGGGTTACGAAATTGACAGCGGAACGAATTAATTTCGTAACCCGAGGCACCACTGTACCTTGTATGACTTATGTTTTAGTTATATTTTGTTATCTATAATAAATATCTCCTTGGAGTATCTACTACTCGACGCTCCTTTTACACGTGTCTTGGATCGGTTGATGCTTGGGAAGATCAGTAAAGAAGTAAAAATAAGGTTCCTTAACTGGTCCCAGTGTAGGTTAAGGGAAATCCTTTTATAATTCACTGGTTGATGGCAGAGAGATTTAAGGAATTTAAGGGTCTGCTGGGCCAAAAGCCATAATGTCTAAATGTCTAATTAAAATTTTGTAATTCACTCTGATAGCCTTTTGGCTGAAAAGAGGGGTATAAAACTATTATTATTATTATTATTATTATTATTATTATTATTATTCCAGGGCTGCAGTTTGGCTGCTTGGACCACCGGAGATCGTCACAGTGAGTCAGTTGGAAAAGCCCATCTCACTCCAGAAAATAAAGTTACTTGAGGAGTTTGCACTCTACGTCTTTCTGTAATAATAGCTACAAAACTGATAATAGCATTTGGGACATTTAGTCTTTTAAAAACAAATATGGCAGATTTAAATGCTGCTTTAAAACCTCTTTCCATCTGCCAGCTTTGTGCTGGTTTTGGGGGTAAATGAGAAAGTGTTGGGAGGGAGGGACTGCCAACAGAATTAGGAGATGCATTGCAGGCTATGGACAGTTTGCGGCCAAGAAAGGTCCAAAAGACACGGCAGCAATAGTCCAGTTTGAGATTGCTTTAACTGCCCTGGCCCAGTGCTAGGGAATCCTGGGAACTGGAGTTTATTGTGGCACCAGAGCTCTCTGACAGAGAAGGCTCAATGTCTCACAAAACTACATTTCCCAGAATTCCCTAGCACTGAGCCAGGGCAGTTAAAGCAATCTCAGATTGGATTATTGCTGCAGTGTGTTTGGGACTTAGGTGACCCTTGGCAAGTCACACTCTCTCAGCCTCAGAGGATGGCAATGGCATCCCCTCTCTGAATAAACCTGGAAAGGGAACCCCATGATAAGGTTGCCTTAGGGTTGCCATAAATTGGATTAGACTTGAAGACACACATGAAGAACAGAAAAAAAGTCGGCAATTATTTCACAGGTTGTACATGGGAATGGGAGGCAGTGTGGTGCAGTGGTTTGAGTGCAGGGTTACAACTCTGGAAGCCATGGTCCAGTGCCCCAATCCTCCATGAAACCAGCTGGGTCCCTTGGACAAGATGTCACACTCTCTCAGCCTCAGGGAAGGCAATGGCAAACCTCCTCTGAACAACTCTTGCCAAGAAAACCCCAGGGAAGGCTCCCCAGAAGTCGGCAATGACTTAGAGCCACTCCACAAAAAACTACAAAGCCTCAAGAAAGAGCCAGTGTGGTTTAGTGGCTGGAGCATTGGACTATGACCCTGGAGCCCAGGGTCCGAATGCCCTCTTGGCCACGGAAATCCACTGAGTGACCTTAGGCAAGAAGTCACACTCTCTCAGCCTCAGAGGGAGGCACTTGCTAAACCACTTCTGGACAAATCTTGCCAAGAAAAGCCTTCAATGGACTTCCCTTAGGGTCACCATAAGTCAGAAACAACTTAGAGGCACACAACGACAACAAGACCAGTAACAGCACTAACAGAAGGCAGCATGGGAGAAAAGAAGGAAGGAAGGAAGGAAGGAAGGAAGGAAGGAAGAAGGAAAGTAACGAAGAAAGAAAGAAAGAAAGAAAGAAAGAAAGAAAGAAAGAAAGAAGACTTGGGAGTTGTAGTCCTCGGTTGAGAGGGATTGGAGGGGCTTTACTGCAGGGCAGGACCAGTGTTGGTAAGAAGCCTTGAACTTATTTCCCGGCATGTTTTACCAAAATCCATGGAATCCACCCCATATTACACGGAATATTCAGTCAAAATCCCTTGAAAGTTCCCGTAATGTTAATAATAATAATAATAATAATAATAATTATAATAATAATAGGATTTATTTATATTTTTATTAATATGGTGGACCTTTAGCAAATAAATGTAAACCTAATTGAATAAAAATAATTGTAACTTATTTCAACTCTCAAAATTACCATTGGACCAAACAAAGAATCTTTCAGTCCTTCTAATACCTTTAAGATATTTATTTGGACATGAAGGGGGGCCAGGAAGATTTATGCAAAATAGAAACGTGTTCGGCTGCAACCACACTGCAGAAATAATCCAGTTTGACACCCCTTTAATTGCCCAGGCTCGGTGCTATGGAATCCTGGGAATTCTAGTTCTGTGAGACATTGAACCTTCTCTCTCAGCAAACTCTGGTATGATAACAAACTACAATTACCGGGACTTCATAGCACTGGGCCATGGCAGTTAAAACGGTATGAAACTGGATTGTCTCTGGAGTGAAGATGCAGCCTGAGTTGGTTCCAAGACACACTGCAGAAATAATCCAGTTCAAGACCACTTTAGCTGCCCTGGCTCAGTGCTAGGGAACCCTGGGAATTGTAGTTTTGTGAGAAAGAGCTCTGGTGCCACAATAAACTACAATTCCCATACATCTGAGGAAGTACGCTTAAGTCTAGGAAAGCTCATGCTGCCAACTTTTCTTTTAGTGAGTCTCAAAGGTGCTACACGATCTATCTATCTATCTATCTATCTATCTATCTATCTATCTATCTATCTATCTATCTATCATCATCATCACCATTATTATTATCATTATTAAATTCAAATGCAGCTGAGAAAGTGGACTTAGATTGGCAATGCTGATATACTGTAGAGACTCTTTCTCTGGGGCTGTGATCTGGAAGCGTGGAGGCAATTCCCTTCTCAAATCAGGGAATCCTGGGAATTGTAGTTTGTTGTGACACGTATGTATATATACAGTATATGTATGTGTATATATGTCTCTGTGTGTGTGTGTGTGTGTTTATGCATGTTCAACTAAGGACTCAGAGAAGGTTCTAGAACATACTCCATAGTCACAAACAGCACACAAAATGGCTGCCAGAACACAAAATGGCTGGCAGTGTGACTGGGGCTCCAGGGTCCCTCAGTCCCTCCTGCCTTCTTCCATATTAACTGCAGGAGGAGCCTGTGAGGGTGGGGCAGGGGGTGGGGCCTTCCAGCTCCTCTGCCCCCATTGGCCAGAATGAAGAAGGGGAGGAGCTTCTGCCTCTATTTAGCTCTGTGTGCGGAAGAGTGAGTGAGAAGGGGACAGAGACAAGGAGGCAGACAGGGACAGGGACAGGGACAGGGACAGGGACAGGGACAGGGACAGGGACAGGGACAGGGACAGGGACAGGGACAGGGACAGGGACAGGGACAAGGCCTGGAAGTGGTAGGTTTCACTACTGCACTGAGGCCTCCAAGTGCTGAGCCAGAGGTGGCCATTTTGTGCTGCTTGTGACTGTGGGGAATAATATTCCGGAACCTTCTCTGAGGCCTCAGTTGAACAGAGGCATCTCTTTCTCTCCTGAGGCTCCAGAGTCAGAAGGAGGCCAGGCTCCTTGGGCCAAAAGGAAGGAAGTGTGTCCCTTTGTGTCTTTTGTGTCTCTTTTCTGAGAGGGTTTTCTTATTACACAGCTCTGCTCCTTCTGGGGAACATGGGTTTTAAAAAGGATCAGAAATGGAGATGATAGTTTTAATACAAGCCTTATTCTTCTTCTTCACAAACATTGGGCTTTGGCTTCAAAGAGGAGGCTAGTCCCCCAAAAAGGCCAGAAGTGGCTCCTTTGGGAGGTTTTAAAAGTCTCCTCAGTTTCCTTATTAATAGATTATTAGGCAAGAAGGAAGGAGACAGACCAGAATAACTCATATTACCAAGAATGAAACATAAAACAAACAACATAAATAAGGATTATAGACTAAAACAAACTACTTAATTTTTTAAAGGAAAACCATTATTAGGAGGATAAAAACAAGACATGGGTGCTTCTATCCTTTTACAATCGACTCAGGATGTATCTGCACTGCAGAAATAATCCAGTTTGAAACTCCTGGCTCCATTCTATGGAATCCTGGGATTTGTAGTTTGTTGTGGCATGAGAACTCTCTGGCAGAGAAGGCTAAGGGTCCTAAAGGTAAAATCCCAGGATTCCATAGCACTGAGCAGTTAAAGCGGTCTCAAAGTGCCTTATTTCTATAGTGTGCATGCAGCCTTCTTCTGAAAGGGGCTGATGCTGGGGAAAAGCACTGGGGACCTCTGCAGGTTTCAGCAGATGGTTTATTTATTTATGATGCACTGATTTCACATCTATCTATGGGGACATAACCAGGGGCCTCTCTAATTCCCCATCCCCTAATCCCCCCCCCCCACTCTAATAAGGCATGGAGTATCTGTTGAGTAGGGGAGCTGAAGTAAATCTATGCTAGGTCCAGGGAGCTTTCTTTGGTGGAGAGGGAGGAAGGGGATGCCCACCTCTGCATTGGGCCAAAGGAGGCATATGTCACCTGCGTATGTCACCAGCAGGATGCTGTTCTTTGTGTCTTTGAGTGCTGCAGGGTTTCTTGCCAAGTCAATCCTAATCCTGGTCCCTTTTCTCAGGACCTTCATCTTGGCCTCCTTGGACACGGCTTTGGGCCTCTCTTGCTAGAAGTGACCCAAGTGCAGGACAACCAGGACCCCCTGCCCACCTGATGGCCGAAACAGAGGCCAAGCAGAGGGAGTCGGGCTCCAACAGAAAGAGGCTCCTGAGGTACAACAGCTCTTTGGTAAGTTGCCATTCTTACTAGTAGTTTCATCTATGTCTGGTCCGGCTCATGAAAGCAAGCAGAGAACATACTGTCCCAGTTTGGCAGAAAGAGTCCTGGGTAATCCTCTGTCACCTCATTTTTTCAGGGGCTTAGAAAATGTCCCATTTCTCTGTTCTCCTCCCACATTCCCCATTCTCCTCAGGTCAGTTCAGTTGCTGAAAAATTTGTTCCAAGTTCAAAAGAGTGTTCATCCCTTCCACTCAAAAGAGGGGAGAAGGGAGGAGAGGAGGAAGCAGGGTCTTGCCCTTGCCAGGAGACGGAGGCAAAAGCAAACTGCGGTACCCTTCCTCGCTTGTGTGATCTTTATCATACAACTTTGTCCATCTTGACCACCTTCTGGTGTTGCTTAGCCACATGTGTCTTACTTTCCCCATCTGTGAAATGCTGGGGGATATGGGAGAATATGTCTAGGCCTAAACTGAGGGTGGGCCCAGTGGCCCTCAAACCCAGAGCACTCTCCAGAACTGTTTTTAACAATGAAATATACCTCTGAAATTAGGTGAGATATGGCTAAATGCACTATAATTCATTGGTGACTAAATGTACTATACATGTTGGGATAGTCAGTATCCTAATCAATCAATAATATTCCAGAAATGGCCTAAATTATATTCTTTATTATATTGTATATTATATTGATAGGATTCGAGACAAACTGGATCTCAAAGGCTGCAGCTTTTTTCTGGCTTGCAGAATTTAAAGTTTATTTCCTGGACTGAATTCTAAAGTGACCAAATAATATTTGCAATGCACCATGTGCTTTCCTCCCCTTTTGTTTAGTCACTCTCTGGATGAGGGCTATTTTCTGTTGCAGGTGACCTTTGCGGATGTGGCTGTATATTTCACCGAAGAGGAATGGAAAATGTTGACGAAGAAGCAGAAACTTATGTACAGTAATGTGATGATGGAGAATTACGAGAATGTGGCCTCTGTGGGTAAGGAACCTGAATCCATTGCCCTTCCTGTTAAGACTGAGGGCCCTTTCATAATTTACTGTCAGAGCGCTATGATTCTGCTTTAGAATGATATAATCAAAGAGTTGAAATAGACCACAAGGATCATCCGGTTCAATCTTCTGCCATGCCGGAATAGACATTCAAAGCACCCCTGAGAGATGGCTATCCAACTTCTGTTTAAAGACCTCCAAAGAAAGAGACTCCACCAAACTCTGAGGGAGTATATTCCACTGTTGAAGAGCCCTTACTCTCAGGAAGTTCCTCCTAAAGGTTAAGTGGAATCTCTTGTCCCTGTGGCTTGCATCCATTGTTCCATGTCCTTTTCTCTGGAGTAGCAGAAAGCAAGCCTGCTTCATCCTGAATATGACATCTCTTCAAATATTTGAACAGGGCTGTCATATCCACTCTTAACCTCGTCTTCTCCAAGCTAAACATACCCAGCTCCCTAAGTCGTTCCTCAGAGAACATGGTTTCCAGACCATTCGCCATTTTGGTTTCCCTCCTCTGGACATGCTCCAGCTTCTCAACATCTGTTTGAATTGTCGTCCCAGAACTGGACACAGGATTATTGCAAGTGAGCCCTAACCAAAACAGAATAGAGTGGCACTATTACTTCCCTTGATCTTGACACTATGCTCCTGTTGATACAGTCTAGGATTACATTGGCCTTTTTAGCTGCTGCATAACACTGTTGACATATGTTCAACTTGTGCTCTACTACCATTCCTAGTTCCCTTTCACACGTAATTTAATTGTCATAACAACTTCCTGCGGAATCATGAAATTTCTAGTTTTAGTGAGGCACTATTGTTCTCCACTTTGTAAGGTTTCTAAATATCAAATCCTAAACTGCCAATTCTGGAATGTTGTGGGACGCAAGTGCTATGCTTTTAGGGGATTTTGGTACTTAGCTCAATAGAGTGAAATAGTTTTACTGGGGCAATAGTGACCTCTGGACTCAGCCAATCTATAGCAGTTCCTGAATCAAACAGATCTTCAGTGGGATTTGAAATAGGTTTTTGTGTTTTATTTAGGGGGAAAGCAAAACACACAGACATATACATATAAGTGTTCACGCACACACACAAGAACTAGGTAACAAAGGTGGGTGTGGTGAATAGATGTAAGGCTTTGATAATGATGATACGTTATCTATCCAGATCTTTATTCCAATTGTTGAGGATTTGAAATAAGGAGAGATCAGTAGTTCCCATGACAATTGGGGTTGGTGAGTGCATTGAGGTGTTTAGCCATGAAAACAAACAGAGTGTCTATCTTTAACTGGACTGACACCGAAGAACAGCAAGTCGGGGCTGATATTTATACTGAAATTGGTTTCTGCTTGGGAGCAGAAACTGTGGGTTCAGAAAGGTTTATATCACTTTAGAATATTTCCTTTGTGGGGGAAGAATAGTGTGAAACGAACTGAAAGCAATGGCTGTTTGATGCAAATACATCAGACAAAAGGCATTAGCTCACCGGCTCTCAGATTCTTGTTGGCTCTGAATTTTGATTGTGTTCACAAGCCAATATACACTACAATCTGAGGGTGACACTCCCACATGCAGGTCAAAAATATCATAGCAGAGTACGGAAGCAAATATCCAGATATAGGCATTGGCAATGCAATGACCACTTTTCACACTTAAAAATAAGTCACAAACACAGTCGATTTCATCGAAATCCTTGGAGGTTCTCTATCTTGAGTTGCAAAATAATACAAATATTTGCAAGCTCTCCTCTCCGACTTCCATCAACTTCACCATCCCTTGTACACACAACTCCGATCCAATCCACTCCAATCCTCATGTGAGCTGCATACTGTATTGGTTGTGAGTCCTCTCCTGGTGCCAAACAGCATGAAGCATCCTCTGCAGTTAGCTTGCATCATACCTTGGGCTCTGACTCAGCATTCAGTGGCCATCTCACAGGATATGATGCCACCTGTCAATCAAAGTATTTTTGCACATGTTTAATTGAATATTTTTTTTCAACAGTCCTTTATCTTCTTCTACTGATTCCCTCAAGGCAGTCCCCATACGGTCTCTTCTTTGCTAGCTCCTATGAGTAAGAATGCAACCATTCAATGGATTTAGAGGCATAAGCAGCAGGGTCATGCTTGAGTTACTCACAGCAACTTTATTAATTTAATCTCTAAGAAGGAGGGGTTAATGAGGGCTAAATCATGCAGTAACACCCTCCTCTGTTAAGTCTGATTTTGAATCTCATCTGTAATTGTCCTTCTTTACAGAAAAACATTTCAGTCATGAGAGAGTCCACACAGGAGAGAAGCCATACAAATGCCAGCATTGTGGGAAAGGTTTTTCTCAGAAGTCAATCCTAATGATACATCACAGAATCCACACAGGAGAGAAGCCATACAAATGCCAGCATTGTGGGAAATGTTCTTCTTCAAAGTCAGACCTAGTGAAACATCAGAGAGTCCACACAGGAGAGAAGCCATACAAATGCCAGCGTTGTGGGAAATGTTTTTCTCAGAAGTCAATCCTAATGATACATCAGAGAGTCCACACAGGAGAGAAGCCATACAAATGCCAGCATTGTGGGAAATGTTCTTCTTCAAAGTCAGACCTAGTGAAACATCAGAGAGTCCACACAGGAGAGAAGCCATACAAATGCCAGCGTTGTGGGAAATGTTTTTCTCAGAAGTCAATCCTAATGATACATCAGAGAGTCCACACAGGAGAGAAGCCATACAAATGCCAGCGTTGTGGGAAATGTTTTTCTCGGAAGTCAATCCTAATGATACATCAGAGAGTCCACACAGGAGAGAAGCCATACAAATGCCAGCATTGTGGTAAATGTTTTTCTTCAAAGTCACACCTAGTGACACATCAGAGAGTCCACACAGGAAAGAAGCCATACAAATGCCAGCGTTGTGGGAAATGTTTTTCTTGGAAGTCAATCCTAATGATACATCAGAGAGTCCACACAGGAGAGAAGCCATACAAATGCCAGCGTTGTGGGAAATGTTTTTCTCAGAAGTCAATCCTAATGATACATCAGAGAGTCCACACAGGAGAGAAGCCATACAAATGCCAGCATTGTGGGAAATGTTTTCCTCAGAAGTCACACCTAGTGACACATCAGAGAGTCCACAGAGGAGAGAAGCCACACAAATCCTAACATTATATTTGTCAATAACGAATACAACAAATATATTTTCAAATCAGCAGTGCAAAGAAAAGGCCCTTGTGATCTTATTTGTAAAATTTGTCTGTCAATATGTCTCTATGTTTTCAAGTTGGATTTTGTTACGTTTAGGTTTTAATTGCCAATAGTATAGATAAGTGCTTTGGGTTGTCAATTGGGCTGGGGATTGTGGGTTGTGGTATAGGTTAGGTAGATGGGAGGTTGGGATTTGTTGCAGCTGGTTAGAATAGTTATGGGAAATATAGCTTTTGCAATGTGTGGGATTTTGGCTTAAGAAAGGTGGGGGCAGGTATTAACAGAAAGGGCTAGTTTTTGGGAATGGCAAAAGGGGGCCTTGTAACCTGTGGGGCAGAGACTGTGGGAACTGGAGGTGGGGGCTAGGTTTGGAAGAGGGTCATGTTTTAGGTTTTAGGGGTTTGAATGCATTGTTTGGATTGGAGTGGTCAGTTCTGGCTTAAACATTGAATTTCTATGTGTTCTCAATAAAGTTCTTTACTGTTTCAACACACTGGACTTTGATGCACAGAATTTCTGAAATGACCCTTTCTTCTCTCCTCAGTTCTCATCTCCATTCCCAGCCATAAGAACAGCACAGACACACAGACACAAACATACAGGATACACAGAGAGAGTTATATTTCCAAATCAGAGCCTTCCTTTCCTGCCTTTCCCTCCTGAGTCCAGCTCTGCACCTTGGGCTCCATTGCGGTCTCCTCAAAGGAAGAAAGGAAGGAAGGAAGGGGAGGCCACTGAACCCCAGCGCATACCTTCCTTTCCCACAAACGCCGCCAGCGGAATAAGCAGCAGCATCTAGGACCTGGCAATCCCTGTGCATGCAGAGGAGGGGCCTTTGGGACTATATGCGCCTGCACAGTCTCAGCCCCAGAAGCCATTTCTGCCCTCACAGTCTGTTCTGAGGGAGGGAGGGAAGTGGGGAGAGCCCTTGTTCATTCAGAAGAATGGCTGGAGGGGAGAAGCCCCTCTTCTCTCCCCAAAGAAAGGCAGGGGTCCTGCAAGGCCACCTCTCCCTCTTTCCTTCCCTGTCCCCTCCTTGGGGGATTCCTTGGGTCCCGGGTACTAGGGGAGTTGTTATGAGAAATGAAGGCCGGTGGGACCCTTGGAGAGAGGCATGACCATGGAGGGGAGGGGGATCCAAAGGTAAAAAGGTCTTTGAAGAGCCCCCTCCCTCGTGGAAAGTGGGGCCGAGGAGAGACCCTCTCTTCTGATGCCTCATTTGGGGAAGAGTTTTGTGCCAAATAGAAAGCATCGCACAGGATAGGATTCAATGGCATTTTTCTTGGGGGAGGGGAGTTTTCTCTGGAGTCCTGGGGGAGGGGGCTCTGGTGGGGAGAGAAGATCCAAAATCCTCTTGGCCAAAGCCAAGAGGAGGGAGACGGAGGGACCTCAAAACTCTGGCAATCCCCTGTCAACCTGGGAAATAGGCTTAGAGACCCACAGGATCCAGATTGGGCATCCTCCCTCACATACTTATCTTTTCCTTCACAACAACCCTGCAGAGGAGGACCAACAGAGAGACCCACAGCCTCAGAAAAATCCCCCCCCCCCCAGTTCTGGGAGCATACTGAAAGGGCTTTTGACCCCCTTGAAGAGAAGTTGTTTATTATTATTATTATTATTATTATTCTTTTTCCTCAATGGAATGAAAGAGGATTACAGTAATAAAATAACATACAATTTAAGAAATACAATTACAATTCCAAACCCCCAACCCTTCTCCCAATTATAAAAACATTAATCAACCTTTAAAAATCCTATTAAACAGCAAGAAAATTTAAAACTTTCATAACACAATACAGTAAAAAAGTTTTATTCGGGCAAGAAATGGGTCGTTTTCTGAAGGAGAGGTGGGAGGGCAGGAACGATATACATCAATAGCAATTTCCATCACACTAACGATGGCAAGGGTCAGGGTCAGGAGGAGGGGGAGGCAAGTCAATAGATCTCCTCTAGTCTGGAAAGAGGTCCGTCTTAATAGCCTTCCTAAAGGCTTCCAAGGTGTTAATAGGACGGATCTCATCTGGCAAGTCGTTCCAGAGTGAACCAACACCTTGTATCTTGCCCCGAAACTAATGGGCAGCCAGTGGAGGGATTTAAGAACCCGTGTAATGTGGGCAGTTCTAGAAGAGCCCGTAACCAACCTGTCTGCCATATTCTGTACCAATTGAAGTTTCTGAACTTGGCACAAGTCCCATGTAGAGTGTGTTACAGAAGTCGAGCCAAGAGGTGACCAGCGCATGTACTACTGTTTCAAGGTCTCCCTGCTCCTCGCCCCATGTCCCCAGATGATCTCACCCAGCAGCTTCATGTAAATGTTGAATAGCACTGGGGACAGAATCATGCTTTGAGGGATGTCCGACTTGAGCTCCCTCTTGGTCGAACAACTGTACCTAAGTGACAGCATTTGGAACCTCAACGAAATGTAATACTCCAATCCCCAACTCTCCCATATGTTCCAGAAGGATACTGTGGTCAATGGTATTGAAGGCTGGTGAGAGGCCTTCAATAGCACCAGCAGGGTCACACTTCCTCTTTTCAAAGAGCTGTCGATGCTCAGACGGAGGTCATCGACTAATGTGACCATGGCTGTCTCAACTCTGTAACCCATCCTAAATCCAGTTTGAAATGGATGTAGAAAAATCCATTCCTTCCAAGACTGCTTGGAGTTGAATGGCGACTGCCCTCTCAATTACCTTGCCTAAGAATATTAAGATCCAAACTGGCCGGTAATTGTTTCTGTCCAGAGGGTCAAGGGAAGGCTTTTTGTAGAAGTGGTTTAACCACCGCCTCTTTGAGGCAAGATGGAAGACAGCCTTCCCTGAAAGATGCATTAGTTATATGTTTAGCAGCATCTTGATGGTATCTCCCCCTGGACAGCCAGCCAAGACGCACAAGGATCAAGAGAGCAAGTCCTCTTTTCATACTCCCAAGGAGCTTCTCCACATCCTCTGTACTAACTGACTCAAATTGATCCAGAATAACAGTATGGGCGGAGGCTCTGGATACCTCTCCTGTCACTTCTGTCGTAAGGCCAGCATCCAAATCGGCTCTCATCTGAGAGATTTTGTCCGTGAAGTAGTTATTAAAAGCATCACAGCAGGCTTTTGTAGGTTCTAATAAAGAGTTCAGGGTTCTGGAAGCTATATATTAAATGGGACAGTGTTGAAAGATATGTAGTTTGGCAAATGGGTGATATAACCCAAGAAAAGGGTTTAGTTCACAGAGACTGGAAGAATCTTAAAGTAAAAGTTGAAAGAATAGATGTGTATATGCAGAACATGTTCACGTCTATAAACTTCGCTGTCAAACATACTGGTGGCGACCAGATGACAGACAAGCGTTGGTGGGACCCCAAAAGCCATCAACCAACTGGAAAAGGAGATTCAACAGAGGGAAAAAGACCAAAGATTGTGATGAACTATTTAGAGAACGGGATGATTTTGATAAGGGACACTTTACGGTCTACAGAAGAAGATGTAAAGATAGCTCAATGCACTCAATTAATGTGGTCCAGTGACACAGGAAGAAGCAAAGACTTTTTACTAGATGAGGTGTTAAGTCCACAGCCGGTAAAAAGAAACACGTGGTCAGTTACAAGGACTGATCCAAAGAAGACTCCTAAAAAGGACAAGGATATAATTGAGTTGATAGACTGGAAAACCAATATATTGTAGTTTGCCATTAGTATAATGGAAGATGAAATGTTTTCAAAACCATACAAGGAACGGGGCAAAGTAGTTGGAGATGATGCTCCATCAATAAGAAAAAAGGGTTAAAAGATTAAATATGTTTGATAAAAACATTTAAATGGAACATATAAAGATCTAAAGTTGGGGAAAAGGTTATTTAAGTGTTATTAAAATATCAAAACCCAACAAGTGATAAGGGATATGGATATAATATGCTAAACTTAGAAGAAAATGATGGTAAGTTGTTATAACAGGTAGAACTGATATTAGACATATGTTTAAAAGGGGAACATACAGGAAAATACCAAAGATAGTTAAGTTGGAAATGGTTATTGATAAAACAAGTATATGAAGTATATCACATGTGTCACCTGATGTGTGTATAATGTTATATATAATGGGTAAGTATAATTCATAACTGGGAGTTCCTTGGACCATAGAACCGTTTGGTTCTGTGTCTCAATGAACCTATTAAAGGGGGGAGGCGTGTGACGGACTGACTTACAAACCAGCCAATCAGAAGCCAGAGACTCTAAGCCAATCAGGTGCTGGCTGAGGAGTTTGAAGATTCCGCTTGGCAGTTGGGTGGCGTCAGTTAGGGTTTGCAATCCTGAGGGATGAAGCGGGAGTTCAGTGGGAGATAGTGATAGAGAGGATGGGAACAGTAGAGTCCAAGAGAGGACTGGGTTCCCATAGTTCCTGAGGGATGGTTACTTAAGGAACTGCTTTGTCCAGAGAGGGACAGGATTAGGTCTGGAGAGTCTAGAGAAGAGAGACTCAGTGGAACCAGACTCAGGAAGAGGGCTTTGGCTTACATCATTTCTTGAGTGACAGTATAGCCTGTGTGGCGCAGTTGTTGTTGTTGTTGTTGTTATTATTATTATTATTATTATTGAGTTAAAACCAGACCTGTATATATGTAACAAAAGAAGACAGAGTAACAACTCCATGTCAAAGATACCTTTGCCTATTCTGTTTTAAAAATAAACTTACATTGTTGTTAAATCAGCCGCTTGGTCTGTGTTTTACAATCCATCCACACGACTGTCCTTCAAACACCCAAAGAAGTGTCAGGTCAAAATAGAAGAGAGGATTGTGAATCCTTACATCATCTATTAGAGATTTAATCTGATTCTAGGTTTTTTCCCTTCCCGGATGGATTTTTGCAGGTCCTTCTGCCTTTCTAAAAATGGTTTGTCATTAAGAAGGATAGTATAGTCTGAAATGAAAATAGTAATGTAGGAAGTACGTTCATTTTAACTGCCACGATCCTATCCAAGAGGGATAGGTTGAGTTTAGCCCATCTATTGAGACCTTGTTTGATGTCACCCCATATTTTCTTGGGGTTGTTTTTAAAGAGGTCTCGGTTTTTAGAGGTGAACTCAACACCTAGATATTTGACCTTTTCTTCCACTTTAAAGCCAGTCACCTCTTGTAGATTTTCCTGATCGTTCTTTTGTTAAATTAATTGGTAAAATGTTTGTCTTATCCCTGTTAATCCAGAAACCTGAATGCTGTCCATATTCCTTTAATTTATAAAGCAGGGGATTAACACTTTCTATTGGGTCAGATAAGTATATCACCACGTCATCCGCGTATAGCTTAGGTTTGTACTCTTCCTGTTTTATTTTCAGGCCTTTGGTCTTCTTTTCTCCTTTAATGCTAGGACTCAGAGTCTCTAAAGGGGCCATAAATAACAAAGGTGAGAGGGGTATCTCTCATTACAGGTAACGCCTTCGCTTTCCCCCCATTAATAATAAGTTTTGCTCTTTGTTTTCTATAGATTGCTTCTATCCAGCTGATAAAGTTATCTCCTAGAACCATTTTTCTTGAGGTTTCCAACATGAAGCTCCAATTAACTTCATCGAACGCCTTTTCGGCCTCAAGAAAAATTATATCTACTTTTTTATCTGTTTTCTTCTCATAGATTTCTCTAATATCTATTAAATTCCTTGTGTTGTTTCTAAGGTGCCTTTTTGGGAGGAAGCCCCTTTGGTCTCCGTTTATGATATTTTGTAGGGTTTTTAAAAATCTTTCTGCTAAGACCATTGCAAAGATTTTGTAATCGTTGTTAAGGAGAGAAATGGGTCTGAAATGTTTCACCTCCAGCAGCTCCTTACTTTCTTCAGGAATCAGTACAATATCATCTATCTTCCAAGAGTCAGGCGTTCTTCTTTGTGAGAGTCTATTCATGATTTCTACTAGGGGTTTAATTAGCTCTTTCTGTAAGCTCTTGTAATACATTGTGCATAGGCCATCTGTCCCTGGCGCTTTGGGTGCCTTGGTTTTACTGATTGCTTCTAGCACCTCAGTAGCCGTTATTGGTTTATTAAGTTTGATTCTCTGCTCTTCATCAATCTTTACTACGTCTTGTTTGTCCAAAGATTCTTGTATCCTCTCCTGGGAAATATATTCATCTTTGTATAGATTTGTGAAATATTTATATAAACATTTTTTCATATGTTTTTGGTTGGAATAAATCTCAACCCCTTCTTTAACCCTTGAAAAGATCCGTTTCTCCTTTCCCTTTTTCCGTTTCCATGCTAAACATTTACCAGGTTAATAGCATTCTCAAAGTGTTTCTGTTTGATGTATCTTGATTTTTTCTCCTGGTCTTCTGTTAGCTTTGTGGATATTTCCTTTTCAATCTTCTTAATCTGTTGTTGAATCATTTTGTTTTAGGGGTTTTCTTTCAGTAATTGTTCCTTATCTTTTAACTTTTCCCGTAGTTCTTTCCAATTCTTTTCTCTATTTTTCCCCTTTTGTAAGATTGTTTCACAGAGAAACCCCTCATTACCGCTTTGCTTGTGTCCCAGACGATCTCTGGGCTGACTTCCCCATTCAGATTTTCTTCAAAGAAGGATTTAAGTGGGTTTGATTTGCTTTATCTAGAATTTTTCCGTCTTTTAACAAAGTCTCATCTAGTCTCCATATCAGTTCCTTAGCTTTATTCTTCAAAGACAATAAAATTGGGTTGTGACCTGATAGGATTTTTAGTAGAGTTTCTCCTGCTTCCACCATTGTGCTAATAGTCAAGGAAGTCAAGAACATATCTATTCTCCACCAGGATTGATGGGTGTTTGAAAAGAACGTGAATCCTTAGACAGACCATAGTTGATTCTCCAGTATCTTCTAATGTGAAGGCTTCCTTTGATTCAAAGAAAGATTTCGGCAATTTCCCTTGCTTTAAGTATGTTTTGTTGTCTGCTTTTCTATCTATCTGGGGGTCTATCAGTCCATTCCAATCTCCCATCATTAAGGTCCTATCGCTCATACGGTCTGGCATTTGTTTTTTCAGTTTTTCAAAACACAGTCCTTTATTTTCTAAGGGTACATAAACTCCCACCATTAGGATCTTTTGGTCTTGTAAAGCAACTTCTACACCAATAAAGTATCCATTGGGGTCTGAGAATACCTCTTTAGATTCTCATTTATCCTTTACATATATCACTACACCTTTTTTCCTCTCTTTTGAGGCTGCTCTGTTTTCTTTCCCCAATTTGGCGTTCTTCAACAATCTTATATCCTCTTTCTTTATATGGGTTTCCTGAAGGCAAATGACATCAAGTCTCTGTTTCCCTAAATAATGAAAAAGTTTACCTCGGTTTTTTGGGCTGTTAATTCCTTTAACATTCGATGATAGGATGTCCGTCTTTTCCCATTTCATCGTCATATTCTCCATCTATATCGTCCTCTCTTGTGTTTGGTTTCCTAAGCAAATCTCCTTCTTCTGTTTCTTCTTCTAAGCTCTCTTCCTCCTTATCCTCTTCTCCTTTTCCAGGTTGTTTCTTCCTTCTTTCTGACTGTCCTCTTTATTAAGCTCTTTTTCATTCTCATGTAGAAAATGTCTTTCTTTTTGTACCGAGTTGATTTGGTATCTTTTTGGCTTGAATTTAAAAGAAAGACCCTCAATTAGTTCCCATTTGTAGTAGAGTCCATTGCTGCACAAAACCTTAGTCAATGGTCCATATTCCTTCCTCTTCCTTAACACTTTCCCAGAGATATCTTTAAAGAATAACATTTCATTTTCTTCAGTTCTGAATCTTGTATGAAAGTGTTGTTGTAGAACTGCTTCTTTCATTTGAGTCCTAACAAAATACATCACAATATCTCTGGGCAGTCTCTTCTGTTTTGCGACCCAGGAGCTTACTCTAAACATCTTGTCCACCTCAAGGAGAAAGGTTTCATTATCTAGGTCAATAAATTCAGCCAAGGCCGGTATTATCTTTTTATATAGATCTTCATCCTTCTGTTTGGGAAGACCTCTTATTCTAAGACATCTCTCCCTAAATCTTTGCTCTAATTTAATTCTTTCTGCTATGTCTTCAGTATGTTCTTTTGTTAATCTCTCTATCTCTTTTCCCAACTTTTTATTTTCTTCCTCCAGGAATGTCACTCTTTCCCTGGTTTGTGATAATTCTGATGTTATCTTTTCCAGAGAGTATTTATGTTAAGCAACAGGGTGGACATTAAACCAACAGAATCCCCAGACTTTCCCTAGTCTTTAAGCTGAGGCAAATACATTCGATGTGGTCCATCTTATGGATAGGGATCCTGGCCAAAGCAAGATTGTCTTCATGGACCAAAGCGACGTCCCTTTACCTGCTCATTGATGGAGAACCCGGCTGGTAGGGCCTGAGCCCAGGTGGCTGAGTTGTCATCACCCAGCCAGGTCTCCGTGAAACAAGCCAGGTCAGCCTCTTCGGCCAGTAGGAGATCCTGGACTATCTGTGTTGTAGTTTTGACTGACCTGGAATTACACAAGAGCAGGGAAAGGTTCTGTGGTTGGTTTGGTATGCTCTCCAGCCCTTTTGGGATAGCAGGGTGAATGGAAGGGGAGATAGATATTTGTCAGGCTCCTAATTGCAGCCCCTCTTGCAACACAAAAGGCAGTACTTTGAAAAAGGAACAGCTTGCATTGAAGAAGATACATGCAGTAGAAGTGACTTTTTTGTCAGGAAAGAAAGAAAGTATAAACATAGCACTTTTATAACCATAGCAATTAAACCCACCCCATTAACCAATAAAGCTAATTAATTGGATAGCCCTTTCCTGAGCAATGTCCTCTCATCCGGGATTCTGGCAGCTTTTCTAAAAGCAATTAAGCTCTCATGTGCCTTTTCTCAACCACTGAACCTGTGGCCTTGGACCACAGAACTCAGCCACACAACAGTTAACATTAACATTATGGCTTAACTATATATAATGTTAAATATATAATATGAAACCCCATCAATCCCAATTTAATATGGTATCATATGAAAATATAATAAGCATAAACCCATAAGAACATAATACAGTATAACAATACCAATAACTCTCTGTGTTCCTCCTCCTTTTATAGAAACCAGTCTTTTAAACTCAAGCCTCTGTTAGAAGGATGATTCCTGCACATTCTAATCCTAGCAAACAATCACATTCTTTAGCCATGATATCTCTACCTCTTTCTAGTATATTCTATTAAAGCACATATTAAAACATATTATTTTAACCCACCATAAATCCCATCTATTTTAACTCTAATCTAAACCTAAACCTATAACCCTTATGGCATGAATCCCTAAATGAATAAATGCATGAATAAAGGCATTCATGACATATTGCGACTTCACGCTGATGCTCTTTGCCTGCCCCAATGAGATGGGACCATTATCAATTTAGGCTAATGCTGCTTACCTGAAGGTTTGAGACATGACCATTGCAACCTGAGGCTGATGCTTCTTGCCTGAAACATTGAGACTGGCCCATTGTGACTTCAGTCTGATGCTCCTTGGATGAAGGATTGAGACAGTACTATTGTGACTTCAGGGTGGTGCTCTTTACCTGAAGGATTGAGACTGGCCCATTGCAACCTCGGGCTGATGCTTCTTGCCTGAAAGGTTGAGATGGGAGAATTGTCACTTCAGACTGGTGCTGTATACCTGAAGGATTGGGACTGGCCCATTGTGTGTCAGAAACAGTATATAAGGGTTCTGTCATAAAGATTAAAATATTAGGGTTTGGTTATTAAAGTAGGAGTTATAATTGTAGTTCATAGTAGGTAGTGTAGAGTGATGGGTTATAGAAAGCATGTAGTGGGAAATGTTAGAAAGACAGATGGAGTGGCTTTTAGATGAAAGAGGGCATTTGGAGAGGGGCTGGGGTTGCAGCTGGAGACTGGTTATCAAGGAGGAGTGAAGCTGGCTTGGGAACACCGCTCTTCAAGGTGAGGCTGTCTGGGAGAAGGGAAGGGGGACTATACACAACCTTGGTATCTATGCAACCTCCGCTTGTGTTGGCTTAGGTTGGGAACTGGGGGCTGGCTTAGGGAGGGGTTGAGCAAGTTCCTTTGGACTTCACACTTGGCTTGGGAAGACCGCTCTTCAAGGTGAGGCTGTCTGGGAGAAGGGAAGAATCTCAGGAAGAGTTAAAAGCTGAAGGAATTGATTTAAATTGGTTTGAATATTGACAAATTCAAGAGAGAACACGATGTGATTTAAAAGAATGGGTAGGGATTAAAAATATCTGAATGGGAAGAAATATTATAAATTAGATAAAAGTGAAAGAATACTGGAGGCAGATAATAGATGCAATAAATACGATGCTAGAAATTACACCAGAAGAAACCCCAGGATGAATGTTATTAAGCATGTTAGAGGACAATACAGATAAGAAGTATGGGAGGATATGGATGTCTATGTGAGCTAGCGCCAGGGTTTATACGCGAGGAAATGGGAGACAAAAGGAATACCAGAAACAGAAGGATGGATTAACTCTCTCTATGATTTATTGCAGATGGACAAACTATCACGCATATTGAGAGAAAATTCGGGAGAAACTATATCAGAAGACTGGAGGAAAGTATTAGGTTTCATTAGGAAGAAATGGGGAAATAATTTGATTATCTATTGACGATACTTCTTGTTGCACTTTAATTTACTAAATATGTTATTGTAGTCTGTATTTTTGATTTCATGATATAACAAAATAATTTGTTTTGTTGTTAGAGGCAGATAGAGATAAACTAAGGAAGCAGTATAGAAACAAACAAACAAATAATAAAAAAGCAATATAGCATATTATAGAATCTTGACGATGACGATTATAGCGAAAGAAAAAGAAGACTGGAAAACCTAGTGGTTATTATCTGTGTCAAAGATATTCGTATCAGATACAAGATAGTAGTTGGAACATTTGGAAAGTATGGTATTGTTAAGATATTGAAGGAAGAGGGTATAAGCGAGAGAGCAAGGTATAAGAGAGCATTTAGTTGGATCATTCTCACAAAGCGGAGGAAGTCACAGATAAGTAGGAATGTGTGTGTTATGAATGTAAGAGTAGGGAGAAAGTGTCAGTGTTTAAGAAGAAAGGGGCGAAAGGCAAAGCAAGTGACTGACTTACAAACAAGAATACGACAAGAAGAATCAAGGAAAGCAAAGGTTCAGGTTAAAGAATGAGAGATTACAGAAGAAAGAAAGAGAAAGAAGAGGATCAAGATAGATGTCTTTCATAATGTAAATAAGAAGCTTAAATATGACTCTGCCTTGAGGAAAGAAGACCTTGTAAGGAATGTAGTTTGTGTTATATAATTTTTTTAAACTAGTAAAAATTTGTCAATTTAAAAAAACAGCCCTTTCTGTCAGGAAGTTCCTCCTAATGTTGAGCTGGAATCTCTTTTCCTGGAGCTTGCATCCATTGCTCTAGGTTCAAGTCTCTGGAGCAGAAGAAAACAAGCTAGCTTCCTCCTCAATATGACATGCCTTCAAATATTTAAACAGGTCTATCATATCACCCCTTAACCTTCTTTTCTCCAGGCTAAACATACCCACCTCCCTAAGGCATTCCTCATAGGGCTTCATGGTTTCCAGACCCTTCACCATTTTAGTTGCTCTCCTTTGGACGTGCTCCATTTTTTCAACATACTTTTGAATTGTGGTACCCAGAACTGGACACATTATTCCAGGTGAGGCCTGACCAAAGCAGAATAGAGTAGCACTATTACTTCCCTTGAGCTAGATACTACACTTCTTTGATGCAGCCAAAAATCGCATTGGCCTTGTTAGCTGCCGCATCACACTGTTGACTCATGTTCAATTTGTGGTTTACTTGAACTCCTATATCCCTTTCACAGGTAGTTTCATTCAGCCAGGTATTACCCATCCTATATCTCTGCATTTCATTTTTCCGCCCTAAGTGCAGTACCTTACATTTCTCTGTGTCAAATTTTATTTTGTTAGCTTGGGCCCAGCTTTCTTCTCTGTTCAGGTCATTTTGAATTTTGATCCCGTCCTCTAGAGTATTAGCTACTGCTCCTAATTTGGTGTCATCTGCAAATTTGATAAGTATGCTCCCATTTCTGTCGTCCAAGTCACTGATAAAGATGTTGAATAGCCCTGGGCCCTAGACAGAGCCCCACTGGACACCCCACTGGTCACTTCTCTCCAGGATGAAAAGGAGCCACTGTTGACTATCCTTTGGGTTTGGCCAGTCAACCAATTACAAAATCATGTAACGGTTGCCTTGTCTAGCTTGTTTTCATGTTTTTGTTTTATATACTGTTTAATTTGGTTAACTGCTATTAAGGGACATATCTATGAGATTCTATGATATGGGGTGCACTATAAACCTGTTAATAAATGAACAAGTATTGCAATCCTATATATCCATATTATCAGACATAACTCCAGAGAATGTTAGCCTTTTGGATGCCAGAAGGTTCCTCTCATTCTTCAGAGCAAGAAGGAACACTTCAGCTGCCTTCTAGAAGATAAAGCAAAAAGGCTTCCAAAAGAACTGAAGCCTTGGCAAGTCACACTCTCTCAGCCTCAGAAGAAGGCCATGGGAAACCCACTCTGAAGACACCTGCCTAGAAAACCCTTTCAGAGACTCCCATAAGGTCACCATAAGACCTGGAAACAACTGGAAGGCAGACCCCAAGAACAACATTGGAAATAGGTGCAAGCCTTGCCTTGGGAAAGTGTAATGACTGGGCTCCAGTCAATGGAGGTCTTCTTCAGGCAGAAAAGGGAGGTTTATGCAAATGCAGAGTGACATCACTGCTACAGAAGGCTCTCTTGACCAATCAGAGAGCAAGATGAAGCTTCTTCTGGAAGCTTCCGTGAGAAGGAGATATAAGGCCTGAGAGACCAAGAGACAGTTGGGGGAATTGTGTCGGTTGGAGATCGAGAAAGAGAGACTTAAAGAGCGGATCTTGGAAGTTAGTCTTAGAATTGGATGCTTGGGTTTATTTATTTCTTTAATAGCTAGTATGAATTGAATATTATATACTTACAAATATTGTACCTGCAAGACTCTTAATATCTTGTATGGCTTATATTTCAGTTATATTTTGTTATTTATAGTAAATATCTCCTTGGAGTATCTACTACTTGACGCTCCTTTTACACATGTCTTGGCTCAGTTGATGCTTGGGAAGATCAGTAAAGAAGTAGAAATAAGGTTCTTTAACTGGTCCCAGTGGAGGTTAAGGGAAGTCCTTTTATAATTCACTGGGAGGTGGAGAGAGAGAGAGAGAGAGAGTGTGTGTGTTTTGGAAAGGATTAAAGTAGAGAGATAAAGGTTAGAGTAAGAGCTGAGGCAAGAGAAAAG
This sequence comes from Sceloporus occidentalis, assembly GCA_023333645.1. Lineage (NCBI taxonomy): Eukaryota > Metazoa > Chordata > Lepidosauria > Squamata > Phrynosomatidae > Sceloporus > Sceloporus occidentalis. The sequence continues at coordinate 238,009 of JALMGF010000039.1, read as the reverse complement.
TGACTCCTCTTTAGAATATTTTTGTTAGAATATATTAATAAAGGATGAAAGATGAATATGTAAGATAGAAATGCATAAGTAGGTATGTGTGTATATGTGTGTGTGTGTGTATGTATGTTTGTATATGAACATTGATATATGTTTGTTTGTATATATGTTTTAATAATAAAATATTTTTAAAAAGTAAAAAAAATCCACTGGATGATGGCAGCGTGATTTAAGGAAGTTAAGGGTCTGCTGGGCTAAGAGCCATTATGTCTAAATGTGTAATTAACGATTTGTAACACACTCTGACAGCCTTTTGGCTGAAGAGAGGGGTATATTATTATTATTATTATTATTATTATTATTATTATTACTACAGGGCCGCTGTTTGGCTGCTTGGACCACCGGAGATCATCAAAGTGAGTCATTTGGAAAAGCCCATCTCACTCCAGAAAATAAAGGTACTTGAGGAGTTTGCACTCTACCTCTTTCTGTAATAATAGCTACAAAACTGATAATAGCATTTGGGACATTTAGTCTTTTAAAAGCAAATATGGCAATTTAAATGCTGCTTTAAAACCTCTTTCCATCTGCCAGCTTTGTGCTGGTTTTGGGGGGAAATGAGAAAGTGTTGGGAGGGAGGGACTGCCAACAGAATTAGGAGATGCATTGCAGGCTATGGACAATTTGTGGCCAAGAAAGGTCCAAAACACACAGCAGCAATAGTCCAGTTTGAGAGCACTTTAACTGCCCTGGCCCAGTGCTAGGGAATCTTGGGAAATGGAGTTTCTTGTGGCCCCAGAGCTCTCTGACAGAGAAGGCTCAATGTTTCACAAAACTACATTTCCCAGAATTCCCTAGCACTGAGCCAGGGCAGTTAACATGGTCCCAGTCCTGCAGCTGGACTGGCCTCCCTGAGCGGTCAGGACCTGAGCTGGGTTGTGGACGATGGGCACTGTTAATATTAATAGTAATATCTTTCACTATTGATTGTAATTAAGGAGGGGATCAGGTTCAATAGCATCAGGAAAACCTATCTGTGTTGTTTAGGTTCAGAAACTTTGTTTGGTGTCCCTTCCGACTTTGGGGCCCTCCATTTTGGGTTCCCTGATGGCCTCAAACTGCCATCTGCCAAACACTGGCACAGAAGCAACCGTTTTGTGTTCTGGCAGCCATTTTCTGCTGCTTGTGACTGAGGGGAATAATGTTCTGGAACCTTCTCTGAGGCCTCCTCAGTTGAACCGAGAGGCTCCTCTTTCTGTCCCTGAGACTTTCCCTTTCTGCCTTTGGCCCTCCACTTTGGGGAGAAGGAAGGAAGAAAGGAAGGAAGGAAGGGGTCTGTGGGGGTCTGAGGAAGGGGAGGCAGGGGACTCAGAACCAGTGGGGAGGCTGGGCTTTGGGGGCTGGGAGAGAGAGGTGGGAAAGAGACCCTCCCTTTGGGCCTTAGCTGGGGAGGGTCCACCGGTCCTTGCCTCCCCCTTTGAGAAAGGAGACCCCCTCAGCCCCCTGGACTCACTCCTGCCACTCATTCCTAGAATGGCTGGGACTCAGAGGAGTTTCCTAGGCATTGTCACCTTCTGCCCTCCATGGCCATTGGCACTGACCTTTCCCCATTGCCTTCCCTCCCTCAGCCCTTGGACCTCCTCCTCCTTCGCACTCAGAGCAACCCTTCTCTACGGCTGAGGAGACGGCCTCTGACCCAGGGAAGCTCCGGCCATAAAGGACTGAAGGAGAGCCCTTTCTGGGGCTGCAGGAATCAGGGTCTTTGTACTGAAGGTAGGTCTTTATTCCTGGAGCTGAAAGAGGACCTTTGTTTAAATGTTTCAGTCCAGGATTGTGTGGAAGGGTTGCAGCTGAGAGACTGAGCCCATGCTTTGCAGGAATAAAGCCCCAATTTCAGTCTCTAGCAGCATTGTTTTCCCAGAAGGTGGAAGTGAGATTTCCAGACCTCACACACAATGCTCCAGTGAGTCCTTTTTATGGGGACTGTATGTGTATGTGGTGTTTACTAGAGCTTTGTGACATATTAGTTTCACTCATAATCCTATACATTTATAGATTTTTGTTGTATAAGTGCAACATATTCAGCAGTGTGTATCTTTTAAAAAAATATACAAGGAAATGTGAAGAAATTGTGATTTTGACAATAGATCCATTCAGAAACAATGCACACAAATGTACATGCCTCAATTTCTGTGTGGCTTTAGCAAACAGAGGGAGGAGGTACATACCTCATGCTCGTGCTATGACTGACACCCACAAATACACACATTTTGTAATTGTCAGTTTGTAAACTGCTTTGATCTTTTGGGAAAGGTGGTATATACATAAATTTATTATTATTATTATTATTATTATTATTAATAATAATAATAATAATAATATAAACACAGTACTTAAGCTCAGAGATTTTTCTCATTTGTAAAAATGAAATGATTATTTTCACTAGTGTCTAAATGGAGAAGGGGGCATAATGGGGGCGGCCATCGATCAGATCATTGAAGAAATACAGGTCTTATACAGCCCAGGGGCCAGAGTTTCTCCACCTGGAATATAAATAATAGAATCAAAGAATCGTAGAGTTGGGAGAGACCTCAAGGGCCATCCAGTCCAACCCCATTCTGCCATGCAGGAACTCTCAATCAAAGCATCCCTGACAGATGGCCACCCAGCCTCTGCTTAAAGACCTCAAAGGACGCAGACTCCACTGCACTCCAAGGAAGAAGTGTGTTCCACTGTTGAACAGCCCTTACTGTCAGGAAGTTCCTCCTAATGTTGAGGTGGAATCTCTTTTTCTGTAGCTTGCATCCATTGTTCTGGGTCCTGTTCTCTGGAGCAGCAGAAAACAAGCTTGCTCCCTCCTCAATATGACATCCCTTCAAAAATTTAAATAGAACTATCATATCACCTGTTAACTTTCTCTTCTCCAGGCTAAACACCCCCAGCTCCCTAAGTCATTCCTCATAGGTCATGGTTTCCAAATCCTGCACCACTTTAGTTGCCCTCCTTTAGACACACTCCAGTTTCTAAACATCCTTTTTGAATTGTGGTGCCCAGAACTGGACAAAATGTTCCAGGTGGGACCTGACCAGAGCAGAATAGAGTGGCACTGTTACTTCCTTTGATCTAGACATTATACTTCTATTGATGCAGTCCAAAATTGCTTCTTTGCAAGAATGACATAGGGAACCTTACTGAAATCAAGGTATACTATATCCATAGCATTCCCTTCATCTACCAAGGCCTTACTGAAATCAAGATATACTACATCCATAGCATTCCCTTCATCTACCAGGATCATCTACCGAGATTAGATTTGTCAGGCATGACTTATTTCTCTGAAACTAATATTGACCTTATGTGATTATGGCATTGCTTTCTAGATGTTCACAGACTCTCTGTTTAATGATCTGCTCTTTCCATAAAGAAGGTGGTCCTCCTCCTCCTCTTCCTCTGCATGAAAGAGAAATCAAATTCTCATCAGTGATGATGATGCAGCATGGAAAAATTAACATTCCTGCCTTTAAAATCTTTTTTTAAAATAATTTTTATTGAAACTAAAGTACATACAATGAATTTTATACAAAGCATAATTCTTTATATATATTTTCTACATTCTATTGCAACTTATTGGAATTTAAAGTCTGAGGAGACCTGAATCCTGTTGGTTAAACCTAGCGTAGACCGACTCAACCCATAATTGACATGAGTCAATCTATAGGTAAATCCAAGAGACTGAGTGATTCTACTCTGATCAGGACTAAGTATAGGATTGGATACAGGCTAAGATTTAGTCCTACTTGTGGCTAGAACAGGACATTTCCAAGCCAAGATGGCCAGGCAACAGTGTGGAAAATAGGCACTCTCCACATGGGCAGAGACACTCTCAGAATTGTGACTTCTCTACATGCAGAAGGCTGTCATGGGAATTGGTTGTTCCCTTCCCATCAGCTCAATCCTCTGGTGCCCCCCCTCCCCGATCCTGGAAGGAGGGCTGGATCCCATGGAAGGGGGTCAACCAGAGAAGAGAGAGCTCCTTTCTTGCCCTGCTTGACCTGGGAACTCCCTGGAAGATGGAGGGCAACTGCTTTGGCCAATGGGAGAATGAGAGGCCACTAGGCCAGAAAGCCTGACCCAGCAGAACCCTCTATGCTCCAGTGTTGCTCCGTGTGGAATCGGGCTAGGAAGCAAATGCCCACCTCTGCATTGGCCCAACAGAGGCATATGTCATCGGCGTGTGTCACCAGCAGGATGCTGTTCTCTGTCTCTTTGAGTGCTGCAGGGTTTCTTGCAAAGCCAATCCTAACCCTGGGCCCTTTTCTCAGGACCTTCAACTCGGCCTCCTTGTACACGGCTTTGGGGCCTCTCTTTCTGGAAGTGACCCAAGTGCAGGACCACCAGGAACCCTCTGCAGACCTGATGGCCAACACAGAGGCCAACCGGAGGGAGATGGGCTCCAAGAGAAGGAGGCTGCCGAGGTACAACAACTCTTTGGTGAGTCACTATTCTATTACCTTCATCTGGATCACTGCTGGGCCAATTTATGAAAGGAAGCAAATAAAGTACTGTCTGAGTTTGGCAGAGACAGTCCTGGTTAATCCTCTTTCATCCCAATATTTTGAGGGCTTTTAAAATGTCCTGGTTTCTCTCTTCTCCTCCCACTTTCCCAATACTTCAGCTCATTTCAATTTCTGCATAATGATTGCCAAGGAGTTTGCAGCCCATCAACTCAAAAGTGGGGGTTGGAGAAGAAAGAAGGGGGCAGGGACTTGCCCTTGCTAGGAGTCTAAGGCAAAACCAAACTGTTGTGCCCTTTCCCACTTGTGTGATCTTCTTCATAAACATCTTTGTCCATCTTCACCACTTTCTGCTGTTGCTTGTCCACATATGTCTTGTTTTTTCCATCTGTGAAATGTTGGGGGATATGGGAGAATGTCTCTGGATCTAAATTTGGGGTGGCCCCATGGCCCTCAAGCCCACAGTGCTCCCAAGAACTGCTTTTTAAAAATGACATTCGCCTCTGAAATTTGCCAACAAATGTCTAAATGCTCTATAATCTTTGGAGGCTAAATGTACTATACCTGTTGGGATAGTCAGTATTCTAATCTATCATTAATATCCCAGCCATGGCCTAAATTATATTGTATATTACATTGAAAGAATTCGAGACAAACTGGATCTCAAAGGCAGTAGCTTTTTTCTTGCTGACAGAATTTAAAGTTTATTTCCTGGACTAAATTCTGAGGAGATCAAATATTTTTTGGGATGCATCATGTGCTTCTCCCTCCCCTTTTATTAGTCATTCTCTGGATGAGGGCTATTTTCTATTGCAGGTGACCTTTGCAGATGTGGCAGTATATTTCACTGAGGATGAATGGAAACTGCTGACGAAGAAGCAAAGACTTATGTACAAGGATGTGATGATGGAGAATTACGAGAATGTGGCCTCTGTGGGTAAGGAAGCTGAATTCATTGCCCTTCCTATGAAGACTGAGGGCCCTTTCATTCTGCATTATCGTGGCACTATGATTCCAGTTTAGAATTATAGAATCAAAGACTTTAAACAGATAACAAGGACCATCTAGTTCAACCCCTTGCCATGCAGGAATACACATTGAAAGCATCACCAGCAGATGGCCACCTAGCCTTTGTTTAAAGACCTTCAAAGACCTTTAAAGACCTTCAAAGAAGGAGCGCTTTAGAAATTAATAATAATAATAATAATAATAAACAATAATGAGATGCCACCATGCTCTGAGGGAGTATATTCCACTGGTGAATAGCTCTTACTGTCAGGAAGTTACTCCTAATGTTTTGGTGGAACCTCTTTTCCTGTGGCTTGCTTCCATTTTTCTATGTCCTTTGCTCTAGAGCAGCAGAAAGCAAGCTTGCTCCATCCTCAGTATCTCTTCAAATATTTGAACAGGGCTATCCACTCTTAACCTTCTCTTCTCCAGGCTAAACATTCCCACATCCCTAAACCACTCCTCATAGGGCTTGATGGTTTCCAAACCCTTCACCATTTTTATTGCTCTCCTTTGGATAAACTCCAGCTTCTCAACATCCTTTTTGAATTGTGGTGACCAGAAATGGACACAGTATTCCAAGTGAGGGTCTGACCAAAGTAGAACAGCATTGCACTATTACTTCCCTTAATCTATCACGCAGAATCAAAGAGTTGAAAGAAACTAGAAAATCCATCCAGTCCAACCCCCTGCCATAACACTATACTCACATTGATGTGTCCTAGGATCACATTGGCCTTTTTAGCTGCTGCATCACAGTGTTGGCCCAGGTTCAAGTTGTGGTCTACCAGGACTCCTAGATCCCTTTCACACATAATTTGTCGTAGCAGCTTTCTGTGAAATCTTGGAATTTGTAGTTTAGTGAGTGCCTATTGCTCTCCACTTTCTAAGGATTCTAAAAATCTTATCCTAAACTGTCAATTCTAGGATTTTGTGGGAAGGAGCCATGGAGATAAATGCTTTTTGACTCCAAATGCTCCTCAGCCCATCCCTGACCAGGTTTCCTGGCTTTTTTGGCCCCTCTTCAAGCCTTTTGAGACTCTGGAGAGTCTTCTTGGGTAGAATCCCTCTGTTGGCCCTGCAATGGCTTAGAGAACAATGGCAATGTTCTCTAATGTTTCTTTTCCTACCTGAGTTTGCTTAGTTCCATGGTTGATTCAAGAGGCCCTTTGTTACCCAGAATGCTGGAGTCTGGGGAGGACACCGTAAGTGCTATGCTTTTAGGGCAATTTGTTACTTAGCTGAAAGGAGATATAAAATTTGGTTGGGGCAAGAGCAACCTTGGGATTCAGCTTAACTATACCAGACCTGGAAGCACACAGAACTCCAAAGGCATATGAAATAGTTTTTAAATTTTTTATTGAGGGGAAAAGCATAATACACACACACACACACATACACACACACATAAGTGTTCACACACACACACAAGAACTACATAACAGGTGGGAGTGGTCAAGAGATGTAAGACTTTCATAATGGTAATACTTTACCTAGGTGGATCTTGATTCCAATTGCTGAGGGTTCGAAATGGGAAGAGAAGTCAGGAGTTCCTGCGACAAATGGGTTTGGCGGCTGCATTGAGGTGCTTAGCCATGTAAACCGACAGACTGTCTGTCTGTAATTGGAATGAAGTCAAACAACAGCCAGTCAGGGCAGATATTTATGCTGTAATTGTTGCTTGGAGGCAGAAACCGAGTGTTCAAAAGGGTTTAAATCACCTTAGAATGTGTCCTGGGGGAAGAATGGTCTGAAACCAAATTGAATGCAATGGGTGCTTGGAGCAAATAAATCAGACAAGAAGGATTAGCACACTGGCTCTCAGTCCTTCTTGGCAATGAATTCCTATCGTGTTCACAAGCCAATATACAGCACAATCTGAGGGTGACACTCCCAGATGCAGCTCAACAATAACATAGCAGAGTACAGAAGCAAATATCCAGATATAGATATTGGCAAAGCACTGATCACTTATTACACACAAAAAATCTATCTATCTCGAGTTACAAAATAATACAAATATTTGCAAGCTCTCCTCTCCGACTTCCATGAACTTCACCATCTCTTGTACACAGAACTCCAGTCCAATCCACACCAATCTGCATGTGAGCTGTATACTGTATTGGTTGGGAGTCATCTCCTGGTGCCAAACAGCATGAAGTGACCTCTACAATTAGCTTGCATCATGCCTTGGGCTCTCACTCAGGACTCTATGGCAGCCTTACAGGATATGATGCCACCTGTCAATCAAAGTATTTTTGCACATGTTTCATGGAATATTTTTTCAACAGTCCTTTGACTATCTGCTTCCATGGATTCCCTCAAGGCAGTCCCCATCCAGTCTCTTCTTTGCTAGCTCCTATGAGTAAGGATATAATCATTCCATGGATTTAGAGCATAAGCAGCAGGGTCATACTTGGGTTACTCACAGCAAATTTATTAATTTAATCTCAAATAAGGAGAGGTTAATGAGGTCTAAATTGTGGGGTAACACCCTCCTGTCTTTAGTCTGATTTTCAGTCTCATCTGTCATTGTCCTTCTTTACAGAAAAACATCTGAGTCATGAGAGAGTCCACACAGGAAAGAAGTCACATAAATGCCAGCATTGTGGGAAACATTTTACTTACAAGTCAATCCTTGTCATGCATCGAAGAGTCCACACCGGACAGAAGGCATACAAATGCCAGCATTGTGGGAAATGTTTTTCTTGGAAGTCAAACCTAGTGAAACATCAGAGAGGCCACACAGGAGAGAAGCCATACAAATGCCAGCATTGTGAGAAATGTTTTTCTCAGAAGTCAAACCTAGTGAGACATCAGAGAGTCCACACAGGAGAGAAGCCATACAAATGCCAGCATTGTGGGAAAGGTTTTTCTTCTAAGTCAGACCTAGTGAGACATCAGAGAGTCCACACAGGAGAGAAGCCATACAAATGCCAGCATTGTGGGAAAGGTTTTTCTTCGAAGTCAGACCTAGTGACACATCAGAGAGTCCATACTGGAGAGAAGCCATACAAATGCCAGCATTGTGGGAAAGGTTTTTCTTCAAAGTCAGTCCTAGTGACACATCAGAAAGTCCACACAGGAGAGAAGCCATACAAATGCCAGCATTGTGGGAAAGGTTTTTCTTCAAAGTCAGTCCTAGTGACACATCAGAGAATCCACACAGGAGAAAAGCCATACAAATGCCAGCATTGTGGGAAATGTTTTTCTTCAAAGTCAAACATAGTGACACATCAGAGAGTCCACACAGGAGAAAAGCCATACAAATGCCAGCATTGTGGGAAATGTTTTTCTGACAAGTCAGCCCAAGTGAAACATGAGAGAGGCCACACAGGGGAGAAGCTACAGAAATCCCAGTATTGAACTAACATTATATTTGTCAAGAAGGAATACAAAGAATATATTTTTAATCCTGTGGTAATAAGAAAAAGCCCTTATGATTTTGTTTATTAGTTTTGTCTGTCCATATGTCTGTTTTTGTTTTAAAGTCATATTTTGTTAAGTTTAAGTTTTAATTGGTAATAGTATAGGTAATTGCTTTGGGTTGTATATTTGTCGTAGATTGTGGATTGTGATATAGGTTAGGTAGATGAGGGGTGGGATTTGTTGCAGCTGGATAGAATGGGAATGGTATCTTTTGCAAAGTGTGAGATGTTGTCTGAAGAAAATTTTGGGATATTAACAGAAAGGGCTAGTTTGTGGGAATGGCAAAGGGGCCTTGTTACCTGTGGGGCATAGACTGTGGGAATTGGGGGTGTGGCTAGGTTTGGAAGAGGGTGATGTTGAACGTTTGGGGTTCTAATATATTGTTTGTATTGGAGTGGGCAGTTCTGGCTTAAACACTGGGTTTCTGTGTGTTCTCAATAAAGTTCTTTGCTATTTCAACACACTGGACTCTTTGATGCACAGAAGTTCTGAATTTGCCCAAAACTGACCCTTTCTTCTATCCTCGAGTCCTCAGCTGCATTCCCAGCCATAAGAACAGAAGGGGCACACACACACATATGTGCACAGAAACACACAAACATACAGGATACACAGAGAGAGCTATATTTCAAAACTAGAGCCTTTCTTTCCTGGCTTTCCCTCCTGAGTCCAGCTCTGCACCTTGGCCTCCATTGTGGTCTCCTCAAAGAAAGAAAGGAGGGAAGGAAGGGGAGGCCGCTGAACTCCCGGCGCATACCTTACTTTCCCGCAAAGGCCACCAGCGGAATAGGCAGCAGCATCTAGGCCCTGGCAATCCCTGCACATGCTGAGGAGGGGCCTTTGGGGCCATATGGGCATGCGCAGTCTCAGTCCCTGAAGCAATGGCTGCCCTCACAGTCTGTTCTGAGGAGGGAGGGATGTGAGGAGAGCCCTCGTTCTTTCAGAGGAATGGCTGCAGGGTCTTCTGGGGGGCCCTTGGGCTGTTATAAGAAGGAAGGAAGCCCCTCTTCTCCCCCAAGAGAAAGGCAGGCCTCCTCTCCCTCTTTCCTTCCCTGCCCCCTCCTTGGGGGATTCCTTGGGTACCAGGTACTTGGGGAGTTATTATGAGAAGAGAGAGCAGGGGGGACCCTTGGAGAGAGACATGACCATGGATGAGAGGAGGATCCAAAGGTAAAAAGGGCTTTGAGGAGCCCCTTCCCTCCTGGAAAGTGGGGCAGAGGAGAGACCCTCCCTTCTGATGCCACATTTGGGGAAGGGTTTTGTGCCAAATAGAAAGCATCACACAGGATAGGGTTCAATAGCATTGGAAACAAAAAAAATGGGGGGGGGGAGAAGTTTTCTCTGGAGTCCTGGGGGGAGGGGGCTCTGGGGGAGGGAGAGAAGAGCCAAAATCTAGGCCAAAGCCAAGAGGAAGGAGACAGAGGGATCTCAAAGCTCTAGCAATTCCCTGGCAACCTGGGAACTAGGCTTAGAGGCCCACAGGATCCAGATTGGGCTCCCCCCTCAAATAATTACCTTTTCCTTCACAACAACCCTGCAGAGGAGGACCAACAGAGAGACCCACAGCCCCAGAAACACCCCCCCCCCAGTTCTGGGAGCATACTGAAAGGGCCTTGGACCCCCTTGAAGGGATGTAATAATAATAATAATAATAATAATAATAATAATAATAATAATTTATATTCTGCCTTTTCTCAAAGGAATCAAAGCAGAGTACAGTAATAAAATAACATACAGTTTAAGAATTACTATTAAGACCCCCAAACCCTCAACCCTCCTCCCAATTATAAGAATATTAATCAACCACTAAAAAGCTATTTTTTAAAAGTTTCTTTAGAATAAAGTATAACAAATTAAGAATAAAGAAAGAAATAAGAGAACATATAACTAAACTAAAGATTGACTAGAAATGCCCATAACCAATCTGGCTGCCATATTCTGTGCCAATTGAAGTTTATGAACTTGGCACAAGGGTAGCCCCAGGTAGAGTGCATTACAGAAGTCGAGCCAAGAGGTGACCAGCACATGTACTACTGTTTCAAGGTCTCCCTGCTCCAGGAAGCGGCGCAGTTGGCATATCAGCCGAAGCTGATAAGAAGTGCTCCTGACCTTTGCATCCACCTGAGCCGTCAGATGAAGTGATGAATCCAGGAGCACTCCCAAACTGCGGACAGAGTCTTTCAGGGGAAGTGTGAACCCATCCAGAACTGGCTGACATAACTCCATTCCTGGGTTAGGGGTCTCCATTACAAGTACCACTTGGATTCCATTTGAGTTTGTTTTCCCTCATCCAGTTCATTACTGCATTAACAGGCATTCAGAGGAGAGACGCCATCCTTAGTCACTGCATCAGTAGGAGATGGACAGGTTGCATACCTGTAACAGTATTTCATTTCAAATGAATAAATGCATGAATAAAGGGATTCGTGACATATTTTGACTTCAGGCTGGTGCTCCTTCCCTGAATGAGACTGGCCCATTGCGACCTCAGGCTGGTGCTCCTTGCCTGCAGCAATGAGATGGGACCATTGTGAATTTAGGCTAATGCTGCTTACCTGAAGGTTTGAGACATGACCATTTCAACCTGAGGCTGATGCTTCTTGCCTGAAACACTGAGACTGGCCCATTGTGATCTCAGGCTGATTCTTGTTGCCTGAGAGATTGAGACTGGCCCATTTTGACTTCAGTCTGATGCTCCTTGGATGGAGGATTGAGACGGTACTATTGTGACTTCAGGGTGGTGCTCTTTACCTGAAGGATTGAGACTGGCCCATTGCAACCTCAGGCTGATGTTCCTTGCCTGAAAGGTTGAGACGGGAGAATTGTCACTTCAGACTGGTGCTGTATACCTGAAGGATTGGGACTGGCCCATTGTGTGTCAGAAACAGGATATAAGGGTTCTTTCATAAAGGGTAAAAATATTAGGATTTCATTATTATAGTTAACGTAGGAGTTACAGTTGTCGTTCATAGTAGGTAGTGTAGAGTGATGGGTTATAGAAAGCATGTGTGGGAAATTTTAGAAAGACAGAACAGCGCTCTTCACGGTGCGACTATCTGGGAGAAGGGAAGGGAAGTATAGACAACCTTGGTATCTATGAAACCTCCGCTTGTGTTGCTTTAGCTTGGGAATTGGGGGCTGGCTAGTTGAGCAAGTTCCTTTGGACTTCAGACTTTGCAAAAAGGTGTTAATGGATGTTTCTGCCTAGATTCATTAATAAAGCTTCTTTTGTTTCAAATGAGTTTGATTTTTTGAGCACAGGACTGACTCTGGATCTCACATTGCAACTTCAGGCTGATGGCCCTTGCCTGAGAGATTGAGACTGTCCCATTGTGACCTCAGTCTGCTGCTCCTTACCTGAAGGATTGAGACAGGACTGTTGTGATCTCACCCTGAAGTTCCTTGCCTGAAAGACTGAGATGGGACTATTATGATTTAAGGCTGGTTCTCCTTACCTGCAGGAATAAGATGGGACACTTATCACTCCAGACCTGGTGGATTGATACTGGTCCATTATGACCTCGGGTTGACGCTCAATGCCCGAAAGATCGAGACTGGTGCAGTGTGACTTCAGGCTGTTGCTCCTTTCCTGATGGATTGAGAAAGTACTATTGTTACTTCAGGCTGATGCTTCTTTCCTGAAAGACTGGGAATGCCTCATTGTGACCTCAGGCTGATTCTTGTTGCCTGAGAGATTGAGATGGGCCCATTGTGACCAGGTTGGTCCTCCTTACCTGAACAAATGAGACTGGCCCATTGCGACCTCAGAGTGATGCTTCTTATCTGAAGGAGTGACACTAACTCATTGTGATCTTGGCCTGATGTTCCTTCCCTGAAGGATTAAGATGGGCTTATTCACTTCAGGCAGGTGTTCCTTACCTGAAGGATTGAACCTGGCCCATAGCGACCTCAGGGTTATGATCCTTGCCTGAAGCATTGAGACTGTCCCATTGTGATCTCAGCCTGAGGTGCCTTTCCTGAAAGATTGTGACAGGACTATTATGAGTTCAGGCTCTTTACCTGAAGGATTGAGACAGGACTGTTGTGATCCTTACCAGAAGCATTGAGACTGTCCCATTGTGATCTCAGAATCATAGACTCATAGTTTAAGGAGAGAACTGAAACAGGACGTGAAATCTGAATTGAAGACAGAATTAAGAGAAATCAAACTATCTCTGGAGGAAGTCGCTAAAGAAATAAGTCAAGTTACCACAAGAATTGACAAATTGGAAGAAAAGTCTCAAATATCAGAAGAAAAATCTGCTTTTTAAATTCAACAACAGGAAATGCAACTGATGCTAAAGCATTGGATGATTTAAAGCAAAGGGAAAACTCATTGAAAATAAGAGGACTAATGGAAATCCAACATGAAAACCTCTATGAATATCTTGTTCCAGCGTTAGCTGATTATATGGAGATCTCCTATCAGGATTTCATTAAAGATGTCAACAAAACTTTCAGGATTAACTCTCAGATTGCAAAAGACAAATGCCTCCCCAGGGACATTGTTATTTCTCTTGTGAGGAAAACAATACGGGACGAACTTTTATTATTGAGCTACGAAAGCCCTTTGGAAATAGAAGGTTGTGCGATAAAAATCTTTAAAGACATCCCGAAAAGAGTTCTTCAAAAAAGGGGGAATTACAAATTCATAACAATGAACCTGAATAAATATAAAATTCTTTATAAATGGGAAAAGCTGGAGGGAATCTCAGTAAAGTGGAACCAAAAATGGTTCAAACTGAACACGGTTCAAAAAGCGAAAGATTTCTGGATAAAATATGGCAAGAGGATTGAAAAAGGACCTGGAAGAAGAAATGACAAAAGAAGTGATGATATAGACCAAAACAATGAACAAAATGGGAATCTAAACGATTGTATGAAACCAGGACAGATTGACAGTGAAGAAGATGAACAGGATGTTATTCCAAATCTAGAGGAAGAAATAAAAGATGATGATGAGAGGAATGAGACAGAGGAGGGAGAACGAATAGATGAGGAGATAAAGGTAAATATGAAAATATTAGACCTAATAAAGGGGAAAAGAAGGGAAACTAGAAACCCCAAGAGATAGCCATATCTTAATATGGACATTTTATCATGGAATATAAAAGGAGTAAACTCACCTATAAAGAGAAATAAAATATATCACTATTTAGGGAAACTTAAGAAAGATGTTGTCTGTTTACAAGAAACCCACATAAGGCAAAAGGATATTAGATTATTAAAGAACAAGAAATTAGGGAATCAACAAAAAAGAAAAAGGGGATTGTGATGCATGTAAAAGAGACTGTTACAGCAAAGGAAGTGTTCAATGATGTAAAAAGCCATTATCTTGGCGTTGAAGTGAACCTCCAAGGGAACAAAATATTATTGGTTGGAATATATGGCCCCTCAGGGGAAAAAGACAATTATTTTCAATCAATATATAATTTGATGACAAACTTAAATTACACAGAAATAATAATGATGGGGTAATTGGAAGCTGTAATGAACCCTTTACTGGACAGATCTTGTAGCAAAGCCAGGAAAAAGAACCAAGGAAAACTCCCCATGTCCTTTTTCAAACTGATGGAAAATCAAAATCTAGTACAGTGCTACCTCGGGTTACGAAATTAATTCGTTCCGCGGCGCCGTTCGTAACCCGATAAATTTCGCAACCCGAAAAGGCGCTGGAAAGCCGCTAGCTGCCCGCTAGCCACGCTTCAGATTTGAATTTCGCGTCGAAAAAAATTTCGTAACCCGAAAAAATCTTCGTAACCCGGAACAGTTTTTTCCTATCTAACTTTTTCGTACCCCGGAAATTTCGTAACGCGAGCAATTCGTATCCCGGGGTACCACTGTAGATGTTTGGAGACATCTCTATGGGGTGCAAGAGATTACACCTTTTTTCTGACAGACATAAGACTTTTTCTAGGATTGACTTTCTTTTAGCTACTAAAACATTAGCTGTGCAAATTTTGGAAATGGAAATTTTACCAAAATCCTATAACCATGAAAGTTAAGAAAGCTAAAACGTCATTTAATTGGTCACTGAATGAAAAACTATTTCAATTTCCTAAAAATGTAGAGAAAGCAAAACAGACTCTTAAATGGTATTTTGAAGAAAACGTGGGGAAAGATACTGATCATATAACAAATTGGGAAGCATCAAAAGCCGCGTTGAGAGGTATTTTTATAAAACTTAATGTGGAATACAAGAGAAAAAGCCAAGAAAAGACTCAGAAAATTCAAGAAGAGCTGAAGAAGAGGGAAGAGGCTCTCCAAAAAAAACCCAACTGATGTAAAGACAAATAAAGAGATTAAACTCCTACAAAAACAACTCTCTATTATGCTAATTGAAGAGATGGAGAACAAGCTTAAATATCTCAAATTAAATAATTTCCAACAGTCTAATAAACCGGGGAAGCGGTTATCTTATAAACTTAGGGAAAAGAAAGAAAGGAAGATGATAACGAAGATTCAAGTTTTTAAGAGGATGGTCACAGAATAAAGCAAAATAAAAAAAGGCCTTTCATAGCTTTTATGGGAAATTGTATAACCAAGAGGAAGAAGATTTGGACAAGATGAATTCCTATTTACAAAACACTGAATTGCCTAAAATAACTACAGGACAAAAAAAACTTTTGAACCAACCAATAACTGCGACCAAAGTCCTAAACGCTATTAAATGCAGTAAATCAGGCAGTGCTCCTGGTCCAGAGGGTTTCCCTGCCTTGTACTATAAGACATTTCAGTTAGAACTAATCGATCCACTAAGAAACATGATGAACAGTATAAGAGAAGACACTTTCCCACCAACCTGGAAAGAGGCGGTAATTTCCTTGATACCCAAAGATGAAAGAGACC
The DNA here is from genome assembly GCA_023333645.1 of Sceloporus occidentalis. Taxonomy (NCBI): domain Eukaryota; kingdom Metazoa; phylum Chordata; class Lepidosauria; order Squamata; family Phrynosomatidae; genus Sceloporus; species Sceloporus occidentalis. Next base: position 222,221 of record JALMGF010000039.1, on the reverse strand, counting down.
CAACACAACTAAAGAACTATAGGGCGATTTCTCTACTCAATAATGACTATAAGCTGTATGCAAGGATCTTGGCAGAGAGAATTAAAACAATAGTACCATTAGTGATACATAGAGATCAAAGAGGGTTCATCCCCAAAAGATATATTAAAGATAACATTAGGCATTTGGGAGATTTGATTGAGTATCACAAAATTAATACTGATAAGAAATTGGCTGCCTTTTTTGATATTGAAAAGGCTTTTGATAACGTTTCATGGAATTTGTTATTTGGAGTTATGCAAAAGTTGGAACTGGGGGATAGGATTTTAAGTTGGGTACAAGCCATATATCAAAAGCAACATGCTAGACTTAATGTGAATGGAGAGAGATCTGAAATGATAAACATCTACAAAGGTACCAGGCAGGGATGCCCTTTGTCCCTTTGCTTTTTGTGCTGATTATGGAAGTGCTGTTACAAAATGTAAGAAATAACTTGGAGATCAAGGGAATAAAGATTAAAGGAACTGAACACAAAACCCAGGCATTTGTGGATGACCTTATAGTAACTATTAGTGACCCCATTAATGACTCTAAAGCACTAATAAAGGTATTCAAGGATTTTGAATTAATTTCAGGACTGAAATTAAATAAAGATGAAACATCGATACTAACTAAAAATATGACGATATCAGAAGTAAAAGAGTTAGAATCAATTACAGGTTTTAATTCAAGTCAAAGAACTAAATATCTAGGAATTTGGGTCTCAAGTAAGAACTCTGATTTATTCCCGAATAACTATGAAAGATTGTGGTCCAGTGTTAAAAAGGATTTAGGAAATTGGAAAACCTTGAATCTATCACTGTTGGGAAGAATTGCTGTGGTCAAAATGAATATATTGCCAATATTTCTTTCTTTATTTCAATCTATCCCAATTATTGTAAATGAAAAGCCATTCGTAGAATGGCAAAAGGGCTTGTCTAAGTTTATCTGGAAGGGTAAGAAAGCAAGAGTGAAAATGAAATACCTTCAGGGTTCAAGAGAGAGACTTGCCATGCCAAATCTCAAAGTATATTGCGATGAAGCCTGTCTGTCGTGGTTAAAAGATTGGATCATTCTAAAAGAGGATTTATTAAATCTGGAAAGGGTGAATTTGAGATTTGGCTGGCACTCCTACCTACTTTATGACAAGGATAAAGTAAACCAGGACTTTAATAATCACATTGTGAGACACGCTCTACTCAGAACTTGGAAAGAATACCAAAACCCAATATGTCCTAAAATCCCCTTTTAGGCATCTGCCCATGAAGGCCTTTTTAAATATAACCCTAAGAAAGAGAGTTGGATTATATATGAAGTTTTGATGGTGATAAATAATAATGGATATGAGATAAAGACATGGGAAAACCTTACTGAAGAAGGGTATCAAATATCGTGGTTCTTTTGCAGACAGCTAAGGGAACGGTTTCTTATGGACAAAAACAGTATGAGATTGGTAAAGTAGATTCGGAGTTAGAGCGGGAGTTAATGCTAAATAAAGATGCCTTATTGTCAAGACTGTATAAACGTATTCTTAAAATGTATATGGAAGAAGAAGTTGTCAAAGACAATATGATTAAGTGATCCCAAAATTTTGGTTTTTCTATTGATTTTGACCAATGGGAATATATGTGGATAAAGCGACTGAAATATACCTATAGCCAGAACCTTAGAGAAAACTATTGCAAAGTCTACTTCCGATGGTACCTAACTCCACTTAAGATCAGCAAAATGTATACTAATTGTCCCAACCTGTGTTGGAAATGTGGGAAAGAGCAAGGCTCAATCTCTCACATGCGCTGGACTTGTCGGGAAGCATGTAAACCTTGGAAATCAATCTTCTTTGAAGTCAAGAAAATAACTGCCATAACTCTGAAGTTCTCACTTGAAGTCTTTGTGTTAAATATAACTGATCTTCATTTAGAGAGTAAATATGGTAAAATATTATTTTATATGTTATCAGCATCAAGAATAGTCTACGCCCAGAAATGGAAGCTGAAAGAAATCGATACTAAGGATGACTGGATGTTCAAGTTATTAGACACGATGGAAATGGACCAGCTCTCGAGAGAAATCAGGAATGGATCCAAGAATGTATATAAAGAAGATTGGAATGACATTATGCTCTTCCTCCAAAAAGAATGGGGGAAATGCTGTTCTGGGTATAGATTAAGTTCAAGTGGAAGTAAAGGTTTTGTTTCTCAGGGTGATAACAGCTGACAGTATGTATATGCGTATATTGGTTAACTCTAATGATATGTAATTTAGAGAGGACTCATTATGATAATTACACATATGAAATGAAGATGATGGGGGAAATGTAATTGTCGGAACAAGCATAATTAGAACGTCTATTATTATTGTTTAATACATAATTTAAACTAGAAAACGACGGGATAAAGAAATAGTCTGACAGTAAGGAAGTAATGTTTGAGAACATAAACACGACAGATAGTACTTTTGTGTTATGATATATTATGGATGATCGTCAAATGTTGTTTTTATATGTTTTAAAATTTTAATAAACATTATTTAATATATATATATATATATATATATATATATATTTCCTGTGAGGAAATGAAGACTGACATTTTTAACAGTCTATTCTCAGATCATTGGGAACTGAGAAGAATATTCTTTTCCACTTCCTTGGAGAGACAGGATGAAGAAGATGTAATTTAGCCTCCTTGTTTCTAGCCAGATGGAGGATGCAGAGTAGAGAGTGATTCCCCTGCAATCTTTGCCAGTCGAAGCAACAAATCCATTAAGCCTTGCAATTAGAACATTAGCAATCAATCGGTTATTCATACTTAGACCAAAGGCCATTTGCATACAAAATGTTAAAATACAATACAGCTGTAGGAACAGCATAATAAAAGTACAAGACAAGTAAATTACATAATAATCTTGCATGTAAAAGGTTTAAAATTCAATTCGTTTAAAATATAGACAACAAAACTGTAACTAAATGAGGGCGTCCTGAAAGCAATCAACAGCAATATTGGCAATATATCTAGCCCCAATCTTCATTGCTGCCAGGGAAAAAGGAGGAACCTTAAGAGTTAAAATCAGACAGGAAATTAAAAAGGAAAAAGCATTTCTGAAAGAATAGTAGAATCCAAAGGAGACAGAATAGATCGCACCAAAATTGCTTCTCATTCTTTGTCTTCACAGCTAGCGCTCATTGACTCCATTATGGCGCTGTTGCCCGACGCTATAGCTTTCCTGAAGCCGCATGTCTTGTCTCTCCACTTACGGTACGCCACTTCTGGCTTCGTTTGTGAGGCGTTTCTGAGCGTCCAGGAGACTAGGAGCGGTTTGGACGCAGTTTAGAAGCGGTTTAGTCGTCGTTAGGCAGTTTGTGTAATGACTGGGCTCCAGTCAATGGAGGTCTTCTTCAGGCAGTAAAGGGAGGTTTATGCAAATGCAGAATGACATCACTGCTACGGAAGGCTCTCTTGACCAATCAGAGAGCAAGATAAAGGTGTTTCTGGAAGCTTCCGTGAGAAGGAGATATAAGACCTGAGAGACCAAGAGACAGTTGGGGGAATTGTGTCAGTTGGAGATCGAGAGAGAGAGAGTTAAAGAGCGGATCTTGGAAGTTAGTCTCAGAATTGGACACTTAGGTCTATTTATTATTTTAATAGCTTTTATGAATTGAATATTATATACTTACAAATATTGTAACTGCAAGATTCTTAATATCTTGTATGACTTATGTTTTACTTATATTTTGTTATTTATAATAAATATCTCCTTAGAGTATCTACAACTCGACGCTCCTTTTACACGTGTTTTGGCTCGGTTGATGCTTGGGAAGATCAGTAAAGAAGGAGAAATAAGGTTCCTTAAATGGTCCCAGTGAAGGTTAAGGGAAACCCTTTTATAATTCACTGGATGGAGGCAGAGAGATTTAAGGAAGTTAAGGGTCTGCTGGGCTAAGAGCCATAATGTCTAAATGTCTAATTAACAATTTGTAATCCACTCTGAAAGCCTTTTGGCTGAAGAGAGGAGTATAAAATATTATTATTATTATTATTATTATTATTATTATTATTATTATTACAGAACCGCAGTTTGGCTGCTTGGACCACCGGAGATCATCACAGAGAGTCAGTTGGAAAAGCCCATCTCACTCCAGAAAATAAAGGTACTTGAGGAGTTTGCACTCTACGTCTTTCTGTAATAATAGCTACAAAACTGATAATAGCATTTGGGACATTTAGTCTTTTAAAAACAAATAATGCAGATTTAAATGCTGCTTTAAAACCTCTTTCCATCTGCCAGCTTTGTGTTTGTTTTTGGGGGAAATGAGAAAGTGTTGGGAGGGAGGGACTGCCAACAGAATTAGGAGATGCATTGCAGGCTATGGACAGTTTGCGGCCAAGACAGGTCCAAAACACATGGCAGCAATAGTCCAGTTTGAGAGGGCTTTAACTGCCCTGGCCCAATGCTAGGGAATCCTGGGAAATGGAGTTTATTGTGGCACCGGAGCCCTCTGACAGAGAAGGCTCAATGTCTCACAAAACTACATTTCCCAGAATTCCCTAGCATTGAGCCAAGGCAATTAAAGCGGTCTCAGATTGGATTATTGTTGCAGTGTGTTTTGGACTTAGGTGACCCTTGGCAAGTCACACTCTCTCAGCCTCAGAGGGATTGTTACCTGTGGGGCATAGACTGTGGGAATTGGAGGTGGGGGCTAGGTTTGGAAGAGGGTGGAACACAAAATGTGAGTCTGGGGCAGGGGGGTGGGGTCTTCCAGCTGCTCTGCCCCCATTGGCCAGCCTCAAAAAGAGGGGGAGCTTCTGCTTCTCTATTTAGCTCTGCGCGCGGAAGAGTGAGTAAGGAGAAAGGAGCAGGGTTTTAGAGTGAGAAGGAGACAGACAGACAGGAAAGAGAGGGGGGGAGTGAAGCTACAGCAGAGAGACAAGGCCTGGAACCACTAGGCTTTACTGCTGCCCTGAGGGCTGCCTGGGCCTGGCTTGGGTCTACTGCTGGTGCTGCTTCTCTTTGTCCACTGCCATTAAGGTGGGGAGGAAGGAGGCCCAGCAGTCCTTCTAGGCAAGGCCCACTCTCTCTGAAGGAGGGAGAGTATGACTCCCCAAAGGGGATGTCAATGCTATTAATGGTGGCTCTCATGCTGTAGCGATGATGATGATGATGATGATGATGATGATGATGATGATGATGATGATGATGTCAGGCCTTGGGGGAGGATGGAGGTGCTGCCAGACCTTAATCATCATTAATGCCACCATCGCTGGGCCTTCTTGCTCTGCACCACTATAATGGCCATGGCTGAGTGCTATGGAACTCTGGGAATGTTCTTTTGGTTTGACATTTTAGGTGTTGTTAAGGTTTGGAAATCCTGGTTGGGGTTCTTTCGTCCTCCATTTTGGGTTCCCTGAAGGCCTCAGACTGCCATCTGCCAAGCTCTGAGACAGAGGCAGCCATTTTGTGTTCTGGCAGCCATTTTGTGCTGCTTGTGACTCTGGGGAATAATGTTCCAGAACCTTCTCTGAGCCTCAGTTGAACAGAGGCTTCTCTTTCTCTCCTGAGGCTCCAGAGAGAGAAGGAGGCCAGGCTCCTTTTGCCAAAAGGAAGGAAGGGTTTCTCTTTGTGTGTCTTTTGTGTCTCTTTTCTGAGAGGGTTTTCTTACACAGCTCTGCTCCTTCTGGGAAACATGGGTTTTAAAGGGGGTCAGAAATGGAAAGGATAGTTTTAATACAAGCTTTATTCTTCTTCTTCACAAACATTGGGCTTTGGCTTCTAAGAGGAGGCTTGTCCCTCAAAAAAAGGCCAAAAGTAGCTCCTTTGGGAGGTTTTAAAAGTCTCCCCAGTTTCCTTATTAAGAGATTTTCAGGGAAGAAGGAAGCCATCTCAAATGACCAAATAAAAATAGAAAGAAACAAGAACAACAAAAATAAGGATTACAGACTAAAACAAACTACTTATTTTTTAAAGGAAAACCATTATTTGGAGAGTAAAAACAAGACTTGGGTGCTTCTATCCTTTTACAACCGATTTATGCTGTATCTGCTCTACAGAAATAATCCAGTTCAAAACCACTTTAACTCTCCTGGCTCCGTCCTGTGGAATCCTGGGATTTGTAGTTCGTTGTGGCACCAGGGCTCTCTGGCAGGTAAGGCTAAGTGTCTCACAGGTAAAATCCCAGGATTCCATAGCACTGTGCGGTTAAAGCGGTGTCAAAGTGTCTTATTTCTGCCGTGTGGATGCAGCCTTCTTTGGAAAGGGGATGGTGCTGGGGATAAGCACTGGGGACCTCTGGAGGCTTCAGCAGATGATTTATTTATGATGCAGTCAGTTCACATCTAGCTACAGGGGCATAACCAGGGCCCTTTCCAATTCCCCATCCCCTCATCCTTCACCACTCTAATAGGGCATGGAGTAACTGTTGTGTAGGGGAGCTGCAATGAATCTATGCTAGGTCCAGGAGGCTTTGGTTGGAGCAAAGGTAGCAAGGGGATGCCCACCTCTGTATTGGCCCAAAGGAGGCATATGTCACCAGCAGGATGCTATTCTCTGTGTCTTTGAGTGCTGCAGGGTTTCTTGCCAAGTCAATCCTAACCCTGGTCCCTTTTCTCAGGAACTTCATCTCTGCTTCCTTGTACACGGCTTTGGGGCCTCTCTTGCTGGAAGTGACCCAAGTGCAAGACCACCAGGACCCCCTGCCACCTCATGGCCAACACAGAGGCCAAGCGGAGGGAGTTGGGCTCCAAAAGAAAGAGGCTGCGGAAGTACAAGAATTCTTTGGTGAGTTGAAGTTCTTGACTATTAATTTCTCTTTTTATATATATAATTATTTATTTATTAAAATTAAAACAATACAAAATATATAAACATACAAACAACATTCACACCTATCCATTTATACCTTTACATAGATCATATTACATAATAAAGATACTCATTATAAAATTGGGCTATATATGTGTAAAAACTCCCCATTCCATCTATCTATCAACTTATCTATCTAACCCTAAATTTACTTAACTCTTCTTCACTTCTTCTTAACTACACTAATCTAAATCTTTCTCTCCTTCTTCCCTAACCCATAGATTCTTCGTCTCTTCGTTATGGTCCCAATTTCTTACTCTAAGCGCTCTCTAAACTAAAATTCTAGGCTTCCAAATTATACTTTTCTTATCTTCCACTCTTCTTCAAAATCTCATTCTCTCTTCATTCTTACACGCTAATTGGCTTCCTTCTTACCAGTATGTACTAACTTGATTAATTGACTTTCTTAAAATTTAACAGGAAGGAAGTATGGGTTATATCTTACCAAATCAAGGTATATTAATAGCTGCTACATTCCCCAAATTCTCTTTCAAAAATTAGATAACCACACTCCATTCTTCCGTTAATTTCCCCTTATTTTCATTCCTCAATGTCTGAGTTAATTTGTCCATTTCTATTCCATCATACAATTTTATCATCCAGTCCTCCTTTGTTGGAATATCACTACATTTCCATTTTTGAGCATAACATATCCAAGCAAGAGAAACCATATAAAAACAATTTTTCCATATTTAGAGGGAATTTCATCTCCAAATATACCCAAAAGATAACATTCGGGTTTTAAATCTAAATTGATATTTAAAATTTCGCTGATGCAATCCTTAATCATTGCCCAAAATTTTTTAGCCCAATCACACGTCCACCAGAAGTGGTAACAATATCCTTTTTACATTTCCAGCATCTGTTGCTATTGTTTTTATAGATGTTTACTAGTTTGTCTGGTGAGAGATACCTTTGATAAAACATTTTGTAAAAATTCTCCCTCGAGTTTTGAGAAGCTGTATATCTAAATCCGTTTTTCCAAACTCTTTCCCATTGCGAAAGTAATATAGGGTGGCCAACACTCCTTGCCAATTTAATCATCTGGTGTTTTACCACCTCCTCTTCTGTGTCATACTGTAATAGTGTTTTATAGATTTTGCTAATTAATTTGTTTTCTTCAAGGGCCAAAATCTTTCCTAAATGAGGGTCATCCTCCTTTCTTACAAAACCATAAGTTTTCTCATCTAACCTAAATCGTTCATAGATCTGTCTGTATGCGAACCATGTTCCTTTCCATCCTTCTTCCAGTAGTTTTTCTCTTGTTTTAATTACCCAATTTCCTTTCTGAAATTCCAACAAATCATTATAATTATACCATTTTGAGTCTTTGGCCATTTCCTTTCTAAAGAAGGTTTCATGAGGGGAGACCCATCCGTTCAATTTAGGTAAGATTCTGTCTTTGTAACGGTTCCAAATTTTTAACAGGGGTTTCCTAATACAATGATCCATAAAATTTTTATTTTGTTGGGATTTGCCAAGTAAGCATGCCAACCAAATTTCAACCCATCCCCTTACAATTCCAGAAGTCTTTCATCTAGAGTTACCCAGTCCTTAACCCACAACAACATGAAAGCAAGCGGAGAACAGATTCTCCCAATATGGCAGAGATAGTCCTGGTCAACCCTCTGTCACCCCACTTTTTAGGGGCTTTAAAAATGTCCCGGTTGGTATCTCATCCTCTCACTTTCCCCTTCTCAGCTCACTTCAGTTCCTGAGTGCCATTCAGTTTGCACCCCATCAACTCAAAAGTGGGGAGAGGAGAGGAGAGAAGGAGGCAGGATATTGTCCTTCCCAGGAGGCTGAAGCAAAAGCAAACAAACGTGCCCTTCCTCATTTGTGTGACCTTCCTCATAAACAACTTTGGCCATCTTTACTGCCTTCTTCATTGCTTGTCCACATGTGTCTTGCTTTTCCCATCTGTACAATGTTGGAAGATATGGGGGAACATCTCTGGATCTAAATATGGGGTAGCCCCAGTGGCCCTCAATCCCAGCGTGTTCCCTAAAACTGTTATTAAAAATGACGTTTGCCTCTGAAATGTTGCAAGAAATTTCTAAATGCACTATAATTCTTTGGTGGCTAAATGTTCTGTATGTGTTGGGATAGTGAGTATCCTAATAAATCCTCAATATCCCAGCCATGGCCTAAATTATATTGTTTATGATATTAGAATCATAGAATCATAGAGTTGGAAGAGACCACAAGGGCCATTCAGTCCAATTCCCTGCCATGCAGCAACTCTCAATCAAAGCATCCCTGACAGATGGCCATCCAGCCTCATCTTAAAGACCTCCAAGGAAGGAGATGCCACTGCATTCTGAGGAAGGAGTGTGTTCCACTGACGAACAGCCCTTACTCTCAGGACGTTCCTCCTAATGTTCAGGTCGAATCTCTTTTCCTGGAGCTTGCATCCATTGTTCCGGATCCTGTTTTCTGGAGCAGCAGAAAACAAGCTTGCTCCCTCCTCAATATGACATCCATTCAAGTATTTAAACAGGGCTATCATATCACCTCTTAACCTTGCCTTCTCCAGGCTAAACATGTCCAGCTCCCTAAGTACTGTATATTATATTGAAAGGATTCAAGACAAACTAGATTTAAAGGCAGCAGATTTTTGCTTGCTAACATAATTTAAAGATTATTTCCTGGACTGAATTCTGAAGTGATGAAATAATATTTGGGATGCACCATTTCCTCCCCTTTTCCTTAGTCACTCTCTGGATGAGGGCTGTTTTTTGTTGCAGGTGACCTTTGCGGATGTGGCAGTATATTTCACTGAGGATGAATGGAATCTGTTGTCGAAGAAGCAGAGACTTATGTACAATTGTGTAATGATGGAGAATTATGAGAATGTGGCTTCTGTGGGTAAGGAACCTGAATCCATTCTCCTTTCTATGAAGTCTGAGGTCCCTTTTGTGCTAAATTATCATGGTGCTATGATTCCACTAGAATTATAGAATCGTAAGTTGGAATAGACCACAAGGGCCATCCAGTTCAACCCCCTTCTGCCATGCAGGAATACATTTCCAAACACCACCCAGTCTCTGTTTAAAGACCTCCAAGGAAGAGGACTCCATGAAACTAAGGGAGTTGCACTGTCAAAGAGCTCTTACTGTAGCTCCTCAAAGGGCTTGATGGTTTCAAGATCCTTCAGCACGTTGGCTGCCTTCCTCTGGGCATGTTCCAACTTGACAACAACATCCTTTTTAAATTGTGGGGCCCTGAATTGGACACAGGATTATTCTGACTAAAGCAGAATAGAGTAGCACTATTACATCCCTTGATCTAGAAACTTTACTCATATTGATGCAACCTAGAATGACATTGGCTTTTTTAGCTGTATACTGTATTGGTTGTGAGTCATCTCCTGGTGCCTCACATCATGAAGCATCCTCTGCAGTTACCTTGCATCATGCCATGTGCTCTGACTCAACACTCAATGGCAGTCTCACAGGAAATGATGGCACTTTTCAATCAAAGTATTTTTACTCATATTTAATGGAATATTTTTCAACGGCCTAATTATCTGCTTCCACTGATTTCCTCATGAAAGGTCCCCTTCAATCTCTTTTTGGTAGCTCCTATGAGTAAGGATACAATCGTTACATGGATTTGGGGGCATCCAGAACAGGGTCATGCTCGGGTCACTCACACCAACTTTATTAATTTAACCTGAAATAGGGAGGGGTGAACGTAGGGCTAAATCTTGGGGTAACACCTTCCTCTCTTAATGCTGAGATTCAGTCTTGTCTGTCATTGTCCTCCTTTACAGAAGAATTTGTCAGTAATGAGAGAGTCTACACAAGACAGAAGTCACATAAATGTCAGCATTGTGGGAAATGTTTTGCCTACAAGTCAGTCCTTGTCATGCATCAGAGAATCCACACAAGAGAGAAGCCATACAAATGCCAGCATTGTGGGAAATGTTTTTCTCGGCAGTCACACCTAGTGACACACAAGAGAGTCCACACAGGAGAGAAGCCATACAAATGCCAGCATTGTGGGAAATGTTTTTCTTCAAAATCATACCTAGTGATACATCAGAGACTCCACACAGGAGAGAAGCCATACAAATGCCAGCGTTGTGGGAAATTTTTTTCTCGGAAGTCAAACCTAGTGACACATCAGAGAGTCCACACAGGAGAGAAGCCATACAAATGCCAGCATTGTGGGAAGTGTTTTTCTTCAATGTCAGAGCTATTGAAACATCAGAGAGTCCACACAGGAGCAAAGCCATACAAATGCCAGCACTGTGGGAAAAGTTTTTCTTTCAAGTCAAACCTAGTGACACACAAGAGAGTCCACACAGGAGCAAAGCCATACAAATGCCAACATTGTGGGAAATGTTTTTCTTCAAAGTCATACCTAGTGATACATCAGAGAGTCCACACAGGAGCAAAGCCCTACAAATGCCAGCATTGTGGGAAATGTTTTTTTTCACAGTCATACCTAGTGATACATCAGAGAGTCCACACAGGAGCAAAGCCATACAAATGCCAACATTGTGGGAAATGTTTTTCTTCAAAGTCATACCTAGTGAAACATCAGAGAGTCCACACAGGAGCAAAGCCCTACAAATGCCAGCATTGTGGACAATGTTTTACTCAGAATTCAAACCTAGTGACACATCAGAGAGTCCACACAGGAGCAAAGCCATTCAAATGCCAGCATTGTGGGAAATGTTTTTCTTTGAAGTCAAACCTAGTGAGACATCAGAGAGGCCACACAGTAGAGAAGCCACACAAATCCCAGAAGTGAACTAACATTTTTGTCAAGAATTAATACAGAAAATATATTTTTAATCCAGCAGTGAAAGGGCCCTTATGATTTTGTTTGTAAGGGTTATCTATCTATATGTCTGTGGTTTGTCTGTTGATAAGTCTGTTTATGTTTTAAAGTTATATTTTGTTAAGTTTAGGTTTTCATTGCTGTTAGTATAGATCATAGTTTATAAATTTGACTGGAGATTGTGGTATAGGTTAGCGAAATAGAGGAGTGGGATTTGTTGCAGCTGGCTTGAATAGTTATGGGAATGTTAGTTTTTGCAATGGGTGAGATGTTGGCTGAAGAAAGTTGGGGGCCGATATTAACAGAAAGGGGGTTATTTTCTGGGGGTGGCAAAGTAGGTCTTGTTATCTGTGGGGCATAGACTGTAGGAATTGGAGGTGGGGGTTAGGTTGGGAAGAGGATTGTGTTTTAGGTTTTGGGGTTTTAATGTATAGTTTGGCTTGGAGGGGGCAGTTCTGACTTAAACACTGAATTCCTTCTCAATAAAGTTCTTTGCTATTTCAACACACTGAACTCTTTGATGCACAGAAGTTCTGCATTTGCACAAAATTGACACTTTCTTCTCTCCTCAGCTCCATTCCCAGCCATAAGAACTGAGGCAAACACACACACAGACACACACACTGAGAGAGAAAGAGCTATATGGACAAAGCAGAGCCTTCCTAGCCTTTCTCTCCTGAGTCCAGTTCTGCAGGTTGGGCTCCATTCCGGAAGGAAAGATGGAAGGAAGGAAGGGCGTACTCCTTCCCTTCTTCCAGAGGCAGACATTATTGTAGAGGGTATAGGTGAAGTGTCCATTAACTCAGTGAATAAGATCATACTGGATCAATTTGAATCTGTGAGTACTGAGGATGTGGACAAGCTCCTTGGAAGTATGAAGAAGATAACTTGCCCTCTCAACCCTTGCCCTTCATGGCTAGTCCTCCAAGGAGGAGATGCACTTAGGACTCTCTTAGGGAGCACTATTTTCCATCTTGCTTATAAGAAGTGGTGGTTCAGCGTCTTCTGAAAAAGCCCTCCCTAGATCCCTTGGACATGAACAATTACAGATCCGTCTCCCATCTTCCATTTCTAAGCAAGGTGATTGAGAAGGAAGTTGCTCTTCAACTCCAAGCATTCTTGGAAGAATCAGATTATCTAGACCCATTTCAAACTGGCTTCAAGACGGGATACGGAGTCGAGAATGCTATAGCTGCCTTAGTCGATGATCTTTGTTTGAACACCGACAGATGAAGTGTGACCCTGTTGAAGCTTTTGGATCTCTCAGTGGTTTTCAATACCATCGACCATGGTATCGTTCTGGAAAGCCTGAGGGAATTGGTGACCGGGGGCAATGCATTGCAAAGGGTCCGGTCCTATCTCTCAAGCAGATTCCAGACAGAGATGCTTGGGGACAGTTGTTCCTTTAAAAGGGAGTTTAAATTTGGCGTTCCTCAGGGCATCATCCTGTCACTAATGCTGTTTAACATCTACATGAAACTGCTGGGAGAGATCATCTGGAGACATGGAGTGGAGTGCTATCAGTACGCTGATGACACCCAACTATATCTCTTCATGCGCCAGACCTCTGCATCAACTAAGGAAGGCATCTCCCCTCTGAATGAATGTCTTGGGGCAGTAATGTGCTGGATGAGGAGAAACAGATTAAAACTGAATCCAGATAAGACAGAGGTACTTGATGGAGATCCTAGTCCAGGTATGGAGGTTTGCCAACCGTTCCTGGATGGAGTCACACTTCCCCTAAAGGACTGTGTTTGCAGTTTGGGGGTGCTCCTGAATCCGTTGCTCCAGATGTGAGTTCAGAGAAATGCGATGGCCAGGAGTGCCTATTATCAGCTTTGGTTGATATGCCAACTGCGCTCCTTCCTGGAACCTGTAGACCCGAAAACTATCATGCATGCTCTGGTAACCTCACGTCTTGACTTCTGTAATGCACTTTACCTAAGCTACCCTTGTACCAAGTCTGGAAACTTCAACTAATCCAAAATATGGCTGCCAGAGTGGTCACTGGAAGATCTAGAGGTGACCATATCACACCTATATTAAAATCTCTTAATTGGCTGCCTATTAATTTCAGGGCACAGTACAAGATCTTGGTTATAACCTTAATTACGGGATCGCCTTCTCCCATACAATCCGCCCCACACCTTGAGGTCCTCTGGTAAAAACCTTGCTACCATTGCTTTCTTCTGAGACTGAGAAAGTGTAACTTGCCCAAGGACAGCTAGTGAGTTTCTATGGCCAAGTGGGGATGTAAACTTTGGTTTCTCAGAGTACTAGGCCAATACTCAAACCAATGTATAATACTTAGTCGTAGGGGTCTCTTTTATTTCCATATTTATTCAGCAGAGCCTTCCTTTGAGGCTGAGAGAGTGTGATATATGCAAGCTCACCCATGGATTTCCAAGGCTGAGTGAGGATTCGAATCCTGGTCTCCCGGTCCTAGTCCAGCCCTCAGTCCATGGCACCATGCTGTTTCTCTTTCAGACCTTTCTTGCTGGCTAGAGGTGGCTCCAGCTTGATCCCAGAAGATGGACTAGTCTGCCTTTCTGCTTAGATAACATAAAATTAGACTGTTTCTGGACCAGCTGTGGAGGCTCCCTGGGATGCCAAAGGGAATTTGTAGAGGTCTGCTTGCAATCTGGGACTGCTTTGTTTCCCAGCTAATTTCCACAGATGTTTGTCCATGGATTCAAGCATCCAGACCTTGAAAATGTTTTTAAAATTTATCAGTTCCAAAAAGTAATTCCTTTTATTTTATTTAATTTAAGGGACACTTAATTTTAGTATGACATTGTATTTAAGGTACAGTCAGCCCTTCTTATAGTTCATTGCATTTGTCATCTTTTTCTCCCTTAATCAATTTTCCACAGAAGGACAAAGGCAGGAACAGAAGAAGTCCTGCTGAGGACACTCTGAGGGGCCATCATTGGCTGGAATCCCAGTCCCTCTCACCATCCCTGGCCCTGATTGGCTAGAATCCCAGTCCCTCCCACCATCCCTGGCCCTGATTGGCTGGAATCCAAGTCGCTCCCACCATCCCTGGCCCTGATTGGCTGGGAGGGGAAGCAAGGGCAAGATGGCAGGGACCACAGATCAACTAATCACTGAAAGACAGAGGATTGCACATAACTGACCCCCATTGCATCCCAGTCTGTCAGATTCCCAATGGCTTCACTATAACAAAGAAGGGCTGGACATTAACTGTCCCAGGCCTTCTTTCCTCCATTTTCTTCCTCGAAGGAGGAACTGAGGGTAGTTTCTCCTCTCTTCCTTTCTTTGGAGGCCATCTTGGTTCTTTGCACACCTGCAGAAAGTTCAAATGGAGGTGTTTTACATGTGCAACATTTATGCAGTCTTTCATGGACCACCAAAAGTACAATTTAAATGGCTCTCAGAGCAAATCAAGCCTCAACCTTCCCTAGAAGACCAAATAAATTGAGTGTATGGGACTTTAGGCATAGCTCTAAAATCCCACTCCCAGAATTCCATGCTCTCCCTCCCCCCAGCAGACCCCTCCAGAGACCGGGAGAAGGAGCAATGGGTGCAAACTCCAGGAAAAGAGACCCCCTCAACATTTACCCCTTCCCCCTTCTTCCCATCTAATGCCCCTTCCAGGCCTCTTTGGTTACACTTTCCAGAAAAGGAGCTAAGTTTGATCAATTCGGTTTTAATCCTGTTTTTTTTTTAATAGTAATTTTTATTGAAAATTATTATAATACACACAGGTATAAAATTTTCCATCAAATTTTAGATGACATAAATGATCTAAACTAAACCCCCTCCCTCCCGTCCCTGGACTTCCATCAAACTATGACTTCTACCGTTCCTAATGTAGTTAAACTATATCTAAGACTAGCTCTCAATCAAATGTCTATCTTCTCTTACTTAGGATATAACATCTAATTCTGGACTGAAAATTATACCAAAACGTTTATCAAGAATATCTTGGTCTTTGTTATTCTGGACAGCTCCTATTCATGCATATTATATTCACTAAATCCATCCTTCACCTTCCTTCTGTAAATAATTCAACCATGGGAGCCAATGTCTATAAAACTCGTCTAACGTATTATTTCCCCTCAACGTGGTTAATTTATCCATTTCAAAAAATTCCGCTACTTTCAACTTCCAATCTTCTACCGTTGGAACTTCATCGGATTTCCATCTTCTGGCTATCACAGATCTTGCCGCCACCGAGAAGTAGAGCATTAGCTTTTGTTTTCCAGAATCTTCTTTTAGTGTGTCTGTCATGTTAAGAAGGTACATTTTGGGGTCAGGTCTTATTTTCAAATCTAATATTTTCTTTATTTCATTATGAATCTGGTGCCAGAAATTATTAATTTTTGAACAATACCACCAACAGTGTAGATAAGTACCTACTTGCGTTTTACATTTCCAAGACGTATTACTTTGTTTAAACATTTTTGATAGTTTATATGGCGTAAGATACCATCTTACCAAGGACTTATAAATTGATTCTTTAATTTCTACACTGGGTGATACAGTGGTACCCCGGGTTACGAATTTAATTCGTTCCGCCGCCGCGTTCGTAACCCGGAAACTTTCGCTAGCCGAAAAAGCCATAGGCGCTAATAGCGAAAGCCGCGATTTCGTGCGAAAAAGCGCCGAAAAGCACCAAAAAATTTTTCGTAACCCGAAATAACCTTCGTAACCCGGAACTGTTTTTTTCAATGGATTTTTTCGTAACCCGGAAATTTCGTAAGGCGGCGCATTCGTATCCCGGGGTACCACTGTATTTTCATTTTCTTTGTCCACACCTTCTCCCAACTATCTAAGTCAATCGTTTTCTTCAGATCTTTGGCCCATTTAATCATATACTCTTTAATACCTTCCGCCTCCAATTCCACATTTCTAATCATATCATATAATTTTGAAATTCTTTTATTTGGATTTAAAATGACCTTTTCTAGTTGTTTATCTGACAGGCCTAAACCTGAGGTTTTGGTATCCATTAGAAATCTTTCTTTAAGTTGTCTGTAAGAAAACCAGTCCCCCTTATAACCTTCTTTCTCCAATTCTAATAAGGATTTCAGAGATCTACCTCCCTCTACATTCATTGTTATATCATCATACGTAGCCCAATTCCCTTGTTTTAATTTCTCTCTGTTATAAAAAGCCTCATTTGGGGATGTCCACAATGGTATCACTGGGCACCATATTTTTTTGTACTTCATCCAAACCCTATTTAGCGATTTTCTTATAATATGGTCATTAAAGTTTCTGTCAGCATTGATTTTGTCATATATCATATAACCATGTAATCCAAATTTAAGGTCCGTTTTTTCCAAATTAAGCATTCTGTTATTATCTAATTTAATCCAATCTATCAACCATTCAAGCACTCCCGTATAGTAATACCACCTGAGATTCGGTAATGCTAACCCCCCTTTGTCTACAGTATCTTGAAGTATTTTGGCCTTGACTCTAGCTCTCTTGTTATTCCATATAAATTTATTCAAATCCTTTTCCCATTTTATAAAGGGTATATCATTCATTATTATTGGGAGTGCCTGATATAAAAAGATCATTTTAGGGAGTACCACCATCTTAATTGTGGCAATCTTCCCCATCCACGATAAATTTAGTTTGCCCCATCTTTGCAAGTCTTTTTTAATCTGATCCCAAGTTTTCTCATAATTGTTCCTAAACAGATCCGAGTTTTTTGCTGTTAGTATACATCCCAAATATTTAACTTTCTTTTCTATCTTAAAGCCTGTTTTTTGTTCCAACATCCTTTTTTCTTCCTCTGATAGATTCAAGGCCAAAATTTTTGTTTTATCTATATTAGTTCGGTAGCCTGCCACTTTCCCAAATTTCTTTAAGATTTTGAGCACTTGGTCACAACTATCTAATGGGTTTGCTATTGTTAAAACTAAATCATCAGCAAACGCTCGTAATTTATATTCTTCTCCTTTACTTTTAAATCCCTCGATTAATTGATTCTCTCGGATATTTATCAAGAGAGGTTCTAAAACCAAGAGGAACAACAGGGGTGACAATGGACACCCCTGTCTTACTCCGTTATATATTGGGCATACTTTAGATTTGACTTCATTCACTATAATCCTCGTTTCTTGTTTCCTGTAAATTGTTCCAATCATACTATTAAATTCCTCCCCTAAATTCAACACTTTTATTACCTCAAACATGAATTTCCAATATACCTTATCAAAGGCCTTCTCCGCATCGATGAAATACATAGCCAATTTTTTTGCAATTTTCTTTTCATGGATTTCTACTAAATTAATTAAATTTCTAATATTATCTTTAATCTTTCTTTTAGGTAAAAAACCATTTTGATCTTGATGGATCCAATCTGATAGTATAAATTTTAACCTATTTGCCATAATGGAAACAAATAATTTGTAGTCCGAATTCAATAGTGAGATAGGCCTGTTATTTTTAGGGTCTAATAGATCTTTCCCCTCTTTTGGTATCAGAATCGTGTTTGATTGTATCCATGTTTGAGGGATGCATCCAAATTTAACCTCGTTTATCAAATCTAATAAATGACCTTTCAGCTGTTCCTCACAAGTTTTATAAAATTCATTTATATATCCGTCCGGGCCTGGAGCTTTATTCAATTTACTATTATGAATAGCCTGTGAAAGTTCTTCCATGGTAAATGGTTTGTTAAGCCTCTCCCTTTGTTCCTCTGAGATCTGATTAATTTTTAATTTTCCCAAATAGTTTACTATTTTTGTTTCGTCCACCTTTGGATTTTTATACAACTCCTTATAATATTCAAAGAAAATGTCTCTAATTTTTTTCTGGTTTGTAATCAGATTATCCCCCACTTTCAATCCTGTAATTGTACGCTTCGCTTTTTCTCTCTTCAGCTGAGTTGCTAATATTTTACCTGATTTATTTGCAGATTCAAAATACTTCTGCTTGACATATTTCAATTTCTTCTCCATTTCTTCTACCAAATGGTTCCTCATTTGATTTTGTAACATTTTTAATTCATAATGAATTTTCGAGTTTTTTGGGTTCTTCCTTAACTCTTCTTCCCTATCTTTTATTTCCTCATTTATTCTCCTCAAATTTTCTTCTCTCTTTTTTCTTTTTTCTGATGCCTTTTTTATCAACCATCCTCTAATTACTGCCTTCATTGTATCCCAAACAATTTGGAGTGATATACCGTCTTTTAAATTCTCTTTAAAGAATACTTCAATAGTCCATTTTAACTCTTTCACCAGCTTTTCATCTTTTAATAGTGCCGAATTTAATCGCCAATTAAATTCTTTCTTTCCCAAATTGAGCTCCATTTGCACTGGGCAATGATCAGACCATATTTTCGGAATTATAGTTACTTTACCTATTCTTTTCATCAAATGCAGCGAGACCAAAATTGTATCTATCCTAGACCAAGTTTTATGAGGGTTTGAGAAAAATGCGTAATCCTTCATACTGCCATTTTTTAATCTCCAAGCATCCCCCAATGCGTGCCAATTCATTAGTTCAAAAAATTCATGTGGTAATTTGCCTTGATTTAGTCTAACTTTTTTCTCTGAAAATCTATCCAATACCGGGTTGATTACTCCATTCATGTCTCCTAAGAGTATTATATTTTCCAGTTCTACCTCAGATAACTTCTCCTTTACTTTTTTATAGAACTTATTTTTATTCTCTAACGGTCCGTACAATCCCACCAACACATATTTGTTCTCTCTATAGCTAATCTCAACTATCAAAAAATGACCTTCTTTATCATTAAATATTTCTTTCACTTCAAATTTATCTTTAATATATAATACTACCCCTTTCTTTTTTGTCTTAGCCGCTGATATGAATTCTTGTCCTAATCTCACACATCTCAAGTGTTTCTTATCCTTCTCTTTAATTCTAGTTTCCTGGAGGCATATGACATCAAGCTTTAATTTTTGTAGATAGTGGAAAACATTTTTTCTTTTTTGGGGGGTATTCAACCCCTGTACATTCCATGTTATAAATTTCAGCGTTTCCATCTTTCCCCAAATGTACCTTCCCTCACTAACAGTCACTCATTCTGGATATATTAAAAAAAGAAGAAGAAAAAAAGAAAAAGAAAAACAAAGCAGAAACTGTTTCTAAAATTGGAATAGAATAGATAAAATTAAGCACACCTTTATAGAAGATTCTGGAAATAAATCTTTATTCCTGGGCCACTTCACCTTCTTCCTCCTCTTCTTCTTCTCTTCTCAATCTTTCCTCTTCTACCAATAATGTTTGTGGGTCAAGATTCACTAAAGCAGAGGCGGTCTCGCCGGTTTTTTCTTGGCTAGTCACGTCACCTTCTCCTATCGGAGTTTTAGTCTCACCAACGTCTTTTTCCTCTTTCCTTTGATCTGATGTGCGTCTTAGAAATGATCTCCCTTGTTCTGGTGAGTTAATTTTCACTCTTTTTTTCTTCCACCAGAAGGTAACTCCTTCTGGAATTTCCCACCGATACGGCACACCTTCCTTTAGTTAGTTGGACTGGTATATTCTCTTCTTTTTCGGAGGATACGGCCGGGAATGTCCTTCAAAACTTTCAGTTCCAAATTTTTACACATAAACGGGGATTCATTATGTTTATACAGAAAGAGGTCTCTCGTACGTTTTTTAACAAAGCAAACTGTCACGTCCCTGGGTAGGCCTCTTTGCTTAGCCACTTGGGAGTGGACTCTGTAGATATTATCAATTTCATCTTCAAAAAAGATTGGATCTTTCTCTAGGAATTTTGCAATCTCTGTGATTAATATTTCTTCTAGTTTCTCTTCTTTATCTTCTAGTAAACCACGAATTTTCACACACTTTTCCTTTAGCTTTTGTTCCCAGATTGCTCGTTCATCAAGGTCTTCGTCTCTTTTATTTAAAAGACGCCCATAATCAGATTCTAGCTTTTCACTTCTAAATTCAAGTATGTCCACTCTTTGTTTTGTTTTTTGAATCTCTAGTGTGAGGCTGTCGACCGTTTGCTTGATTTCCTTCAAATCAGACCTTATCTCTTGTCTTATTTCCTTCTTAAAACTGTTCATTTCCTTTGCCAGATTAGCAGAGAGGTTAGCAGATAAGTTTACTGATAGGTTCTCTATTTTATCTAATATTAATTGGTTCATATCTTGTGCGTTTAGTTTTTCCGTAGAATTTCTTCTTTGGCTTTGGGTCAAGACTTGAGCTTTTTGTGTTTGATATCTTGTATTCATTCTTCAGTATTTTTTTTTCCTTCTTTCTTTCACTTCTGTAATCCCTTTTTCTATTAAATAATCAGAATTTTCCCAAGGTCAAATTATTTACAGTTAATCAGGGTTTCACCTCCAAACGTACTGTAGATAAATTGGCGAAGCCAACAATCCTTCAATCTATAATTTTTAACTTGGCCTTCTCCTCTTATCCCTTAAATTAATAATAATAATAATATAATAAAATTTTTATTTGTATCCCGCCCTTCCGAGCGATCAGGGCGGCTTACAGAATGCAACAAAGTGCAAAACAACATACAAGGTTAAAAACATATACATCAAACAATAAAAACAATAAAAAGCCCCATTAGCCCAACCTCACGGCCACGAGAGAGGAGGGAGGCCCACAGGATATTTAATCGGGGAATGCCTGCTTGAATAGGAAGGTTTTGAGACCCTTCCTAAATTGGGCCAGGGTGGTAGATGAGCGGAGCTCCGTGGGCAGCTTATTCCAAAGGGCTGGGGCAGCCGTGGAAAAGGCCCTTCTTGAAGTAGAAGCTAACCTGGCCCCAGGCACCTTCAGCAGTTGCTGCCCAGATGTTCTGAGGGTGCGAGGCGGAATGTACGGAGAGAGGCGGTCCTTCAGGTAACCTGGGCCCAAGCCATTTAGGGCTTTATAGGTAATAACCAACGCCTTATATTGAGCTCGGAAGCGGATGGGCAGCCAATGGAGATCTTTAAGCACAGGTGTTACATGGCTGGTCCTGGAAGCACCAGTGACCAGCCGGGCTGCCATGTTCTGCACCATTTGCAGCTTCCGAGTTTGGTATAAGGGTTGCCCCATGTAGAGTACATTGCAGAAGTCCAGTCTCGAAGTTACCAGAGCATGTACAACAGTTTCAAGGTCCCTCTGGGCCAGGTATGGGCGCAGCTGGCGGATCAGCCGGAGCTGATAACAGGTACTCCTGACCGTCGCATTCACCTGAGCAGTCAGGTGAAGCGACGAGTCAAGAAGCACCCCCAAACTGCGCACGGAGTCCTTCACGGGGAGTGTGACCCCATTCAGGACAGGTGGAACCACCGCCATTCCTGGACCAGGGGAACCTATCACTAGCACCTCCGTTTTCTCTGGATTCAGCTTGAGTCGGTTTTCCCTCATCCAGCCCATTACTGACTCCAGACAGGCCACGAGAGGAGAGACGCCATCCCCAGTCACTGCATCAGTCGGAGACATAGAGAAGATAATTTGGGTGTCATCAGCGTACTGATAACCCCGCGCCCCATGTCTCCGGATGATCTCTCCCAGCGGTTTCATGTAAATGTTAAATAGCATGGGAGACAGAATGGCTCCTTGAGGGACCCCAGTTGTAAGGGCCCTCTCATCGGAGCACACGTCTCCCAGCTGCACCATCTGGGACCTCCCAGAGAGGTAGGAACGGAACCACTGGAGCACAGTGCCCCCGACTCCCACCTCAGCCAGGCGCCCCAGAAGGATACCATGGTCTATGGTATCGAAAGCCGCTGAGATGTCCAAGAGCACCAACAGGGACACGCTTCCCCCGTCAATGCTCAGACAGAGATCATCGACCAAGGAGACCAAGGCCGTCTCAACCCCGTGACCCGCCCGGAAGCCAGTTTGAAATGAGTCCAGATAATCCGTTTCATCCAAGACCGCCTGAAGCTGGATCGCAACCGCCCTCTCGATCACCTTTCCCAAAAATGGTAGCAGCGAGACTGGCCGATAATTATTATGAACCAGGGGGTCGAGGGAGGGCTTTTTTAGGATCGGTTTTACAATGGCCAATTTAAGATCCGATGGAAATTGCCCATCCCTCAAAGATGTATTAATTATCCGGCGCAACAAGGATGTTGCCGCCGGTCCCCCCTGGGCCGCTAACCACGAGGGACAAGGATCAAGAGAGCAGGTTGTTTTCCGAACACTTCCGAGGATCTTGTCCACATCCTCGGTACTTACCAACTCGAACTGATCCAGTGTAACATAGTCCGCGGAGGCTCTGGACACTTCTACCCTAGGTTCTGCCATAATGTCGGCGTTCAGACCTTCGCTTATACGAGAAGTTTTATCCACGAAAAAGTCGTTAAATAAGTCACAGCAGGCCTTAGTAGGTTCAAGGATCTGGTTCAGGGCGGGAGGGAGCTGAGTTAAACTTGTAAACTTGTAACCTAGATTTAAACTTGTAACCTAGATTTAAAACGGTTTTCTTAATTCATACCTCTATACAGTCTTCAACAATTTTATTTAATACAATATGTAGTATAAGAAATTAAATTCCCTCTTCTCCCCCTATTTTATTTTATTTTATTTTTTTCCCCCTCCTTATATATCCAAACTCAAATTTTTTCTTCCCCCTGGACCACTTCTTCTTCTTCTTATCCCTCCCAGCTTCTACTTCTGAGACCCCAATCTTTCAAATCAGCTCTGTCCACAATCAATTCCACTCTAATTTCCTTCCCCCCTACTGTTGTTAAGTTGAGGAATATCTTTTACCTTTAATTTTTATCCTTATCCCTTCCCCTTCTCAAGTTTCCTTCCTTCAGAACCCTTCTAATCCCTTCAAAACCTCTAATCCCTTCCAATATCCCTTTAAAGCTTCCTTCTTTATTATTTCTCAGACCAGCCCTCCACACTTAGCACAGTAGATACAAATACAGGCAAGAAAGGGGAGAAAGCAAATTATTTCTAATACAACAATTCTATTACCCCCCCGTTCCAGGTCCCGTTCTTTCCCTTTTCTTACAGATACTCTTTTTTTTTTCCTCTTAATTAAGTTCTATTTAATTCCACCCCTCCTGCCTTCTGCTATTTCCTAAAAAGTCTTTTCCTAGTCACGGCGTTCCTACCGAAGATCTTGCGCCTCTCCACTCCACTTGCTTCCGTGTTGTCTCTCCCCTACAGTCTCTATGGTTTTCTCTTTCTATCTCGTTGGTTCTTCCGGGTTCTGGCTTTCTTCTTCCGTCACTTCCTTTTCCTCCCCGGTGCCGCTCTGGCCTCCTTTTACGGTCGCTCTTTCTTCCCCACTCGAAGACTCACGTTGGTTCACTCACTTCCGGGGCCTTTCTTCCTTCCTTCTCAGCTCCTCCTCTCGCTCATCACCGGTCTCCCTCCCCTCTCTCTCTCCTCCTCCGCGCCTCTATCTCCAGCAATCGATTCCAAGGTCAGTACTTTGTCTCCGCGCTTTCAAACTTATCTTCTCTTAGCAACTTTGAATGTCACTCCCTTCTGCTTCTCTCCTTTCAGCCACGGATTAATTTAACCCCTTATTTACACTATTGGTCTCCGTCCGCTTGTTGCTTTTATGCTTGCAGGGTTATCTCCATTCTTTTTGCTCCGGAGGGGTTTTAGAGAGGTGCAGTTTATAAAAGTTACTCAGATAGAAAGTCTTATTCTTGGTTTGATATGAACTGCTCTCCGTTCCCGCTCTTACTCAAACCATAAACAGACCAAACAGTTAAAGAATGTCCCACGCCAGCCGGCAGTCCCAATATCCTTATTTACAGTCCAGGCAATCTTCTAAACAATCCTAAGCTATTTTTCCCAGCAGTCTAATAACGGAGAATGTCATAGTCCTTATACAATATGCTCCTTTCAATATATAATCTTAAAAAAAAAAAACTGGCGGGCGTCCCTGTGCGATAATCGCCACTTACTAGAGCGGGCGTGAATTGCTCTTCAGATTCCCCTTCTCAAATGGCTTCCTTCTGGCTCACATAACGAGTCAGATTTACTGCTGATTTCTCAGCTCCTGAGAGGTATGGAATCTTCCGCCGAGCCTCCTCTGATTCTTCTTTCCTTAAGATGAATTTTTCTGGTTTAAGGAGCCCCTTTCCACCAGAAATTCCCGCTCTATAGAGACCTCTCTGCAAGAGCCAAGCAGAGAGTGTCTCAACGGGACGCCATTCCCAGCCGAAGTCCCGGTTTTAATCCTATTTTAATGTCTACTTTTTATGTTTTTATTCAGTTTTTATTATTTAATTGTTATTTAATTCTATTTTTATTTCTATTCATCATTATCAATACATTTATAATTATTAGTCTCTTCTAAACTACAGAGCCTTATGAAAACTCAAAGACTAAAAGAGGTCCAAAAGACACTGCACAAATATCCTAGTTTGGGACTGGTTTAACTGCCCTACGACATGATATGACTCATTGGAAAAAAGATGATGGTCTGAAAGGTGGAAGGAAGCAGGGCAAGAGAAAGAGTGCACTCCAGGTGGACTGAGTCAACAAAGCTAAAATGTTGAGCTTGCAAGACCTTGTTCAGCCAGTGAATAGCAAGGCATTTTGGAGGTCCCTCGTTCTTAGGGTTGCTCTAGAGCAGGCCTGCAAAACATATGGCCCACAGGCCGCATAAGGCCCACCAAAGGATTTCAGGTGGCCCACAAAGATTTGGAGGATGTTGGTGACTATGGTCAAGGCTGCATGTTGTGCAGACCTGCACCAAGCCCCATAACCTTTGCAAAACAGACCCCAGTAGCCATTTTCTTCCCACCCTCCCTCCCTCCCTCTGCCTGCCTCGCACTCCTCCTCCTCTTCCTCAGACCCTGCCCCCAAACCTTCAGATTCCCATGGGGCTCTGAAGGTTCCTCCCACTCCCTCCTGAGACCCTGGGGCTTCTGCCCCATGGGACTTTGAGGGCTCCCCACACACCCTCCCCCCACATGCACACTCCCCCCTGAATCTTCGGGGGTGGGACGTATGCCAAGGAATTCAACCCTGGTCTCCAGAGGCCTAGTCCAATGCTCAAATCACTGTGCCACACTGGCTGGCCCCACAAGAAAGTAGCATAAAGTTGGAGTAGTGGGACACCTCCCTCTATTCCTTTCCCCTCTCCTTTACTCTGAAGTCCTGGGGGTGGGTAGCAGTGGTGCCTTTGGAGTCCCACCAGGCAGCAGCTATGTGGGGCTCTGAAGGCTGGGGGGAGGCACTGCCGAAGGCACCTCTGCCCACCTTATAGCACCTCTGAGAGTAACTGAAAGTTCATGCATCTGAGGAGGAAGTAAGCTCAAATCTACAAAAGCTCATGCTTCCAACTTCTTCCTTTCAGTCTGCATTTACACTATAGACCTCAATGCTTGCCCCTCAAGGCTCCTTTGCCGCTCAGTTTTCTCCTGGAAAGGAGCTGGACATTGGCGGCAGAGGAAGGGTCAACACTCGCCTTCTAGTGAAAAGTTGGAAAGAGAGCCATTAAAAACCTATCTGCGGCCCAAATAAGTTCAGCCTTTAAACTGTTGGCCCTTACCGACTGCCACGTTGAGCGGTCCTGCTCTAGACTAAAACCAACTGAACAGAACAGAGGAACAGGAAAAGGGTCTTCTGTTCCTTCTTTCTTCAACAGAAAAACAAAACCCCTCTAGCTGGGATTACGCACAAGGCTTAGTCCTAAACTACGGATGGGAATTCAGGTGTCAGGGTACTACAATTCCCAGCGGATGAGAGCTGTAGTCTGTCAATATCTGGTGGGCTATAGGATGTCCATTCCAGTTGAAACAGAACCAACTGTATGCAATGAAGGAAACAGAGTCAGAGCCCCTTTCTCCAGGTTTCAGCCTTCAGTGAGGAGTCTGCAAAGAGATTCAACACCAGAGCTAGCCTTCATTTTCCTGAAAAGAAGCAAATGTATATTCACACGTAAACACACGCAGACCCTCCCTTTAATTCCCCCTCTGAAATCTCATGGCCCCATGGAGACTCCCAAGGGGAGAAAGGAGGCCTGGCAGCCCTAGGAGCCTTACTGCCTTTTTTGGGAGGAAAGAGGAGGAGGAGGAGGCCTTCTTTGCTTCCAGCCCCCAAGGCTAGCTCCCCAAAGAAGAACCATCACTGACTCCAAAATGGGGGCTGTTCCCCCTTCAGTCATCATTCTCACATAGGAACCAAATTTGGGGGTCCTCACCTGCCCTTTCCTGCCAAGAAAATCCAGAAGGAGCCCTTTTCTCAAACCAGCCAACAGTCAAACCCACCTGCCTTCTAGAACCCTATTCAGGTTCCAAGCCAACTGCCAGCCTCTCCCAGAATTCCACACTCTCCCTTCCTCCCAGCGGAGGAGACCGGGAGACAGAGCAATGGGTGCAAACTCCAGGAAAGGAGATCTCCCCTCAGCATTTTCCCCTTTCTCCTTCTTCTCATTTCTTGTCACTTTCAGGTCCCTTTGCTTCCACTTCCAGAGGGAGACTTAAATTCATTTAATTCTTTTAAATTCTATTTTAATGACAACTTACATATGTTTTAATTATATTTTTTTAAATTTGTAATCTGAGTTGTGTACCTTTATTGGGGGGGGGGGTTAATGGGATAACAACAACAACAACAGCAACAACAACAATAATAAATCTCTTCTCAACAAAACCACAGAGCCTTGTGAAAACAAAGACTAACAGATCCAAAACACACTGAATAAATACTCCAGTTTGGGACTGCTTTTCCTGCCCTGGCTCAATGCTAGGGAATTCTGGGAACTGTAGTTTTGTGAGACATTTAGCCTTCTCTGTCAGAGAGCTCTGGTGCCACAGTAAACTACAATCCCCAGGATTGTCTATTGCTGAACGAAGACAGTTAAAGTGAACTCTAAGTGGATTATTTCTGCCATGTGATTTGGACCTCTATTAGTCTTTGAAGTTCCACAAGGCTTTTGGTTTTGAAGGGAAGAGTCTTATTATTATTATCATCATCTTGACCATGATGATCATCTTCATCATCATTTCAGCACTGCGTTTTGCACCAGACTTCACTGGGATTCAACTTCAAGAAAATGGGGCCAGGATTGCAGTCCTAGGGTTGGTCCCAGCCTTCATCATTCCCAAAGAAGTCAATGGGAGAAGGGCTGGGTGGGACTCATGTCTCTCAATGATTTCAATGGGTCTACTTCTTTTCTTTTTTATTCTAATACTCTATCTAGAATCATATTATACAGACAATCGCAGAGGAATAAGCACAACATTAAATCCAATAACAATAGTAAATGCAACATAGACATGCCTATAGATCTATATTCTTGCATTTCCTCATGGTTTGTTGTTAACTTTCTGAAAGCTTAATTTTTTAAAATTTCTTCAAATATCCTTTATTTATGAGAAATTACAATCATTGATATCTACAGATCCTTTTCAAAAACAGATAATAAAACATACCCATCCTAAATTACTTCTGATATATACATTATGTACATCTTTCCTCACATCAATCTATCTTTGAATACTACTATATTATCTAATTCTACCTATCTCTTCCTAAGGCTAATTACCATTATCCTCCATTACCTCTTAAACTACATCCACTAGCTCCTATCTTTTTTCTTTTATGACTTTCCATAGAATCCTTTTCCTATTAATATGGAACCCTAAACTTCCTTTAATTACCCCTTTAGAGTGTTACCCCTGGAACTAATTTCTCCTTCATATACTGTTCGCTTATACTTCAAGCCCCGTCTGTATTGTAACCCCTTTTTCTCTCTGTAAGTATTCCTTCCAAGGTTTCCATACTTTGTAAAATTGATTCAAGGTGCCTTTCCTGAGTAGTGTAGTCAGTTTGTCCATCTCTAAATAATCCATGACTTTCAGTCTCCATTCATCTATCGTCGGACTTTCCTCCACTTTCCAATATTTGGCGAATGATACTCTTGCCGCCACGATCAGAAAGAAAAGCAATTTTTCGTTTTCTTTATCCAAATCTAAAGTGTCTGTCAAGTTTAAGAGATACAGCTTTTTCTCTAATCTTAATTATTTTTCCAATCTCTTTATGTATCTTCCTCCAATATTTTTCTGAATTACTACAGCCCCACCAACGGTGTAAGTATGTTCCTACTTTTGTTTTGCATTTCCAACACATTTTTGATATTTTATATGGTGTTAAATACCACCTATACATTGTTTTGTATACATTTTCTTTTAACATTACACTTTGTGTATATTTAATTTTTGTCTGCCACAAATTTTCCCAATGTTCCAATTGAATCTGTTCCTTCAAATCTTGTGCCCACTTCATCATAAATTCCTTGACTGTTTCTTGTTCTAATTCATACTTTCTAATTAAATTGTATAATTTGGAAATTTGTTTTGTGGGGTCTTCTATTATTTTTTCTGATTCTCTCTCGACCGAACCAATTCCACCTTAATATCCGTTAGAAATCTCTCCCTCAACTGTCTGTAGGTGAACCAGTTGCATGAGAAGCCTTCTTCAATCAACTCTTCCTGAGTTTTCATAACTCTCTCCCATTCTTGAAGTTTAGAGATATCCTTATATGCCACCCAGGGATTTTTTTTTTTCAATTCCTCTCTCTTAAATAGTGCCTCATTAGACGAGGTCCAAAGTGGTAATTGGGGACACCATCTATTCCTGTATTTATTCCAAATTCTTAAAAGGATTCTCCTGATTATGTGATTATTAAAATTTGCGTCTATCTTAATCTTGTTGTAGAATAAGTATCCGTGAATCCCAAATTTTAAATCCATTTTTTCCAAACGTATTATTCTTTCATTTTGAAGTTTAACCCAGTCCAATACCCAATCCAACACACAGGCATGGTAATACCATTTTAAATTCGGGAGGGCAAGACCCCCTCTAACCACTGAGTCTTGTAGTACTTTTGTTTTTATTCTTGCTTTTTTCCTATCCCAAATAAATGTAGAAATTTCTTTTTCCCATTTCTTAAAAGTCAAGTCATTGCCAATTATTGGGAGAGTTTGAAATAAAAATAAAAAATTGGGAAGCACTGCCATCTTAATTATTGCTATCTCACCCATCCACGAAATATGTAATTTAGCCCATTTTTCCAAATCTAATTTGATACCTTTCCACATCGTTTCATAGTTGTTCTTAAATAATTCTATATTTTTGATATTAATATTACCCCTAAATATTTTACTGATTTAACTATATTGAAACTTGATTTTTCTTGTAGGGACTTCCTTTCTTCTTTATTCAGATTCATCATCAAAATGCTTGTTTTTTCTATATTTACACGATAACCCGCTACTTTTCCAAATTTCTTTAATATTTTTAAAATATGTTTAATGCTCTCTTCTGAATTTGAAATAGTCAGGACCAAATCGTCTGCATACGCACCTAATTTATACTCTTCCCCCTTCAGTTTAAATCCTTCAATTGATTAATCTTCTCTTATTTTGTTTAACAGTACCTCCAGGAAAATTATAAATAGCAGTGGAAAGCTTAATAAATTGTTATTATTACATTTTTGAGACTCCATTATAAACATTTTCCCCGATTTGATTTCTTTCCAGTCAGTTCCACCTGTAATGGTTGAATCTCATTTCATCTAGAAATAGTATAATGTGTAATATCTTCCCTAAGCACAAGTTGAGAGGTTCAAGTATCAAAGAGAAGCTCTTCAATGGGTCCATTTTGAGTCTGGCTAAAAGAAAAAATCAAACCAGGAGTACTTTTTTGGGCTATGTGGCCATGTTCTAGAAGAGTTTATTCCTGACGTTTCGCTGATATCTGTGGCTGCCATCTTTAGAGAATGCTGACCTGGAAGAGAATGGGTATATATACACACACACACACACACACACACACACACACACACACAGAGTGTGATCCTGGGTAAGGAGAAGTGATTCCCATGTTAATCTGTGTATTGCTCTGTTATTGATGGCCTGGCTTCAGGGTTGGGGGATATCACCAGTGTGTGCATTACAGTTTTCAGTTCTTCAGGTTCCAGGAAGGGGTGCAGTTAGCGTATCAGCTGAAGCTAATAACAGGCATTCATGGCCATCATATCTATCTGAGCCAACATCTGGAGCGATGGATCCAGGAGCACCCCTAAACTGCAAACACAGTCCTTTAGGGGAAGTGTGACCCCATCCACAGATGGATCGCAGGTGACAAACCTCCATATCTGGATTAGGATCTCCAACAACGAGCAGCTCCGTCTCATCTGGATTCAGCTTCATTCTGTTTTTCCTCATCTAGATCATTACTTTCTCAAGACATTCATTCAGAGGGGAGATGCCTTCCTTAGTTGACACTGAGGCAGCCAGGCTGGTCGCCGGAAAAAATAGGAGTGACCGAATAACACCCATCCTAAAATCTCTACACTGGCTGCCTATTCGTTTCCAGGCACAGTACAAGGTGTTGGTTACTCAACTACAAGGCTGACTCAACTGCCCCCTCCCCTGAACCCTATTTTAGAACCATCGATAGCCTGCTGTGATGAATTTAACAACTTCTTCGCGGATAAAATCTCTCAGCTGAGGGCTGGTCTCGACGCCAGTATTTTGCCAGAACCTATAAGAGAGGTATCCAGAGACTTTGTGGACTCTATTAAATTGGATCACTTTGAGTTTGTGAGTACCGAGGAAGTGGACAAGATTCTTCAAAGCGTAAGGAAGACGACTTGCTCTCTCGATCCCTGTCCTTCATGGTTGGCAGCCCAAGGAGGAACGGCAGTTACTTCCATGCTCCGCTGTATAATTAATTCATTCTTCAGGGAGGGACAATTTCCATCAAGTCTAAAGACAGCAACAGTAAAACCATTACTAAAAAAGCCCTCCCTGGACCCCCTATCCCCGAATAACTATCGACCGGTATCACTGCTGCCTTTCCTGGGAAAGGTGATCGAGAGAGCGGTTGCTCTCCAGCTTCATGGGATCTTGGAAGAAACAGATTTTCTAGACCCATTTCAAACCGGCTTCCGGGCGGGCTATGGAGTTGAGATGGCCATGGTTGCCTTAGTCGATGATCTCTGTCTGGGCATGGACAGGGGAAGCGTGTCCCTGTTAGTGCTTTTGGACATCTCAGCGGCTTTCGATACCATCGACCATGGTATCCTTCTGGAACGCCTGGGGGAGTTGGGAATCGGAGGCACTGCACTCCAGTGGTTCCGTTCCTACCTCTCAGGTATATTCCAGATGGTGCAGCTGGGGGACGTGTGCTCCAACAGGAGGGCACTTACATCTGGTGTCCCTCAGGGAGACATTCTGTCCCCCATGCTATTTAACATCTACATGAAACCGCTGGGTGAGATCATCCGGAAACACGGGGCGTGGTGTTATCAGTATGCTGATGACACCCAAATATGTTTTTCTGTGTCTCCGACTGATGCAGTGACTAGGGTTGGCATCTCTCCTCTAAATGCTTGTCTGGAGTTGGTAATGGGCTGGATGAGGGAAAACAAACTCAGTCTGAATCCAGAGAAAATGGAAGTACTTGTGATAGGCTCTCCTGGTCGGGGTGAGGTAATTTGTCCACTTGTCCTGAATGGGGTCACGCTTCCCCTGAAGGACACAGTCCGCAGTCTGGGGGTGCTCCTGGATTCATTGCTCCACTTGACTTCTCAGGTGGATGCGACGGTCAGGGGCACCTGTTATCAGCTTCGACTGATACGCCAGCTGCGACCCTACCTCGACCGGGGGGACCTTGAAACTGTGGTACATGCTCTGGTAACCTCTCGATTGGATTTCTGCAATGCGCTCTAAATGGGGCAACCCTTGTACCAAACTCGGAAGCTTCAAATAGTTCAAAATATGGCAGCCAGGTTGGTCTCTGGATGTTCCAGGGCCAACCACATAACACTGATTCTGAAAGACCTTCATTGGCTGCCTGTTCGCTTCCGGGCACAATACAAGGTGTTGGTTATGACCTATAAAGCCCTAAATGGCTTGGGCCCGGGGTACTTGGAGGACCGCCTCTCCCCATATAATCCGCCCCGCACTCTCAGGTCATCTGGTAAGGATCTGCTGAAAATCCCTTCCTCCAGATATAAGTCAACCTCACAGAGAGCTTTTTCCATCTCGGCACCTGGGATCTAGAACACCCTTCCAGAGGATCTCCGTGCCACCTCCACTTTAGATCTCTTTAAAAAGAGATTGAAAACTTTTCTATTTCATCAAGCTTTCCCCGAAGTCCCATGTTAACGCGATCCTTCCCTATAATTGTGTGATAACTTCAAATATTTCAGCTGGCGTGATTGTGTTTTATCGGTTTTAATATGGAATGTGTATTTTGTAATGTTTTATTAGCCTTTGTATGAATTGAGTATTGATCATTGCATTTTTATCTTGTATTGCATATTGAATGTTTTGTACACCGCTGTGATCTAATTTTGGAATAGCGATATAGAAATAAAACTTATTATTAACATTATTATTTTTATAACCTTTAAAGCCCTGCATGGCTTGGGTCCAACCTATTTGAGAGATCGCCTGCTCCCACATAATCTGCCCCGCACCCTCAGGTCCTCTGGGAGGAATCTATTGCAGCCTTTAAAAACCAGGGCCTTCTCTGCAATTGCTCCCAAACTATGGAATGGCCTGCCAGACGAGATCCATCAAATTGCCAGCTTAGACAACTTTAAAGAAGCTGTCAAGACGGATCTCTTCCGGCAGGCCTTTCCTGAATAAAAGTGCCGGCCACAGAGTGACTGCCCCCCACATCATGTATTAGCCCACTGCTTTGTCCTCGCTGTATTTTTTATTGTGTTTTTAATAGATATTTTAACATGTTTAATCCTGTTTTAAGGGGGGGAATTTGGGACATAATTTTGTAAATGTGGATTTTAATGTGTTGTGAGCCGCTTTGATTGTCTTGTCACAGAAAAGTGGGATACAAATAAAAGATTTATTTATTTATTTATTTATTATACCCCCCTCCCCAAGTACCTGGGTCCCAAGGAAACCCCCAAGGAGGAGCTGGGAAGGAAAGAAGAACAGGTGGCCTGATAGGCCCCCTGCCTTTCTTTGGGGGAAGAAGAGGGGCTTCCAGCCTTCTTACAACACCCCAACTCTCCCCCAGAAGACCCTCTAGCCATTCCTCTGAATGGACGAGGGCTATCCCCACTTCACTCCCTCCCTCTGAACAGACTGTGAGGGCAGTAATGGCTTCAGGGATTCAGACTGTGCATGCATAGATGCCCCAAAGGCCCCTCCTCAGCATGCGCAGGGATCGAAAGGCCCTTGTTGCTGATGCTTTTTCCACTGTCGGCCTTTGGAAGAAGGGAAAGAGTACGCCCTCCCTTCCTTCCTTTCTTCCTTCCGGAATGGAGCCCGAGCTACAGAGCTGGACTCAGGAGGGAAAGGCTGGGAAGGTTCTGCTTTGTACATATAGCTCTTTCTCTCTCTCTCTCTGTGTGTGTGTGTGTGTGTGTGTGTGTGTATAAATGTGTGTGTGTTTGCCTCTGTTTTTGTGGCTAGGAAAGGATTTAAGGCCTGAGGAAAGAAGAAAGTGTCAATTTTGTGCAAATGCAGAACTTCTGTGCATCAATGAGTACAGTGTGTTGAAACAACAAAGAACTTTATTAAGAACACAAAGGCCTGTTACAGTCTGCCAAAATAAAGCTGCTTCAGGACTCTTTGAAGGTATGCTATTTAAATGATGCATGGGTCCTAAGAGTCCGGAGGTCGCGCCAAAGCCACACTCCATTCATAAGCACCGGAGTGCAGCTTTGGTGCAGCTTCCGGATTCTTAGGATGCACGCATCATTTAAACAGCATACCTCCAGAGACCCGAAGCAGCTTTATTTTGGCAGTCTGTAACAGGCCATAGTCAGAAATTCAGCATTTAAGTCAGAACTGCCCACCTCAAGCCAAAGAATACATTTAAACCCCAAAACCTAAAACTCCAGCCTCTTTCAAACCTAGCCCCCAACTCCAATACGCACAGTCTATGTCTAACAGGTAACAAGGCCCCTTTTGCCATTTCTGTTAATACTGGCCTCTACCTTTCATCAACCAACATCCCACAAATTCCAAAAGCTATCATTGCCATAACTATACTAGCCAGCTGCAACAAATCCCACCCCTCTATTCAGCTAACCTATACCACGACCAATAATCCCCAGTCAATTTTATAAACTAAAGCAATGATATATACTAATAGCAATTAAAACCTAAACCTAAAAAAATACAACTTTAAAATATACACAGACATATGGACAGACACACCTAACACGAAACATCACAATTCTTGACAAAAATAATGTTAGTTCACTTCTGGGATTTGTGTGTCTTTTCTCCTGTGTGGACTCTCTGATGTGTCACTAGGCTTGACCTCTGAGAAAAACATTTCCCACAATGCTGGCATTTGTATGGCTTCTCTCCTGTGTGGACTCTTCGATGCATAAGAAGGACTGACTTGTAGGCAAAACATTTCTCACAATGCTGGCATTTGTATGGCTTCTCTCCTGTGTGGACTCTCTGATGTCTCACTAGGTGTGACTGCTGAGAAAAACATTTCCCACAATGCTGGCATTTGTATGGCTTCTCTCCTGTGTGGACTCTCTGATGTTTCACTAGGTCTGACTTTGAAGAAAAACATTTCCCACAATGCTGGCATTTGTATGGCTTCTCTCCTGTGTGGACTCTCCGATGTGTCACTAGGTGTGACTTCTGAGGAAAACATTTCTCACAATGCTGGCATTTGTATGGCTTCTCTCCTGTGTGGACTCTCCGATGTGTCACTAGGTGTGACTTCCGAGGAAAACATTTCTCACAATGCTGGCATTTGTATGGCTTCTCTCCTGTGTGGACTCTCCGATGCATGACTAGGACTGACTTGTAAGCAAAATTTTTCCCACAGTGATGGCATTTATGTGACTTCTTTGTTGTGTGGATTCGCTCATGACTGACAAGTTCTTCTGTAAAGGAGAACAATGACAGAGAAGACTGAATCTCAGCGTTAAGAGAGGAAGGTGTTACCCCAAGATTTAGCCCTACGTTCACCCCTCCCTATTTCAGGTTAAATTAATAAAGTTGGTGTGAGAGACCCGATATGACCCTGTTCTGGATGCCCCCAAATCCATATAATGGTTGTATCCTTACTTATAGGAGCTTGCAAAGAAGAGATTGTAGGGAAACTGTCATAAGGAAATCAGTGGAAGCAGAAAATCGGGCAGTTGAAAAATATTCCATTAAATATATGTAAAAATATTTTGATTGAAAAGTGGCATCATATCCTGTGAGACGGCCATAGAGTCCTGATCCAGACCCTAAGGCATGATGCAAGCTAACTGCAGAGGATGCTTCATGCTGTGTGACACAAGGAGATGCTTCAGAACCAATACAGTATACAGCTCACATGCGGATTGATGTGGGTTGGAGTTGGGTGTAGAAGAGATTATGAAGTTGATGGAAGTTGGTGAGGAGAGCTGGTACATATTTGTTTTCTATTCCAACTCAAGATAAAGAACCTCCAAGGACTTGGAGGAAATCAACTGTGTCTATGAGTTATTTTTAAGTGTGGCAAATAGTCAGTGCATTGCCAATACCTATATCTGGAGATTTTCTTCTGTTCTCTGCTATGTTATTGTTGATCTCTGGGAGTTTCGCCGTCAGATTGTGCTATACATTGGCTTGTGAATGGGACCCAAATTCAGAGCCAAGAAGGACCTGAGAGCCAGTGTGATGATCCTTTTTGGCTGAAGAATTTCCACCAAGGACCCACTGCATTTA
Organism: Sceloporus occidentalis; assembly: GCA_023333645.1. Taxonomy (NCBI): domain Eukaryota; kingdom Metazoa; phylum Chordata; class Lepidosauria; order Squamata; family Phrynosomatidae; genus Sceloporus; species Sceloporus occidentalis. The sequence goes on along the minus strand of JALMGF010000039.1, from coordinate 185,964 downwards.
ATTCAGTTTCAGACAATTCTTTCCCCACCCAGGAAACATTCTAAAGCAATTTAAACCTTTTCGAATGTTTTGTTTCTGCCCCCAAGCAACAATTTCAGTATAAATATCAGCTCCAACTGACTAGTCTTCAGCATCAGTCCAGTTGCAGAGAGACACTCCATTGGTTTACATTGCTAAACACCTCACTACACTCGCCAGCCTCACTTGTCATGGGAGTTACTGACTTCTCTCCCCATTCTGGACCCTCAGCAATTGCAATCAAGTTCCATCTAGGTAATGTATTACCATTAGCAAAGCCTTGCACTATTCACCACAACCACCTTTGTTACCTAGTTCTTGTGTATGTTCATGAACACTTACATGTATGTGTGTGTGTGTTTTGCTTTCCCCTTAAATGAAACACAGAAACCTATTTGAAATGCCTTTGGAGTCTGTGTGCTTTGGGGCCTGATATAGTTGGGATGAATCCCGAGATCACTGTTGCCCCAATCTCTCCTTTGAGCTAAGCATGAAATTCCCCTAAAAGCATAGCACTTGCGGGTGTCCTCCCCAGACTCCAGCATTTCGGGTAACAAAGCACTTCTGGAATCAACCATGGAGCTAAGCAAGCTCAGGTTGGAAAAGAAACATGAGAGAAAAAGGAATTTTTTTCTGTCCCTCTTTCCTCTCTTCATAAACATTGCTCATAATTGCTAAATATGTTAGAAAACAATGGCCTGAACCAGTTCTCATCAGTTCAGGTCTTAAAATCTGTCGAGTTGGTGGCTGCCTCCCAATCCCCAAGGCCCCTCTCCTGGCCCTTCCTAGAGATCCCTTCCTGTCTGCACAGAGCTAGGCGATCCTGGCTTTGCTCCTGCCTTCCCCTCCTGGCTCCCAGAGGCCTGATCCCCTTCCCTTTCTCTCTCTGCTCTCCAGCCTTCAGTCTTGGTCATCTGCACTGCTTCAGCATTTCACCTTCACCATCTCTTTCCTGCTTTTCTGTTTTTCACATTCCCTCCATATGTCTATCACAGACACACACCCACAGAGTGTGATGCACAAAAGGGACACTTTGAGACTCATTTCTTGAGAAAGGCAGGACAATCAATTTACAAATAATGCATCAGGAAAAGCAGAATAAAGGGGCTGGGACCTGGATTCCAATTTTGGTGAGGTTCAAGGAGAGCCCTAAAACAGCTTTAAGACAACTCCAAGACAGGGATGGACTACTGTTGGGGATTGGGGAGAGTCACATTGGCCACCACAGGATCTTGAGGCAACCCCACATTGTGTCGCCTAAAAATATGGCATAATATTTTGCCCCTCAATATCCCACAGCATCCCTTTTGCGAACTGGAGGCCATTTCACACTGCTAAGCCCTCTCTGGGCCATTGCAGGGCCAAGGGAGGCCTTTTTCCCACAAAGCCTCTCCAGAGCCTGGAAAAGTGGAAACAAAAGCCAGGAAACTTGTTCAGGAATGGGCTGAGGACCATTTAGGGGCAAAAAGCATTAATATCCATGGCTCCTTCCCACAAAATTCCAGAATTAGCAGTTTAGGGTTGGATATCCTTACAAAGTGGAGAACAATAGTGCCTCACTAAAACTAAAAATTCCAAGATTCCACAGGAATATGTTTTGACAATTAAATAATGTGTGAAAGGGAACTAGGAATGGTAGTAGAGCACAAGTTGGGCATGTGTCAACAGTGTGATGCAGCAGCTGAAAAGGCCAATGTGATCCTAGGCTGTATCAATAGGAGTATAATGTCAAGATCAAGGAAAATAATAATGCCACTCTATTCTGTTTTGGTAGGTCTCACTTGCAATAATCCTGTGTCCAGTTCTGGGCACCACAATTCAAACAAATGCTGAGAAGCTGGAGCATGTCCAGAGAAGGAAAACCAAAATGGTGAATGGTCTGAAAACCATGCTCTCTGAGGAACGACTTAGGGAGCTGGGTATGTTTAGCTTAGAGAAGAGAAGGTTAAGAGGGGACATGGCAGCCCTGTTCAAATATTTGAAGAGATGTCATATTCAGGATGGAGCAGGCTTGCTTTCTGCTACTCCAGAGAAAAGGACATGGAACAATGGATGCAAGCCACAGGGACAAGAGATTCCACTTAAGCTTTAGGAGGATCTTCCTGACAGTAAGAGCTCTTCAACAGTGGAATATAGGCCCAGTACTGACCATGGAAAAGGGGTGGTCTGCAGCTGCCCCTTTCCGCAGAGAATTTGGGCCAGGGCAGCGATACTGGTAGCCAAGAGGCCCCAATCCAGCACAATTCCAGGCCATGAAGAAGCGGCAAAATGCTGCTTCCCTGTGGCCTGGAAATGGATGTCCTTGGGGCTTCATGCCCCTGGACACCATGGGAGCCAGAGCCATGGCAGAAAGGGGCCTCTCTCCCTGCCATCATTCTCACAGCCGTTTGGTGGCTGTGAGAACGAGGTGCGTGCCCAGAAGGAGCTCTTTCAGGTTTAGACATGGTGCGTGCGTAACATCATAATAGCAGTGCCCATGTGCACAGGGCGCTGGCATTATGGTGCTGCTGGTATGTATTACGGTTAGTGAGCATGTACATGATGCACTCTTCCCAACTCTAATACCGGTGCTGGTACGCCGCTTGTTGACGGTCTGTACTGCGCCATATTCCCTCAGAGTTTGGTGCTCTTTCTTTGCAGGTTTTTTGACAGAGACGGGATGGCTATCTCTCAGAGATGCTTTGAATGTCTATTCCTGCATGGCAAAGGATTGAACCGGATGGTCCTTGCAGTCTGTTTCAACTCTTTGATTCAATAATTCTAAAGTGGAATTATAGCGTTCTGACATTGAATTGTGAAAGGGCCCTCAGTCTCCACAGGAAGGGCAATGGATTCAGCTTCCTTACCCACAGAGGCCACATTTTCATAATTCTCCATCATCACAGAACTGTACATAAGTTTCTGCTTCTTTGTCAACAGTTTCCATTCCTCCTCGGTGAAATATATCGCCACATCCGCAAAGGTCACCTGCAATAGAAAATAGCCCTCATCCAGAGAATGACCAATAAAAGGGGGGGGGGATCACATGGTGCATTGCAAATATTATTTCAACACTTCAGAATTCAGTCCAGCAAATAAACTTTAAAGTCTGCAAGCAAGCAAAAAGCTACAGCCTCTGAGATCCAGATTGTCTTGAACCCTTTCAATATAATATACAATATAATAAAGAATATAATTTAGGCAATTTCTGGGATATTATTAATTGATTAAGATACTGACTATCCAGACATTTATAGTACATTTAGTCACCAATGAATTATAGTGCATTTAGTCATATCTCACCTAATTTCAGAGGCAAATTCCATTTTTAAAAAACTGTTCTGGGGAGTACTCTGGCCTTGAGGGCCACTGGGCCCACCCTCAATTTTGCTCCAGATATATTCTTCCATATCCCTCAGCATTTCACAGATGGGGAAAGAAAGACACATCTGGATAAGCAACACCAAACGGGGGTCAAGATGGCCAAAGTTGTTAATGATGAAGATCACAAAAGTGAGGAAGGGTACAGCAGTTTGATTTGGCCCCCAACTCCTGGCAAGGGCAAGACCCTGCCCCTTCTCTCCTCCCTTCTCCTCTTTTGAGTTGTTGAGCTGCACACATCTTTTGAACTTGGAATACATTTTGCAGTAACTGAACTGAAGGGACAAAGTGCGAGGAGGAGAGAGAACTAGGACATTTTCAAAGCCCCTGAAAAAATGAGGTGACAGAGGATTATCCAGGACTCTCTCTGCCACACTGGGACAGTATGTTCTCCGCTTGCTTTCATGAGGTGGCCCAGTTGGGACACAAATGAAACTAATAGTCAGAAAATTCTTCTCTATGCTATAATAGCAGCAAGGTCAGTGTTTGCAAAACAATGGAAAAAAGAAGAATGTCCTACAATTGAAGAATGGGGATTGAAAATGTTAAGATTTTTTCGAAATGAATAAATTGACTTACTTTGTAAATAATAAATCATTAGATAATTTCTACAAAGAGTGGAATGTTTGGAAGGAATATATTAAGGAATGGAATGTTTGGGATGAGTATTGTAGAATATGCCAAAGAGTTGAAATGATATTGGAAAATATGAAATATAGAACATATGAAGGTAAATATATGAAGAAAAATAAATAAACAACACAGTGGTGATATTGATAACATAGTATATGGTATAAGGTGGAATGAAAAAAGTATAGAAAAGTAACGTGATAACGGGTATACAAGCTTTTATTCAGAAGTATTAAGAAGCCGTTGGTAAATAGTTGGTAAAGAGATAAGAGTTCATGTAAAATAAAATGGTTTTTATTTTTGGAGAGATCTGGAGAACCAGGAAGTTTACTTAAAGAAATCTACATAAGTCTAATAGATAAAAGGGTTTGCTTCATAATGTAATTGGATTGTCATATGTCTTTTTGTCATTTGTAATTTTTAATATTTTCAATAAAAACTTTAAAAAAAGAAATTAATAGTCAGGGTGGCAACTTACAAAAGAGTTGTTGTACCTCAGCAACCTCTTTCTCTTGGAGCCCAACTCCCTCCGCTTGGCCCCTGTGTCGGCCATTAGGTAGAGAGGTCTTGGTGGCCTTGCACTTGGATCACGTCCAGCAAAAGATACCCCAAAGCAGTGTACAAGGGGGCCAAGATGAAGTTCCTGAGAAAAGAGACCAGGGTTAGGCTTGGTTTGGCAAGAAACCCTGCAGCACTCAAAGTCACAGAGATCAGCTGGTGACATATGCAGGTCACATATGCTTCCCTTCTGGGTACCGAAACACAGCTGGATGCTTCTCTAATACCTCGCACCCAACTCTCCCACCAGGGTGGACCCTCATTCTTCCAGTGGCCAAACCAGTTGCACTCCATTGACCAGTGAAGCCGCTGGCCAGGCAGGGCAGGAAAGGAGTTCTCTCTTCTCAAGTTTCTTCCCTTCCATGGTAACCAGCCCTCCTCCCAGGATCAGGGGGCATCAGAGGATTGAGCTGATGGGAAGGGAGCACCCAATTCTCATGGCAGCCTTCTGCATGCAAAAAAAGTCACAATTCGGAGAGTGTCTCTTCCCATGTGGAGAGTGCCCACTTTCCAAACTGTTGCCTGGCCATCTTGGCTTGGGAATATCCTGTTCCAGGCACATGCTGGCCTAAATCCTAGTCTGTATCCTATGCTTAGTCCTGATCAGAGTAGAATCACTGAATTGGTTGGATTTATCTATATGTGGACATCAGCAGTCACTTATGGGTTGAGTGAGTCTACACTCAAGGGTTAACCAACAGGATTCAGGACTCCTCAGATTTTTAAATGCAGGAATGCAAATTTTTCAGGCTGTGTCATCATCACTAATGAGAATTTGACTTCTCATTCACACAGAGGAAGAGGAGGAGGACCTGCTTTATGTCCCAGGTGGAGAAGCTCTAGCTCCTGGGCTGGATAAGACCTACATTACCTTAAGGATCTGATCCATGGCCTCCTCTCATCATGGCCCCTCCTCATTTACACACTGGTGAAAATAATTATTTTATTTTTTGCAAATGAGACCATTTATCTGAGCTTAACTGCTGTGTTTATATTTTGGTCAGAAATGGAGCATGAGGTGTGCATCACCTCTCTTTGTTTCCTGAAGGAACGCAGAAATTGATGCATGTACATTTGTGTGCACTGTTTCTGAATGAACCTATTGTCAAAATCACATTCACTTCACTTTACCTTGCATGTTTTTAAAAAGTCTGCACAATGCTGAATGTGGTGCATTTGAAAAAACAAAAGTCTATAAATGTATAGGTCTTTGATGGAACATTGCACCCTGGACTGTGGTCATTTTTAAGAAGTGAAATCATATGTAAATTCCATGAAACAAATATCTCACAAAGCTCTAGTAAACAACACGTACACACAGTCCCCACACAAAGGACTTACTGGCGCACTGTGTGTCTGGGTCTGGAAATCTCATTTCCACTTTCTGGGAAGACAATGCTGCCAGAGACTGAATTTGGGGCTTTATGCCTGCAAAGCATCGGCTCATTCTCTCAGCTGCAGCCCTTCCACACAATCCTGGACTGAAACATTTAAACAAAGGTCCTCTTTCAGCTCCAGGAATAGAGACCTACCTTCAGTACAAAGACCCCGATTCCTGCAGCCCCAGAAAGGCCTCTTCTGCAGTCCTTTATGGCCGGAGCTTCCCTGGGTCAGAGGCCGTCTCCTCAGCCGTAGAGAAGGGTTGCTCTGAGTGCGAAGGAGGAGGAGGTCCACAGGGCTGAGGGAGGGAAGGCAATGGGGAAAGGTCAATGCCAATGGCCATAGAGGGCAGAAGGTGACAATGCCTAGGAAACTCCTCTGAGTCCCAGCCCTAGGAATGAGTGGCAGGAGTGAGTCCAGGGGGCTGAGGGGGTCTCCTTTCCCAAAGGGGGAGGCAAGGACTGGTGGACCCTCCCCAGCTAGGGCCCAAAGGGAGGGTCTCTTTCCCCACCTCTCTCTCCCAGCCCCCAAAGCCCAGCCTCCCCACTGTCCCTGGGTCCCCTGCCTCCCTTCCTCAGACCCCCACAGGCCCCTTCCTTCCTTCCTTCCTTCCTTCCTTCCTTCCTTCCTTCCCTCCAAAATGGAGGGCCAGAGGCACAAAGGGACACACTGAATTCCTTTTGGCCCAAGGAGCCTGGCCTCCTTCTCTCTCTGGAGCCTCAGGAGAGAAAGAGAGGCCTCTGTTTAACTGAGGCCTCAGAGAAGGTTCTGGAACATTATTTCCCATAGTCACCAGCAGCACAAAATGGCTGCCTGCACCCAAAATGGCCTCCTGAGTCTCAGTGCTTGGCAGTTGGCAGTTTGAGGCCTTCAGGGAACCCAAAATGGAGGATGAAAAGGCCCCAAAGTCGGAAGGGACCCCAAACAGGATTTCTGAACCTAAACAACACAGAAACGTTTTCATGATGGCACCCGATGGCTGTGAGAACAAAAAATGTCCCTAAACAGGATTTCCAAACCTTAACAACATCTAAACATTTTCCTGAAGCTATTGAAAGGAGGAACCTGATCCCCTCCTTAACTTCAGTCAATAGTGAAAGATATTAATATTAAGAGTGCCCATCATCCACAACCCAGCTCAGGTCTTGACCGTTCAGAGAGGCCAATCCAGCTGCAGGTGGCTCTTTGTTTGTCCGTCCGTCCTTCCATCCATCCATCCTCCTTTCCTTCTGCATTCCTCCTCTTTTCCCCAGCATCAGCCCCTTTCCCAAGAAGGCTGCATCCGCACTATAGAAATAAGGCACTTTGACACCGCTTTAACCACTCAGTGCTATGGAATCCTGGGATTGTACCTTTGGGACACTTAGCCTTCTCTGCCAGAGAGCTCTCATGCCACAACAAACTACAAATCCCAGGATTCCATAGGATGGAAACAGAAGAGTTAAAGCGGTTTTGAACTGGATTATTTCTGTAGTGCAGATACAGCCTGAGTCTATTGGGAAATGATAGAATCACCCAAATCGAATTTTTATCCCGTTTAAAATGGTTTTGCTTTTTTAAAATATAAGAAGTTTGTTTGTCTGTATAATTCTTATTCTTTTTCTTGTTGTTTGTTTGTATGTTTGTATGTATCATTATTGGTAACAGGAGATGATCTGGTCTGCCACCTTCCTTCTTCCCTGAAAATCTATTAATAAGAAAACTGGGGAGACTTTAAAAACCTCCCAAAGGAGCCACTTTTGGTCTTTTTGTGGGACTAGCCTCCTCTTAGGAGCCAAAGCCCAATGTTTGTGAAGAAGAAGAATAAGGCTTGTATTAAGCCTATCCTCCCCATTTCTGATCCCTTTTAAAACCCATGTTCCCCAGAAAGAGCAGAGCTGTGTAATAAGAAAACCCTCTCAGAAAAGAGACACACAAAGACACACAAAGAGACACCCTTCCTTCCTTTTGGCCCAAGGAGCCTGGCCTCCTTCTGACTCTGGAGCCTCAGGAGAGAAAGAGATGCCTCTGTTCAACTGAGGCTTCATAGAAGGTTCCGGAAGATTATTCCCCACAGTCACAAGCAGCACAAAATGGCCGCCAGAACACAAAATGGCCACCAAGACACAAAATGGCCACCTCCACCTCAGCGCTTGGCAGTTGGAGGCCTCAGCACAGCAGTGAAGCCTACCTCTTCCAGGCCTTGTTCCTCTCCCCTCCTTCCTTCCCTCCTTGTCTTTCTCTCTCTCTGACCCCTTCTCACTCTCTGCTCATCACTCACTCTTCCTTGCGCAGAGCTAAATAGAGAGGCAGAAGCTCCTTCCTTCTTCCAAGGCTTCCAGGCCTTGTCCCTCTGATCCCTCTCCACTCCTCTCTCTCTCTCTCTCTCACTCCTTCCTTCCTTGTTTCTATCTCTCTTTCCTTCCTTCCTCTCTCTCTCTCTCTCTCTCTCTCTCCTTCCTCCTTGTCTCTCTCTGTCCCTTTCTCACTCTCTGCTCCTCACTCGCTCACTCTTCCTTGCGCAGAGCTAAATAGAGAGGCAGAAGCTCCTCCCTTTCTTCAGTCTGGCCAATGCGAGAAGAGGAGCTGGAAGACCACTCCCCCTGCCCCACCCTCACAGGCTCCTCCTGCAGTTAATATGGAACAAGGCAGGAGGGACTGAGGGACCCTGGAGCCCCAGCCACACGGACACTGGCCAAAGGCACACATTCCCAAAGCCTAAGACCCATGAAATGGCAGCCCTATGCAGGGCAGGACCTTCCTCTCTCTGGCCCTGTGGATGCTGGGAGATACAATCCAGGGAATACACTGTGAATCCCATTGGCAAGAGGAAAGGCTACTACTACTCTCTGATGTCTCACTAGGTGTCAGAACCTGTTATTAAGATCAGTTGTAAGGTTATATCTTTTCAGTTCATGTACATTCACTTGATTTTAAAACCTCCCAAAGGAGCTACTTTTGGCGTAGTTTGGGGGACAATTGTCGTCTCAGTGGCCCTCCTATTAGAGACCCCTCCTCTTTTGACCCAAATCCTTTATGAGGCCGAAAACCCCTTTGTTAGGAAGCGAACACCGAATATCTCAGGAAGGCTCTATATCTGTGAGGTTTGGAATCCTCTCATCAATGGCCCACAACCAAACGTATACCAAAAGTAGAAAGTCTATTGTAAGAGCATTGCAGTAGTGATCTGTAACACTTTTTTGCAGAGTCTGAGGCTTCAGAGAAAAATGTACACTTTTAAAATTATTATTATTATGATTAACCTTTATTTATAAAGCGCTGTAAATTTACACAGCGTTGTACATACAAAAACGCCCCCTCCTTTCTCCCCTCTGCTAGTTCCCCACCCCAGACACACTTAGCCAGGTCCCCATCACAACCTAGCCTCACTCAAGACATTTGAAACATTGCCAGCTAGTTGTCTAAGACAACACTCCAAAGCAGTTAATGGAGCCCCACTTAGAAACTAACACCAACTTTAATATTCTTCCCATATACAGTGGAGCCTCGGGTTACGAAAATAATTCGTTCCGCGGCCGCTTTCGTAACCCGAACGGCTTTCGCAAGCCGAATCCCCATAGCCGCTAATGGGGAAAAGCCGCGATTTGGTGTAAAATCGCGGCAAAAAGCACCAAAAGTTTTTTCGGGACCCGAAAAAACGTTCGTAACCCGGAACAATTATTTCCAACTGAAGAGAAGGGGAGAAATGGCAGGAGGAGGAAGAGGAGGAGGAAGAAGAAACCAGGACATTTTAAAAGCAGCTGAAAGGGTGGGAGATCAGCAGATGAATCAGGTGGAGGGTCCCTGCCAAACTGGGAGAGTTGGAGGACATGCAGAAGGAGCTGGGCTGGAAATGGAGGAGGAGAAGGGGGCTTGCAAAATGACCTCCGTGGATGAGAAAGCTGGGCCAAGTCCATGAAATGAAATGGCCCAGTGAAATGGTGTCCATAATATAGGAACCAGTGTGGCATATTGGTTTGAGCATAGCTGAACTATGACTCTGTAGTTCAGATTTGGAATCCCAGCCCTGCCTTGGAAGCCCATTGGGGGACTTTGGGCAAGTCACACTCTCTCAGCCTCAGGGAAAGGCAATGGGAAAACTATTCAGAAGACATTTGGCAAGGAAACCCTGTGATAGGTCTGCCTTAGGATCACCATAAATTCAAAACGACTTGGAGACATGCAATAACAACAACAAAAGCAATGTCTATTATATAAAATGGCAAAAACAAGAGTTACTCTTGGAATTTACATTGTGTTTCTATGTTTTCAAGCTTTGGATGGTTCAATCCATGGGTAAAGAAATCTGTAGATAGAAAGGTCCATCATCGTCCTCATCATCATCATCATGAAAAAATAGAGGGTCTTCTTTATCAGATTTTTATCAGGAGGGCAACTAAAATGGTGAAGGGTCTGGAAACCATGAAACCCTATGAGGAACGCCTTAGGGAGCTGGGGATGTTTAGCCTGGGGAAGAGCAAGTTAAGAGGTGATATGATAGCCCTGTTTAAATACATGAAGGGATGCCATATTGAGGAGAGAGCAAGCTTGTTTTCTGCTGCTCCAGAGACTAGGACCCGGAGCAATGGATGAATGCAAAAGAAAAGAGATTTCAATTCAACATTAGGAGGGACTTCCTGACAGTCAGGGCTGTTCGACAGTGGAACAAACTCCCTCAGAGATTTTGGTGGAGTCTTCCTCCTTGGAGGTCTTTAAACAGAGGTTGGATGGCCATCTGTCAGGGATGCTTTGATTGAAAGTTCCTGCATGGCAGAATGGCGTTGGACTGGATGGCCCCTGCGGTCTCTTCCAACTCTACAATTCTATGATCAAAAGTGTTAAAAATCAAACAGGAGAAAGGCACCACTGTTTTGTGCATTTTGGATGTTATTGTTTACAGTGTGGCCAAAACACCTTCTCCTGGATATGCTTTCTAGATTCCAGGATACTACATTTTTTTTAACTTTGGTGCTAAAAGGAAAAAAACCATATAGGACCAACAACAATAACACAGATACAATTAAGAGACCTGACAAAATACAAATATTCACAAGCAACAAAACTTGTGAAACATACTAAGGCGGGGTACAGGCGCCAGAAAGAGGCACGTCCCTGGCCCTACTCTTTTCTCCGCAGAAGCGCCGCAACAAACAAATTGAGCAGTGCTGTTGCGGAGCAAAAAAGGAGCACGTGGAAGTGGCTCCTTTTTGTGCTGCACTTCTGCCGCCCCAAAGCGCCAGCGATGGCGAGGGTACATTGCAGTTGCGCCTCCCTGTTTGGAGGTGGCACATCTGCAATGTCACCATTATGCGCCGCGTATGGTGGGTGTGCTGCAGCTGCGGCGCCCTCGTCACTTGCGAGGGTTGCCAGCTGTGTGGGCACTCCGCCTACCATGCAACCCTCACACGTGACCAGGGTGCCTCAAAGGCTTCTAAAGGCTTCTAAAAACTGATCAAAGCGGCTAACAGTAAAAGCACTGGTAAAACACAATAACAACTTGTCATTGTTGGGTCCCAAACCCTCCCAATTCCTCCCATCCACAATAAAATACAATTAAATTCTTAAACAATTATGAAAACAATTATTAAAAATAGGGCAAAAGCAGTTAGAGCAGTTGCTGAACAATTCAATTAATAAGAGATTGCTGGAATGCTAATCTGGAAAGAGATATGTCTTGATGAGATTTTTAAAGCCTTAAAGACTGGTGATATATCGGATCTCTTCTGGAGGCTGTTCCATAACTTGGGAGAAGGTCCTTTGTGTAACTGCAGAGAGCCTTGTTATTGCTGGCTGCAGTAAGTTTTTACTAGAGGACCTTAAAGTGTGGGGCAGATTGTATGGGAGAAGGCGATCCCGTAAGTAAGATGGACCCAAGCCATGGAGGGCTTTAAAGGTTATAACCAAGACCTTGTACTGTCCCAGGAAATTAATGGGCAGCCATTATAGGTGTGATATGGACACCTCTAGATATTCCATTGACCACTCTGGCTGCTATATTTTGGATTAGTTGAAGTTTCCGGACTAAGTGCAAGGATAGCCCTATGTAGAGCTCATTGCGGAAGTCAAGGCATGAGGTTACCAGCACATGCATCATAGTTTTCATGTCCTCAGGTTCCAGGAAGAGGCGCAGTTGGCGTATCAACCAAAGCTAACAACAGGCACTCCTTGCTGTCGCATCTATCTGAGCTGACATCTGGAGCGACAGATTCAGGAGCACCCCCAAACTGCAAACATAGTCCTTTAGGGGAAGTGCGACCGCTTCCAGGACCGGTTGGAAAACCTCCATACCTGGATTAGGACCCCCAACAATCAGCACCTCCGTTTTATCTGGATTCAGTTTCAGTATGTTTTTCCCCATCCACCCCATTACTGCCCCAAGACATTCATTCAGAGGGGAGTTGCCTTCCTTAGTTGACGCTGAGATATCTCTGGGTGTCATGAGGATACTGATAGCACCTGCCCCATTCCTCTGGATGATCTCTCGCAGCGGTTTCATGTAGATGTTAAACAGCACTGAAAGAAAGCATTCTTAAAGTTGTGCATAGATGGTACCTCACACCATACAACTTGCACACCTTACTAAGAGCCCCACCTCAAGCTGTTTGAGAGGATGTAATACTAGAGGTACCTTCCTGCACATGTGGTACGACTGTCCAAATGTATATGCATTTTGGCATTCAGTAGTTAACTTAGTTTCAGAAATCAATGATCAAAAGATTGTCCCTTCTCCAGAACTTTTATTGCTTTCAGTGTTTATTAATGAAAACAAGACATTACACAATAAAGATATTGTTGCATTTTTGTTGGCATTGGCCAGGATTGAAATTGCCAGGGCTGGGAAAACTGGAAAGGTCAATATGACTGATTGGTAGTCTCGATTTTGGGATTTTTGGTTTATGGAAAAGCTCACAGATCAATCTAGAAGGTTGCGGGGGGGAATCTTCCTCTGCCTTTTGAAGAACGATGGCCCCACTTATATCTGATCTCAACCACATTGGAGCAGAAGTGGGTCTTCCTTTGTAATATGATTCCCTTTCGAGGACTGAACTGGTGCAAAGAAGGTATCTCTGTGTTCTGAGTCCATCCCTGTTTTTATGTCATGTTGCCCTTTTACATCCCATGTGACCTTGAATTTTTGAAGTTGGTTTTTAAGGTTTAAGAAAAAACAGCATTAGTGACAGGACGAAGCCCTGAGGAACGCCAGATTTATGCTCCCTTTTAGAGGAGCAACTGTCCCCAAGCATCTCCATCTGGAATCTACTTGAGAGATAGGACCAGAACCACCACAACGCATTGCCCCCGATCCCCAATTCCCTGAGGCTTTCCAGAAAGATGCCATGGTTGATGGTATCGAAGGCCGCTGAGAGATCCAAAAGCATCAACAGGGTCACACTTCACATGTCGATGCTCAAGCAAAGATCATCTACTAAGGCGACCATAACAGTTTCGACTCCGTATCCCACCCTGAAGCCAGTTTGAAACAGGTCCAGATAATTTGTTTCTTCCAAGACTACTTGGAGATGAAGAGCAACTGCCCTCTCAATCACCTTGTTTAGAAATATAAGATGGGAGACCGGTCTGTAATTGTTCATGTCCAAGGGAGATAGGGAGGGCTTTTACATAAACAGCCGTAACACCGCTTCTTTTAAGCAAGATGGAAAATAGCCCTCACTAAGAGATGCATCTATGATATATCTCAGGTGAGTCCCAAGTACATCTCCTCCTTGGATGACCAGCCATGAAGGGCAAGGGTCCAGAGGGCAAGTTGTCTTCTTCTCATTTCCAAGGAGCGTGACCACCTCCTTAGTACTCACAGATTCAAATTGATCCGGTATGATCTCATTTACAGAGTCACTGGGCACCTGACCCATGGCCTCTGCAATAATGCTGGCATCCAAGTCAGCTCTTATCATTTAAAGCAGGGGCCCTCAAAGTCCAGCCCTCCAGATGTTTTGGACTTCAGCTCCCAGAATCTCAGATCATTGGCCAAGCTGTCAGGGAGGGCATTATGAGGTAGGAAGGAAATTTGCATGTGGATGGTGATTGGCTGAGGGACAAAGAGGAAGCAGGAGCCTTTGTGGGGCTCTGGAAGTCTATTCAGATTGACTGTAGACTACTGAGGTAGGAAGGAAATTTGCATGTGGATGGTGATTGGCTGAGGCTTCTGGGAGATGAAGTCCAAAACCCCCTCCCCTCCATGGCCATGCCTCTCTCCAATGGTTCCCACGGTGTCTATTCTCATAATAACCCCCCAAGTACCTGGTACCCAAGGTATCCTCCTAATAGGGGGCAGGGAACGAAAGAGGGAGAAGACCTGGCAGGCCCCCTGCCTTTCTTTGGGAGAAGAAGAGGGGTTTCCTTCCTTCTTATAACCCCCCAAGGGCCCCCCAGAAGAACCTCCAGCCATTTCTCTGAATGAACAAGGGCTCTCCCCACTTCCCTCCCTCCATAAGAACAGACTGTGAGGGCAGCCATGACTTCAGGGGCTGAGACTGTGCATGCACACATGCGCCAAAAGGCACCCTCCTGAGCATGAGCAGGGATTGCCAGGTCCTAGATGCTGCTGCTTATTCTGCTGGCGGCCTTTGTGGGAAAGGAAGGTATGCGCCAGGGGTTCAGCAGCCTCCCCTTCCTTCCCTCATTTCTTCCTTTGAGGAGATCGCAATGGAGGCCAAGGTGCAGAGCTGGACTCAGGAGGGAAAGCCAGGAAAGGAAGGCACTAGTTTTGAAATATAGCTGTCTCTGTGTATCCTGTATGTTTGTGTGTTTTTGTGCACGTATGTGTGTGTGTGCCCCTTCTGTTCTTATGGCTGGGAATGGAGCTGAGGACTGAGGAGAGAAGAAAGGGTCAGTTTTGGGCAAATTCAGAACTTCTGTGCATCAAAGAGTCCAGTGTGTTGAAATAGCAAATAACTTTATTGAGAACACACAGAAACCCAGTGTTTAAGCCAGAACTGCCCACTCCAATCCATACAATACACTAAAACCCCAAACGTTCAACATCACCCTCTTCCAAACCTAGCCTCACCCCCAATTCCCACAGTCTATGTCCCACAGGTAAAAAGGCCCCCTTTGCCATTCCCACAAACTAGCCCTTTCTGTTAATACCCCAAAATTTTATTCAGACAACATCTCACACTTTGCAATCCCATAACTATTCTATCCAGCTGCAAGAAATCCCACCCCTCATCTACCTAATCTATACCACAATCCACGGCAAATATACAACCCAAAGCAATTACCTATATACTATTACCAATTAAAAACTAAACTTAACAAAAAATGACTTTAAAACATAAACAGACATATGGACAGACAAAGCTAATAAACAAAATCATAAGGGCTTTTTCTTATTACCACAGGATTAAAAATATATTCTTTGTACTCCTTCTTGACAAATATAATGTTAGTTCATTACTGGGATTTCTGTAGCTTCTCTCCTGTGTGGCCTCTCTCATGTTTCACTTGGGCTGACTTGTCAGAAAAACATTTCCCACAATGCTGGCATTTGTATGGCTTCTCTCCTGTGTGGATTCTCTGATGTTTCACTAGGTCTGACATCTGAGAAAAACATTTCCCACAATGCTGGCATTTGTATGGCTTCTCTCCTGTGTGGAGTCTCTGATGTTTCACTAGGTCTGACTTCTGAGAAAAACATTTCCCACAATGCTGGCATTTGTATGGCTTCTCTCCTGTGTGGACTCTCTGATGTTTCACTAGGTCTGACTTCTGAGCAAAACATTTCCCACAATGCTGGCATTTATATGGCTTCTCTCCTGTGTGGATTCTCTGATGTTTCACTAGGTCTGATTTAGAAGAAAAAGATTTCCCACAATGCTGGCATTTGTGTGGCTTCTCTCCTGTGTGGACTCTATGATGTTTCACTAGGTCTGACTTAGAAGAAAAACATTTCACACAATGCTGGCATTTGTATGGCTTCTCTCCTGAGTGGACTCTCTTATGTGTCACAAGGTATGACTTCATAGAAGAACATTTCCCACAATGCTGGCATTTGTATGGCTTCTCTCCTGTGTGGACTCTCTGATGCATGTCAAGCATTGACTTGTAAGGAAAACATTTTCCACAATGCTGGCATTTATGTGACTTCTTTCCTGTGTGGACTCTCTCATGACTCAAATGTTTTTCTGTAAAGAAAGACAATGACAGATGAGACTGAAAATCAGAGTTAAGAGAGGAGGGTGTTACCCCATGATTTGCCCTCATTAACCCGTCCTTATTAGAGATTAAAGTAAGAAAGTTTATGTGAGTAACCCAAGCATGACCCTGCTACTTATGTCCCTAAATCCATGGTATGATTGAATCCTTACGTATAGGAGCTAGCAAAGAATAGGGACTGCCTTGAGGGAATCAGTGGAAGCAGGTAGTCAAAGGACTGTTGAAAAAAAATATTCCATTAACCATGTGCAAAAATACTTTGATTGACAGGTGAAATCATATCCTGTGAGACTCCCATAGAGTCCTGAGTCAGAGCCCAAGGCATGATGGAAGCTAACTGCAGAGGTCATTTCATGCTGTTTGGCACCAGGAGATGACTCACAACCAATATAATATGCAGCTCACATGCAGATTGGTGTGGATTGGATTGGAGTTCTGTGTACAAGAGATGGTGAAGTTGATGGAAGTCGGAGAGGAGAGCTTGCAAATAGTTGTATCATTTTGCAACTCAAGAGAGAGAACCTCCAAGGATTTTGATGAAATCAACTGTGTCTGTCACTTATTTTTCACTGTGGAAAGTGGTCAGTGCATTGCCAATATCTATATCTGGATATCTGCTTCTGTACTCTGCTATGTTATTATTGTGCCGCATCTGGGAGTATCACCCTCAGATTGTGCTGTATATTGGTTTTTCAACGCAACTGGAATTCAGAGCCAAGATGCACCTGAGAGCCAGTGTGCTAATCCTTTGTCTGTGATATTTGCACCAAGCACCCATTGCATTGAGTTTGGTTTCAGACCATTCTTCTTCCCCCCAGGAAACATTCTGAAGCGATTTAATCCATTTTGAACACTCAGTTTCTTTCCCCAAGCATCAATTACAGTGTAAATATCTGCCCTGAATGGCTGTTCTTTGACCTCAGTCCAATTACAGACAGACAGTCTGTCGGTTTACATGGCTAAGCACCTCAATGCACTCGCCAACCCCACTTGTTGCAGGAACTCCTGACTTCTCTTCCCATTTTGAACCCTCAGCAATTGGAATCCAGATCTGCCTAGGTAAAGTATTACCATTATGAAAGTCTTACATCTCTTGACCACTCCCACCTGATATCTAGTTGTAATCCATGTGTGAACCCTTATGTGTGTGTGTGTTTTGCTTTTCCCCTGAATAAAACAAAAAACCTATTTCAAATGCCTTTGGAGTTCTGTGTGCTTCTGGGCCTGGTATAGTTGGGCTTGAATCCCGAGGCCACTCTTGCCCCAACCAAACTATATATCTCCTTTCAGCTAAGTACCAAATTACCCTAAAAGCTTCACACTTGCAAGTGTCCTTCCCAAACTCCAGCATTTTGGATAACAAAGGGCCTCTGGAATCAACCATGGAGCTAAACAAACTCAGGTTGGAGAAAAACATTAGAGAAAAAGGAATTTTTGTGTCGCCTTTCCTCTCTTCATAGACATTGCTAATAATTGCTATATGGAACCCCTTAATATCCCCTGAAAACAAGGTCCTGAGCCATGTTCTCACCAGTTCACTCAATCCAGTTCTTAAAATCTGTCAGGTTGGTGGCTGCCTCCCAATCCCCAAGGCCCCCCTCCTGGCCCTTCCCAGGGGTCCCTTCCTCTCCGCACAGAGCTAGGTGATCCTGGCTTTGCTCCTGCCTTCCCCTCATGGATCCCAGAGGCCTGATCCCCTTCCCTTTCTCCCTCTGCTCCCCAACCTTCCCTCTTGCCCATCTGCACTGCTTCAGCATCTCACCTTCAGCATTTCTCCCCTCCCTTTATATTTTTCACATTCCCTCCATCTCTCTCTCACAAACACAACCACAGAGAGTTTGTGATGCATAAAAGGAACACTTTGAGGCCCATTTGTTGAGAAAGGCAGTATAATCAATATACAAATAATTCATTGGGAAAGGCAGAGCAAGTGGGTTTGGGACCTGGACTCCAATTTTGGTGAGGGTCAAGTGCCAGAGAGCAGCCATAAAACAGCCTTAAGACATCTCTAAGGAATTTATCGATCATGAGGAATTTGTCTTAATTTCGAATGAAAAGAAAGTAGGGCCAGAATGCATTCACATCAAGTTGCTAGTTTAGCGCAATTATGTGAATGTGCATTGCGTTCGAACTGGCTCCCCCTTGCAAGAAAATAGCATGCCATGACCCGAATTTGCGTGTGGCAGTCTATCACGCAATAACGTGAAACCACATGATTGCGTTCAGATTGCCATCGGAATATACTTCCAATTCCCCTTGTCTGATAAACTCCTAAGACAGGGATGAACTACTGTTGTTGATGGGGGGAGGTGGTCATATTGGACCCCAGGGGATCTCTGGGCACCCCCTCATGGTATTCTCTTGAGAGAGGGATAAATAATATTTTGCCCCTCAATATCCAACAGCATTCCTTTGAGGAAGTGGTATCCATTTTGCCACTGTTCTCTGAACCACTGCAGGGCCAAGGGAGGCATTTTACCCAAGAAGCCTCTCCAGAGTCTCAAAAGGTGGGAATAGGGGCCAAAAAAGCGAGGAAACTTAGTCAGGGATAGGCTAAGGAGCATTTGGAGCCAAAAAGCATTTCTCTCCATGGTTCCTTCCCATAAAATCCTAGATTTGACAATTTAAATTAGGATATTTAGAATCCTTAGATAGTGCAGAGCAATAGTGTCTTTCTAAATTACAAATTCCAAGATTTCACAAAAAGTTGCTATGACACTTAAACTATGTGTGAAAGGGATGTAGGAGTCCTGGTAGACCACAACTCAAACATGGGTCAACAGTGTGATGCAGCAACTAAAAAGGCCAATGTGATCCTAGGCGACATCAATACGAGTATAGTGTTATGTAAGTGGGTTGGACTGGATAGCTCTTCTAGTTTCTTTCAACTCTAAGATTCTATGTTATTGATTAAGGGAAGTAATAGTGCAACTCTATTCTGCTTTCTTCAGGCCCTCACTTGGAATACTGTGTCCACTTCTGGTCACCACAATTCAAAACGGATGTTGATAAGCTGGAGTGTATCCAAAGGAGAGCAATGAAAATGGTGAAGGGTCTGGAAACCATCAAGCCCTATGAGGAGTGGTTTAGGGAGCTGGGAATGTTTAGCCTGGATACCTAGCTAATACCCCAGAGGACAGGATCATAATTCAAAATGACTTGAATAGACTAGAAAGCTGGGCCAAAGCTAACAAAATGAAATTCAATACGGAGAAAAATAAGTTATTGTACGTAGGGCGGAAATATGAAATGCATAGATATAGGATGGGGGAAACCTGGCTGAATGAAACTACTTGTGAAAGGTATATAGGAGTCCTAGTAGACCACAAGTTGAACATGAGTTAACAGTGCGATGCGGCAGCTAACAAGGCCAATGCAATTTTAGGCTGCATCAATAGAAGTATAGTGTCTAGATCAAGGGAAGTAATAGTGTAACTCTATTCTGCTTTGGTCAGGCCTCACCTGGAATACCGTGTCCAGTTTTGGGCAGCACAATTCAAAACGTATGTTGAGAAACTGGAACACGTCCAAATGAGGGCAACTAAAATGGCTGGATGGCCATCTGTCGGGGATGCTTTGATTTAGATTTCCTACATGGCAGGGGGTTGGAGTGGATGTCCCTTATGGTCTCTTCCAACTCTAAGATTCTATTATTCTATTCCAGCTCTATGATTCTCTAATTCTAAAGTGGAATCATAGTGCCATGATAATGTAGAATGAAAGGGCCCTCAGTCTTCATAGTAAGGGCAATGAATTCAGCTTCCTTACCCACAGAGGCCACATTCTCGTAATTCTCCATCATCACATAATTGTACATAAATGTCTGCTTCTTTGTCAACATTTTCCATTCATCTTCAGTGAAATATACCGCCACATCCGCAAAGGTCACCTGCAAAAGAAAATAGCCTTCATTCACAGAATGACTAACAAAAAAAAAAAAAAAAGGGGGGGGGGCACATGATGCATCCCAAAATCATTTGATCACCTCAGAATTTAGTCCAGGAAAGAAACTTTAAATTCTGTTAGCAAGAAAAAAAGCTACTGCCTTTGACATCCAGTTTGTCTCGAATCTTTTCAATATAACATACAATATAATAAACAATATAATTTAGGCCATAGGTGGGATATTGATGATGGATTAGGATATTGACTATCCTGACACTTTTGTACATTGAGCCTCCAAAGATTATAGTGCATGTAGCCATTTGTTGCCAAATTTCAGAGGCAAATGTCATTTTTAAAAAGCAGATCTGGGGAGCACTGTGGGTTTGAGACCCACAGGGCCACCCCCACTTTATATCCAGAGACGTTCTCCCATATCACCCAATGTTTCACAGCTGGGAAAAACAAGACACATGTGGGCAAGCAACACCAGAAAGTGGTGAAGATGGTCAAAGTTGTTTATGAGGAAGATCACACAAGTGGGAAAGGGCACAGCAGTTTGCTTTTGCCTCAGGCTCCTAGCAAAGGAAAGTCCCTGCCCCCTTCTTTCTTCTCCTCTTCCCACTTTTGAGTTGATGGGGTGCAAACTCCTTGGCACTCATTATGCAGAAACTGAAGTGAGCTGAAGGGGGAAAGTGGGTGGAAGAGAAAGAAACCAAGACTTTTTAAAAGCCCCCGAAATAATGGGGTGACAGAGGATTAACCCGGACTGTCTCTGCCAAAATTGAACATTATTTTATTTGCTTCCTTTCATAAATTGGCCCAGCAGTGACACAGATGAAGCTATTAGGATAGTGACTCACCGAAGAGTTGTTGTACCTTGGCAGCCTCTTTCTGTTGGAGCCCAACTCCCTCCGCTTGGCCTCTGTGTTGGCCATCAGGTGGGCAGGGGGTCCTGGTGGCCCTGCACTTGGTCACTTCCAGCAAGAAAGGCCCCAAAGCCGTGTACAAGGAGGCCGAGATGGAGTTCCTGAGAAAAGGGACCAGGGTTAGAATTGGCTTGGCAAGAAACCCTGCAGCAGTCAAAGACACAGAGAACAGCATCCTGCTGGTGACATACGCAGGTGCCATATGCCTCCTTTGGGCCTATGCAGAAGTGGGCACCCCCTTCCTCCCTCTGCACCAAACAAAGCCCCTGGACCTAGCATAGACTCACTGCAGCTTCCCTACACAACAGATACTCCATGCCTTCTTAGAGTGGAGGGGGATTAGGGGATGGGGAATTGGAGAGGGCCCTGGTTATGTCCCCGTAGATAGATGTGAAATGAGTGCATCGTAAATAATTAAACAAATAAATAACCTGCTGAAACCTCCAGAGATCCCCAGTGCTTTCTCCCATCATCAGCCCCTTTCCCAAGAAGGCTGCATCTGCACTATAGAAATAAGGCACTTTGACACCGCTTTAACTGCTCAGTGCTATGGAATCCTGGGATTTTAACTTTGGGACACTTAGCCTTCTCTGCCAGAGAGCTCTCATGCCACAACAAACTACAAATCCCAGGATTCCATAGGATGGAAATAGGAGAGTTAACAGACTTTAGAACTGGATTATTTCCGCAGTGCAGATACAGCCTGAGTCAGTTGAAAAAGGGTAGAAGCACCCATGTCTTGTTTTTACCCTCCTAATAATGGTTTTCCTTTAAAAAAATAAGTAGTTTGTTTTAGTCTCTAATTGTTATTCTTCTTGTTGTTTGTTTGTTTCTATGTTTGTTTGTTTCATTCTTGGTAATATGAGTTATTCTGGTTTGTCTCCTTTCTTCTTGCCTGAAAATCTATTAATAAGGAAACTGGGGAGACTTTTAAAACCTCCCAAAGGAGCCACTTTTGGCCTTTTTTGGGGGACTAGCCTCCTCTTAGAAGCCAAAGCCCAATGTTTGTGAATAATAATAATAATAATAATAATAATAAGGCTTGTATTAAAACTATCCTCCCATTTCAGATCCCTTTTAAAACCCATGTTCCCCAGAAGGAGCAGAGCTTTGTAATAAGAAAACCCTCTCAGAAAAGACACACAAAGAGACACACTTCCTTCCTTTTGGCCCAAGGAGCCTGGCCTCCTTCTGACTCTGGAGCCTCAGGAGAGAAAGAGGAGCCTCTGTTCAACTGAGGACTCAGAGAAGGTTCTGGAACATTATTCCCAACAGTTACAAGCAGCACAAAATGGCTGCCAGAACTCAAAATGGCTGCCTCTGTCTCAGTGCTTGGCAGTTGGCAGTTTGAGGCCTTCAGGGAACCCAAAATGGAGGATGAAAGGGCCCCAAAGTCAGAAGGGACCCCAAACAGCATTTCCAAACCTTAACAACACCTAAAATCTTTCCTGATGCTATAATATAGAGACTCACTGAGATACTGTTTATAAATACGTCTTTCCATGTCTTTATAAATAAATAAAATAATACTAATGCTACTACTAATAATAGTAATAATAAGTTACAACCAGGAGATTTCTCCCTGTGGCTTCTCCCCCAGAGGCCTCTGCGTATGCTCAGGAGCTCCTTCTTCTTCCCCTTCTTCTTCCTCTACAGAATCCTCCAGACGCCTCTCTGCTCCTCCTCCTCCTTAGGCTCTTCCTCTAAGCCTTCCTCCTCCTCCTCCTCAGGTCCTTCTTCTAAGCCTTCGTCTTCCTCCTCCTCTTCCTCAGACCCTTCCTCTTCCTCCTCCTCTCCTCCTCCTCCTCAGGCCCTTCCTCTAAGCCTTTCTCCTCCTCCTCTTCCTCCTCGGGTCCTTCTTTTAAGCCTTCCTGCTCTTCCTCCTCCTCTTCCGCAGACCCTTCCTGTAAGCCCTAAGCCCTTCCTCTTCCTCTTCCTCCTCCTCCTCCTCCTCCTCCTCCTCCACATGCCCTTCCTCTAAGCCTTCCTCCGCATCCTCTTCCTCTAAGCCTTCCTCCTCCTCCAGCCCTTCCTCTAAGCCCTCCTCCTCCTCCTCCTCCTCCTCCTCCTCCTCCTCCTCCTCCTCCTCCTCCTCTTCCTCAGGCCCTTCCTCTAAGCCTTCCCCCTCTTTTCCTCCCAGACTTTGGGGGAAAATTGTGTGCCTTCAATTCCTTTCTGGGGATCCTAAGGCAACACTGTCACAGGAGTCTCTTTGTAGGTTTTGTCAAAGTGTGTTTACCATTGTCATCGTTTGAGGCTGAGAGAGTGTGCCTTGGGGGCTGGGGGTGTGCTGCGTGCCTTGAACTCTTGTCTAGTGACCCTATTCCTAGGCTTTCTTTGGGTTCAATTTTGCCTTCCACTTTGCCCTTTGTCTTCCTCTGAGGCTGAGAGAGTGTCTGCTGCCCAAGGTTCCCCTGCAGTGGGTTTCATGGCCCAGAATGAATGCCATTTCCCATCATGTAGATGTGTGTGTGTGTTGTCCGCCTCCCAGCTGGCCATTGGTCTTCCTCTGAGGCTGAGAGAGTGTGACTTACCCAAGGTCACCCATTTTATATAATGGGTCTTGAGCACCCATGGATTTTGCTATCCAAACCAAATCCCAAAGGATACCAAGGGCCCATTGTTTTTCCATCTTTTTTTGCAAACAGTAAAGTAGATCTTGCTTGCCTGATCTTTGCATGTTCAAGAGCAGTGTTGGGCAAATGCTAAGAGATGCCTTGTGGATTAGGAAGAGGGTCCTGGAAAACAGTCCTCTTCCTCTGGACCCACAGACTCAGAAAGACATGGGCCCCCCATTCAATGGGACCCCTTTCTTTGAGGCTGCTCTAGGTCCAGGAGGGTCTCTCAGGAGAGATTGGGAAAGTCAGCCTTTGAGGAGTTCTGGTCCTTAAAGGTTAATATCTCCAGACTTTGCTGAGAGGGTAATATTTGGGATTTGGTCAGATCCAGGCTGCAGGGCTCTCTCAAATTTGGTTCAAAAACACTGCAGAAATTATGATGATGATGATGATGATGATGATGATGATGAATCTTCCCTTCAAACCCACAGAGCCTTGTGGACGCTCAAGTAGTAACAGAGGTCAAAAACACATTGCAGAAATAATCCAGTTTGCAGAAATAAACCACTTCAACTGCCCTAGTTCAGTACTCAGGAATCCTGGGAATTTTAGTTTATTATGGCATCTGAGTTGTCTGACAGAGAAGACTAAATATCTCCCAAAACTACAGTTCCCAGAATTCCCTAGCATTCAGCCAGACAGTTAAAGCAGCCCTGAACTTGGACCATTGTTAGCGGTTGGCTTGGAGCCTGAATAGGGTTCTAGAAGGCTGGTGGCTTTGGTCGTTGGCTGCTTAGGAAGAAGGGCTCCTTCTGGGTTTCCTTGGCAGGAAAGGAAAGGAAAGGTGGGTGCCTCAAGATGCCTTTGGGAGACCTCTAAATTTGGTTCCTTTGTGAGAATGCTGACTGAGGGGGAAGAGAAGGGTAATGGATTTGGTCCCCAGGGAGGCCCCAGGGCAGACAGGGCAGGCCACACAACGTTCGCTAACTCCCAAGTCAAATCCTGGTTTCCCTTCTTTTGAACAGGACCGAAACCTGGACCAGAAAGGATCAGGTTTTATTTGCTTTCTTCTCCTGTAACAGGTGTTTTTCCTTGCCCTTTTTACACGTGGCAGTAAAGATACGATACAGCAGGGCCTGGCATTGAGCTTCCAGTTTTCATGCATGATCTTCAGACAGGAGATGAGGCTGCCTCTTCTCCATTTTGGAGGGAGCCCAATTCCAGGAAAGAGGAAAGGGCTCTGTGCAAACATCCCGATCAGATGTGAGAGCAGTAGCTTATTATAATTTGCAAGGCTTAGTTCATTGGTTTCTACAACTAGATAAATTGCGGGGGTCTATGGATTGGTTTAGTTTCTTGCTTTCTCTCAGTTGTGGTGGTACAAGGGCTCACTACTATACTCTGCATTCGCCATCTGGCTAGAAAGAAGGAGGCTAAATTAAATGCTTTTTATCCTTAGTTTTTTGTGGATTTTTGGGGACTATGTGGCCATATTCTAGAAGAGTTTCTTCCTGACGTTTCTTCAACATTTGTGGCTGGCATCTCTGAAGATGCCAGACACAGATGCTGGCGAAACGTCAGAAGAAACTCTTCTAGAACGTGGCCACATAGCCCAAAAAACCCACAAAAAGCTATGGAAGCCAGCCATGAAAGCCTTCGACTTCACACTTTTTATCCTGTCTCTCCAAGCAAGTGAGAAAGAATAATGCTCTCATTTCCCCTTGATCTGGGAACAGACCTTTAAAAATTTCTCTCTTCATTTCTACACAGGAAAGTATATTGAGTAGATTTGAATGACAAACTGTGAGCGACTGTGGTTAGTAATTTATGCATTGGGCTGAATGAGATCGCTAGAGGCCCTGCCCCAGGTCCTAGGCTTTAGCTCACAAACCTCAGGACCTGGGACAATCCTGAATTCACAACCCTATAAGAGAGATGGAGGAACACCAGAAAGTAGGCAACCAAAGTCCTGTGCATATGTACCAGTTTGGTGCCATGTTAACGGCTGTGGATCCACCCCAGAGAAACCTGGGAATGGGGTGCTTAGAACTGGATGCTTGGTAGAGAGCCCCAGTGCAGTCCTTCATGAGAGTTGCTATATAATTTTAAGTACTTCATGAAATAAGAAATCCCAGGATTCTGTTGGACAGAGTCCTTTAAGTTTCATGGTATCTAAGTGCTAGGTTTGGGCAATGGAGATACAACCCAGGTGCCAAAAATGACCCATAGCAATTCTGGATAGGCTTCTTCAGTCTCTGTCTCTATTGGTGGAGAGCTATTTACACCAAGAAACCCATGGATCTTCAAAAGATCTCCAGTTTATTTATTTTATTTAAATACATCCATCCTTTCTCCCAATATAGGGACTCAGGGTAGCTAACAATAAATTTAATACGGTGCAAATTCAAAACAATGCAAAGGGATTAAAATTATAACTATTTTATAAAATTAAACCATTTATATAATTACACCTTGAAAAAAACCATATACAATTTCACCTTGACCTCTGAATTGCACAGCAGTTCAAACCTTATCTCTTGTTTTGCTTAGGATCCAGCCCTTGAGGCATCAGCATTTCCAAAAAGGAGAGAAAGTGGAAGTGTGAAATACTTTTTGTTTGGAGGAAGTGTCTATCCAGATTCTGTCCTGTAAAACTATTAGAGCCTCTTTGATGCTGTCTTTGATTCAGAACATATGATTTTAAGGCTTCTTGCACTTCTGTCTCCATCCAATAAACCTTTGAATTCTTTCAAGCATTCTGTTTTCCTGGCTGCCCATCCCAAGAGTATGAAACATAGCACCAGTCATGGAGATTCAGTCTTTTTCTTAATAGAGATACAGAGCGAGGGCCTCAGGATCCCCACTCCTGGTGTAAGACCTGGCCCAGTTCGTTGCAGATATTTGACATACTTGATGTTAGAGTCAGACTGGGAGGTTTTGGGAGTCTCTGTTCCTCCAAAAGTAACTTTCCCAAGAGCAGTCTATGTCTCCCTTCCAAAGAGCAGCAGTGGATGGAGAAGGAGGCCTTGGGGAAGCAGAGGAGAGCTTGGCCTGACCCCCAAGGACTCTCCGTTGAAGGTTTCCATCTCTCTAGGAAACGGTGGAGCCTGGGAAGGAGACTGAGGACTAGGGCATGCTGGGAAAAGCTTCAGTGGGAGCTTATGGGAGCAAATGTGGGACTTTGCTTTCTCCCCCCGATTACTTTCCTGCTCTCTTTTGACAAGGTAAACTCAATGGTGGAAACGCCATCTTCCCTGTACGTTCCATGCTCACCTCCATGGCACCTTAGGAGTAAGTAAGTCTCCATTGAGGGCAGCACAGTCAAAAAACAAAATCCAAAATGGGGAGTGGACTTTGAGATCCTGATGGTCCTCTGAAAATGCCAGCCCCTGAAAGCAATCCTGGTCAGCTTTTGGGAAAGTGCCCTCAAGGTTTGGTCCAAACGGCTCTCAGCCCCTGGCAGACTGTCCCTTCCCTGCGCCTTGCTCTCCTGGAGGCTCAGAGGAGATTCTGGGGGGCCTGGGCACCTCCTCTTCTTAGGGACCCTGAGCCTCAGGTTCAGCTGACAAACGGCCATTTGCCCATGAGGAGTCCCCCGTTCCCCGCTCTGTCCTGGCACATGCCTTAGGAAACCTCTTCCATGGGAATTTGGGAGCTCCTAATCTTAGTGGAAATGGGAACCTCTAGAACTCTCCTATTCTTCCCAGCCAGGAAATAAGGTATAGTTGTGAATCTCTTCCAAGGAAAAGAGTTGTTGTTGTTGTTGTAATAACAGGGCTCCAGTCAATGGAGATCTTCAGGCAGTAAAGGGAGGTTTATGCAAATGCAGAGTGACATCACTGCTATGGAAGGCTCACTTGACCAATCAGAGAGCAAGATGAAGGTCCTTCTGGAAGCTTCAGTGAGAAAGAGATATAAGGCCTGAGAGACCAAGAGACAGTTGGGGGAATTGTGTCGGTTGGAGATCAAGAGGGAGACTTAAAGAGCGGATCTTGGAAGTTAGTCTCAGAATTGGACGCTTAGGTTTATTTATTTCTTTAACAGCTTGTATGAATTGAATATTATATACTTACAAATATTGTACCTGAAAGATTCTTAATATCTTGTATGGCTTATATTTTACTTATATTTTGTTAGCTATAATAAATACCTCCTTGGAGTATCTAATACTTGACACTCCTTTTACACGTGTTTTGGCTCAGTTGATGCTTGGAAGATCAGTAAAGAAGTAGAAATAAGGTTCATTAACTGGTCCCAGTGTAGGTTAAGGGAAATCCTTTTATAATTCACTGCATGATGGCAGCGTGATTTAAGGAATTTAAGGGTCTACTGGGCTAAGGGCCATAATGTCTAAATATCTAATTAAAAATTTGTAAGCCACTCTGATAGTCTTTTGGCTGAAGAGAGGGTTATAAAACTATTATTATTATTATTATTATTATTATTATTATTATTATTCCAGGGCCGCAGTTTGGCTGCTTGGACCACCGGAGATCATCAAAGTGAGTCAGTTGGAAAAGCACATCTCACTCCAGAAAATAAAGGTACTTGAGGAGTTTGCACTCTGCGTCTTTCTGTAATAACAGCTACAAAACTGATAATAGCATTTGGGACATTTAGTCTTTTAAAAACAAATATTGCAGATTTAAATGCTGCTTTAAAACCTCTTTCCATCTGCCAGCTTTGCGCTGGTTTTGGGGGGAAATGCGAAAGTGTTGGGAGGGAGGGACTGCCAACAGAATTAGGAGATGCATTGCAGGCTATGGACAATTTGTGGCCAAGAAAGGTCCAAAACACACGGCAGCAATAGTCCAGTTTGAGAGCGCTTTAACTGCCCTGGCCCAGTGCTAGGGAATCCTGGGAACTGGAGTTTATTGTGGCATCAGAGCTCTCTGACAGAGAAGGCTCAATGTCTCATAAAACTACATTTCCCAGAATTCCATTTTGTGTTCTGGAAGCCATTTTGTGTTCTGGTGGCCATTTTGTGCTGCTTGTGACTGTGGGGAACAACCTTCTCTGAGGCCTCAGTTGAACAGAGGCCTCTCTTTCTCTCCTGAGGCTCCAGAGAGAGAAGGAGGCCAGGCTCCTTGGGCCAAAAGGAAGGAAGTGTGTCTCTTTGGGTGTCTTTTGTGTCTCTTTTCTGAGAGGGTTTTCTTATTACACAACGCTGCTCCTTCTGGGGAACATGGGTTTTAAAAGGGATCAGAAATGGAAGGATAGTTTCAATACAATCCTTATTCTTCTTCTTCACAAACATTGGGCTTTGGCTTCTAAGAGGAGGCTAGTCCCCCAAAAGAGGCCAAAAGTGGCTCCTTTGGGAGGTTTTAAAAGTCTCTCCAGCTTCTTATTAAGAAATTTTCAAGCAAGAAGGAAGGAGACGGACCAGAATAACTCATATTACCAAGAATTAAACAAACAAACAAACAAACAACAACAAGAAGAATAAGGATTAGACAGAAAAACAAAATGCTTATATTTAAAAAAGCAAAACCATTTTAAAAGGATAAAAACTCAACTTGGGTGCTTCTATTCTTTTACAACCGACTCAGGCTGTATCTGCACTGCAAAAATAATCCAGTTCTAAAATGTGTTAACTCTTCTAGTTCCATCCTACTGTATGGAATCCTAGGATTTGTAGTTTGTTGTGGCATTAGAGCTCCCTGGCAGAGAAGGCTAAGTGTCCAAAGGTAAAATCCCAGGATTCCATAGCACTGAGCGGTTAAAGCGGTGTCAGTGTGCCTTATTTCTACAGTGCAGATGCTGCCTTCTTGGGAAAGGAGCTGATGATGGGGAAAAGAGGAGGAATGCAGAAGGAAAGCAGGTTATTTGTTTATTTATGATGCATTCATTTCACATCTAGATGCAGGGACATAACCAGGGCCCTCTCCTATTCCCCATCCCCTGATCCCCCACCACTCTAAGAAGACATGGAGTATCTGTTCTGTAGGGGAGCTGCAGTGACTCTATGCTAGGTCCAGGGGGCTTTGGTTGGTGCAGAGGGAGGAAGGGGATGTCCACTTCTGCATTGGTCCAAATGAGACATTCGTCACCTGCTTATGTCCCCAGCAGGATGCTGATCTCAGTGACTTTGAGTGCTGCAGTCTTTCTAGCCAAACCAAGCCTTACCCTGGTCTCTTTTCTCAGGAACTTCATCTTGGACCCTTGTACATGCCTTTTGGGCCTCTCTTGCTGGACGTGACCAAAGAGCAGGATCGCCTTGCCCACTTGATGGCTGACACAGAGGCCAAGCAGAGGAAGTTGGGATCCAACAGAAAGAGGCTACCGAGGCACAAGAGCTCTTTGGTAAGTTGCCATCCTGACTGTTAGTTTCATCTGTGTCTGGGCCGGCTCATGAAAGCACGTGGAGAACATACTTTCCCAGTCTGGCAGAGAGAGTTCTGGTTAATCATCTGTCACCTCATTTTTCAGGGGCTTTGAAAATTTCCTATTTCACTCTCCTCCTCCCACTTTCTTCTTTATCCTCAGGTCAGTTCAGTTGCTTCAAAATGTGTTCCAAGTTCATCCACTCAAAAGAGGGAAGATGGGAGGAGGGAAGGGGGCATGGTCTTGCCCTTGCCAGGAGTCGGAGGCAAAAGCAAACGTCTGTACCCTTCCTCCCTTGTGTGATCATCATTAACAACTTCGGCCATCTTGACCCCCTTCTGGTGTTATTTGTCTTGCTTTCCCAATCTGTAAAATGCTGGG
This sequence comes from Sceloporus occidentalis, assembly GCA_023333645.1. Classification (NCBI taxonomy): domain Eukaryota; kingdom Metazoa; phylum Chordata; class Lepidosauria; order Squamata; family Phrynosomatidae; genus Sceloporus; species Sceloporus occidentalis. The sequence goes on along the minus strand of JALMGF010000039.1, from coordinate 155,789 downwards.
GGATATGGAAGAATATCTCTGGAGCTAAATTGAGGTTGGGCTCAGTGGCCCTCAAGCCCAGAGTAAAAGTGAAATTTGCCTTTGAAATTAGGTGAGATATGGCTAAATGCACTACAATTCATTAGTGACTAAATGTACTATACATGTTGGGATAGGCAGAATCTTAATCAATCAATAATATTCCAGAAATGGAGTAAATTATATTGTTTATCATATTATATATTATATGGAAAAGTTTCGAGACAAGCTGGATCTCAAAGGCTGTAGCTTTTTTTGGCTAACAGAATTAAAAGTTTATTTCCTGGACTGAATTGTAAAGTGATCAAATAATATTTGCAATGCACCATGTGCTTTTCTCATCTTTGGCTTGGTCACTCTCTGGATGAGGGCTGTTTTCTGTTGCAGGTGACCTTTGCGGATGTGGCGATATATTTCACTGAAGAGGAATGGAAACTGTTGACGAAAAAGCAGAAACTTACGTACAGTTCTGTGATGATGGAGAATTATGAGAATGTGGCCTCTGTGGGTAAGGAACCTAAATCCATTGCCCTTCCTGTGAAGACTGAGGGCCTTTTCATAAGTCACTGTCAGAGTGCTATGATTCCACTTTAGACATTCAAATCACCCCTGAGAGATGGCTATCCAGCCTCTGTTTAAAGAACTCCAAAGAAAGAGACTCCACCAAACTCTGAGGGAGTATATTCCACTATTGAAGAACTCTTACTCTCAGGAAGTTCCTCCTAAAGTTTAAGTGGAATCTCTTGTCCCTGTGGCTTGCATCCATTGTCCCATGTCCTTTTCCCTGGAGTAGCAGAAAGCAAGCCTGCTCCATCCTGAATATGACATCTCTTCAAATATTTGAACAGGGCTGTCATATCCACTCTTAACCTTCTCTTCTCCAAGCTAAACATACCCAGCTCCCTAAGTCATTCCTCAGAGAGCATGGTTTCCAGACCATTCACCATTTTGGTTTCTCTCCTCTGGACATGCTCCAGTTTCTCAACATCTGTTTGAATTGTTGTGCCCAGAACTGGACACAGGATCATTGCAAGTTACTTCCCTTGATCTTGACACTATACTCCTATTGATACAGCCTAGGATCACATTGGCCTTTTTAGCTGCTGCATCACACTGTTGACACATGTTCAACTTGTGCTCGACTACCATTCCTAGTTCCCTTTCTCACATAATTTAACTGTCCTAACAACTTCCTGTGGAATCTTGGAATTTCTAGTTTTAGTGAGGCACTATTATTCTCCACTTTGTAAGGATTCTAAATATCAAATCCTAAACTGCCAATTTCGGAATTCTGTGGGAAGGAGCCATGGAGATTAATGCTTTTTGCCCTAAATGGTCCTCAGCCCATTCCTGAGCAAGTTTCCTGGCTTTTGTGGCCCCTCTTCCAGCCTTTTGAGGCTCTGGAGAGGCTTTCTGGGAAACAGGCCTCCCTTGGCCCTGCAATGGCTCAGAGAGGGCCCAGCAGTGGCAAAACAGCCTCCATTCCCCAAAGGGATGCTGTGGGATATTGAGGGACAAAACATTATGCCATATTTTTAGGTGACACAATGTGGGGCTGCCTCTGAGATCCCCTGGGGTCCAATATGACCACCCCACTTCTCAACAGTAGTCCACCCCTGTCTTAGAGATGCCTTAAGCTTGTTTTAAGGCTCATCCCTCATACTTGACCCTCACTAATATCAGAAACCAGGTCCCAGACCCCTTGTTCTGCCTTTCCTCATGCATTAGTTGTATATTGATTGCCCTGCCTTTCTGAAGAAATGAATCTCAAAGTGTCCCTTTTATGCATCACACTCTGTGGGTATGTGTCTGTGATAGAGAGATGGAGGGAATGTGAAAAATCAAAAGGGAGGGGAGAGATCCTGAAGGTGAGATGCTAAAGCAGTGCAGATGGTTGGAGAGGAGAGGGAGAATAGAAAGGGGATCAAGCCTCTGGGAGCCAGGAGGGGAAGGCAGGAGCAAAGCCAGGATCGCCTAGCTCTGTGCGGAGAGGAAGGGACCTCTGGGAAGGGCCAGGAGAGGGCCCTTGGGAATTGGGAGGCAGCCACCAACCTCACAGATTTTAAGAACTGTTTTGAGTGAACTTCTTAGAACCAGCTGAAATCCTTGTTTTCAGACATATTTAGGGGTTCATTTAGCAATTATGAGTAATAACTATGAAGGGAGGAAAGGAAGACACAAAACCTGCTTTTGTCTAATATTTCTTTTCTTACCTGAGCTTCCTTAGCTCCATGGTTGATTCAAGAGGTCCTTTGTTACCCAAAATGCTGGAGTATGAGGAGGATACCCGCAAGTGCTATGCTTTTAGGAGAGTTTGGTACTTAGCTCAATAGAACGAAATAGTTTTACTGGGGCAATAGTGACCTCTGGATCCTGCCCAGCTATAGCAAGTCCTGAATCAAACCCAACTTCAGAGGGATTTCAAATAGGTTTTTGTGTTTTATTTAGGGGGAAAGCAAAACACACAGACACATACATATAAGTGTTCATGCACACACAAAAGAAATAGGTAAGAAAGGCAGGAGTGCTGAATAGATGTAAGTCTTTGATAATGGTGATACGTTACCTATCCAGATCTTTATTCCAATTGTTGAGGATTTGGAATGGGGAGAGGTCAGTAGTTCTTGCAACAATTGGGGTTGATGAGTGCATTGAGGTGCTTAGCCATGAAAACAAACAGTGTCTGTCTGTAACTGGACTGACACTGAAGAATAGCAAGTCGGGGCTGATATTTATACGGAAATTGGTGCTTGGGGGCAAAAACTGAGGGTTCGGAGAGGTTTATATCACTTTAGAATATTTCCTGTGTGGGGAAAGAATGGTGTGAAACCGAATTGAATGCAATGGGTGTTTGTTGTAAATACCTCAGACAAAAGGGATTAGCACACCCCTCTCATGTCCTTGTTGACTCTGAATTTTGATTGCGTTCACAAGCCAATGTACATTACAATCTGAGGGTGATGCTCCCAGATGCAGCTCAAAAATAACATAGCAGAGTATGGAACTAAATACCCAGATATATAGATATTGGCAATGCACTGACCTATTTTCACACTAAAAATAAGTCACAAACACAGTTGATTTCATCGAAATCCTTGGAGGTTCTCTATCTTGAGCTGCAAAATAATACAAATATTTGCAAGCTCTCCTCTCCAACTTCTATCAACTTCACGTTTTCTTGTACTCACAACTCCAATCCAATCCACACCAGTCCCCATATGAGCTGTATACTGTATTGGTTGTGAGTCATCTCATGGTGCTACACAGCATGAAGCATCCTCTGCAGTTAGCTTCCATCATGCCTTGGGCTCTGACTCAGGACTCTATGGCAGTCTCACAGAATATTATGCCACCTGTCAATCAAAGTATTTTTGCACATGGTTAACAGAATATTTTTTCAACAGTCCTTTAACTATCTCCTTCCACTGTTTCCCTCAAGGCAGTCCCCATTCTTTCCTAGTTCCTATCAGTAAGGATACGATCGTTCCATGGATTTAGGGGCATAAGCAGCAGGGTCATGCTTGGGTTACTCACAGCAACTTTAATAATATAATCTCAAATAAAGAGGGTTTAATGAGGGCTAAATCATGCGGTAACACCCTCCTCTCTTAAGTCTGATTTTCAATGTTATCTGTCACTGTCCTTCTTTACAGAAGAACATTTTAATCATGAGAGAATGCACACAGGCAGGAAGTCACATAAATGCCAGCATTGTGGGAAACGTTTTGCTTACAAGTCAATCCTTGCCATGCATTGGAGGGTCCACACCGGGCAGAAGCCATACAAATGCCAGCATTGTGGGAAATGTTTTTCTCAGAAGTCACATCTAGTGACACATAAGAGAGTCCACACAGGAGAGAAGCCATACAAATGCCAGCATTGTGTGAAATGTTTTTCTCAGAAGTCAGACCTAGTGAAACATCAGAGAGTCCACACAGGAGAGAAGCCATACAAATGCCAGCATTGTGGGAAAGGTTTTTCTCGGAAGTCAATCCTAGTGACACATCAGAGAGTCCACACAGGAGCAAAGCCATACAAATGCCAGCATTGTGGGAAAGGTTTTTCTTCAAAGTCACACCTAGTGAGACATCAGAGAGTCCACAGAGGAGCAAAGCCATACAAATGCCAGCATTGTGGGAAAGGTTTTTCTTCAAAGTCAGACCTAGTGGGACATCAGAGAGTCCACACAGGAGAGAAGCCATACAAATGCCAGCATTGTGGGAAAGGTTTTTCTCGGAAGTCACATCTAGTGACACATCAGAGAGTCCACACAGGAGAGAAGCCATATAAATGCCAGCATTGTGGGAAATGTTTTTCTCAGAAGTCAAACCTAGTGAAACATAAGGGAGTCCACACAGGAGAGAAGCCATACAAATGCCAGCATTGTGGGAAATGTTTTTCTCAGATGTCACACCTTTTGGAACATCGCAGAATCCACACAGGAGAGAAGCCATACAAATGCCAGCATTGTGGGAAAGGTTTTTCTTCAAAGGCACACCTAGTGACACATCAGAGAGTCCACACAGGAGCAAAGCCATACAAATGCCAGCATTGTGGGAAAGGTTTTTCTCGGAAGTCAATCCTAGTGACACATCAGAGAGTCCACACAGGAGCAAAGCCATACAAATGCCAGCATTGTGGGAAAGGTTTTTCTCAGAAGTCAAACCTAGAAAGACATCAGAGAGTCCACACTGGAGAGAAGCCACACAAATCCCAGAAATGAACTAACATTATATGTGTCACTAACGAATTCAAAAAGCATATTTTCAATCCAGCAGTGCAAATAAAAGGCCCTTTTGATTTTGTTTGTGAGATTTGTCTGTCCATATGTCTGTTTATGTTTTAAGATTGTGTTTTCTTAAGTTTAGGTTTTCATTGCTAATAGTATAGATAATTGTTTTGGGTTGTAAATTTGGCTGGGGATTGTGGGTCGTGGTATAGGTTAGGTAGATGGGGGCTGGGATTTGTTGCAGAATAGTTATGGGAATGATAGCTTTTGGGATATTTGGGATGTTGGCTGAAGAAAATTGGGGGCAGGTATTGACAGAAAGGGCTATTTTTTGGGAATGGCAAAGGGTCCTTGCTACCTGTGGGGCATAGACTGTGGGAATTGGAGGTGGGGATAGGTTTGGAAGAGGGTGGGATTTTAGGTTTGGGGATTTTGATGCATTGTTTGGATTGCAGTGGGCAGTTTTGGCTTAAATACTGAATTTCTTTTTGTTCTCAATAAAGATCTTTGCTTTTTCAACACACTGGACTCTTTGATGCACAGAAGTTCCGAATTTGCCCAAACTGAACCTTTCTTCTCTCTTCAGTCTTCAGCTCCATTCCCAGCCATAAGAACAGCAGAGGCAAACACACACACACACACACACACATACAGGATACACAGAGAGCTATATTTCTAAACTAGAGCTGTCCTTTCCTGCCTTTCTTCTCCTGAGTCCAGCTCTGCATCTTGGGCTTCATTGCTGTCTCCTCAAAGGAAGAAAGGATGGAAGGAAGGGGAGGCCGCTGAACGCCCGGCGCATACTTTCCCGCAAAGGCCACCAGTGGAATAAGCAGCAGCAGCATCTAGGCCCTGGCAATCCCTGCACATGCTGAGGAGGGGCCTTTGGGGCCATATGCGCATGCACAGTCTCAGGCCCTGAAGCCATTGCTGCCCTCACAGTCTGTTCTGTGGAGGGAGGGAAGTGGGGAGAGCCCTTGTTCATCTGGAGGGCCCTTGAGGGGGTTATAAGAAAGAAGGAAGCCCCTCTTCTCCTCCAAAGAAAGGCAAGGGGCCTGTCAGGCCTCCTCTCCCTCTTTCCTTCCCTGCCCCCTCCTTGGGGGATTCCTTGGGGCCCAGGTACTTGGGGGGTTATCATGAGAAAGGAAGGCAGGGGGACCATTGGAGAGAGGCATGGCCATGGAGAGGTGGGGCTCCAAAGGTAAAAATGTCTTTGAGGATCCCCCTCCCTCCTGGAAATTGGGGCAGAGGAGAGACTCTCACTTCTGATGCCTGATTTGGGGAACAGTTTTGTGCCAAATAGAAAGCATCACACAGGACAGGATTCAATAGCATTGGAAACAACACTTTTGGGGGGGAGGGAGAAGTTTTCTCTGGAGTCCTAGGGGAGGGGCTATGGGGGTCAGAGAAGAGCCCAAATCTAGGCCAAAGCCAAGAGGAGGGAGACAGACCTCAAAGCTCTGGCAATCCCCTGTCAACCTGGGAACTAAGAGGCCCACAGGATCCGGATTGGGCACCCCCCTCACATACTTACCTTTTCCTTCACAACAACTCTGCAGAGGAGGACCAACAGAAAGACCCACAGCCCCAGAAACACCCCCCCCCCTTGGTTCTGGGAGCATTCTGAAAGGGCCTTGGATACCCCTGAAGGGATGTTGTTGTTGTTGTTGTTGTTGTTATTGTTATTATTATTATTTCTTTATATTCCACCTTTTCTCAAAGGATTCAAAGTGGATTATAGTAATAAAATAAAATACAATTTAAGAAATACAGTTAAAATTTCAAAACCCCCTGCCCCTCCCAATTATAAGAACATTAATCAACCATTAAAAAGCTATTAAACAGCAAGAAAATGTAAAACATCCAAAACACAATACAGTAAAAAAGTTTTTTCGGGCAAGAAATGGGTCATTTTCTGAAGGTGAGAAGGGAGGGCAGGAATGATACATCAATAACAATTTCCATAACAGTAACGATGGTTAGGGTAAGGAAGAGGGAGAGGCATGTCAATAGATCTAGTCTAGTCTGGAAAGGGCTGTTGAAGAGAGCCGTCTTAATAGCCTTCCTAAAGGCTTCCAAGGTGGAAATATGACATATCTCATCTGGAGGTCGTTCCAGAGCCTGGGAGCGGCTGAAGAGAAGGACCTCTGGGTCACCGCTGAAAGTCTGGTCTTCTTGAGTTGGAGCAGGTTCTTCTCAGAGGACCTGAGTCTGCGGTGGATTTTATGGGAGGAGGTGCTCCCGTAAGTAGTCAGGATCCAAGCCATGTAGGTCTTTAAAGGTTAAAACCAACACCTTGTATCTTGCCCAGATACAGCCAGTGGGCAGCCAGTGGAGGGATTTAAGAACTGGTGGAATGTGGGCAGTTCTAGAAGTGCCCGTAACCAACCTGGCTGCCATATTCTGTACCAATTGAAGTCTCCGAACTTGGCACAAGGGTAGCCCCATGTAAAGTGTGTTACAGAACTCAAGCCAAGAGGTGACCAGCTTAATGCCAAGTTTATTTAATGCCAGCTACAGTCTCCACCACATGCAAAAACAGGCAGGGATACAGACGTTTTATATAATGAGTAGCCAGGTTACAAGCTAAACAATGTAGAGTGTGTTACAGAAATCAAGCCGAGAGGTGACCAGCTCATGTACTACTGTTTCAAGGTCTTGTTGCTCCAGGAAGCGGCACAGTTGGCGTATCAGCCGAAGCTGACAACAAGTGCTCCTGACTTTTGCATCCACCTGAGCCGTCAGACGAAGTGATGAATCCAGGAGCACTCCCAAACTGCAGACAGAGTCTTTCAGGGGAAGTGTGAACCCATCCAGAACTGGCTGACATAACTCCATTCCGGAATTTGAGGTCCCCATTACAAGTTCCTCCGTTTTACCTGGATTCAATTTGGGTTTGTTTTCCCTCATCCATTCCATTACCGTATTAAGACAGGCATTCAGAGGAGAGACACCATCCTTAGTCAGTGAATCAGTCGGAGACAGACAGGTTGCATAATTGTAATGGTATTTCATTTCAAATAAATAAATGCATGAATAAAGGGATTCATGACATATTGCGACCTCAGGCTGATGCTCCTTGCCTCAAAGATTGAGACGGGAGAATTGCCACTTCAGACTGGTGCTGTATACCTGAAGGATGGGACTGGCCCATTGCGTGTCAGAAACAGTGTATAAGGGTTCTGTCATAAAGAGTAAAAATACTAGGGTTTGGTTATTAGAGTTATGGTTGTAGTTCATAGTAGGTAGTGTAGAGTGATGGGTTATAGAAAGCATGTAGTGGGGAATGTTAGGAAGACAGATGATGGAATGGCTTTTAGATGAAGGAGGGCGTTTGGAGAGGGGCTGGGGTTGCAGCTGGAGACTGGTTATCAAGGAGGAGTGAAGCTGGCTTGGGAACACCGCTCTTCAAGGTGAGTCTATCTGGGAGAAGGGAAGGGAAGTATAGACAACCTTGGTATCTATGCAACCTCCGCTTGTGTTGCTTTAGCTTGGGAATTGGGGGCTGGGTTAGGGAGGGGTTGAGCAAGTTCCTTTGGCATTCAGACTTTGCAAAAAGGTGTTCATGGATGTTTCTGCCTGGATTCATCAATAAAGCTTCTTTTGTTTCAAATGAGTTTTATTTTTTGAGCACAGGACTGACTCTAGATCTCACATTGCAACTTCACGCTGATGCCGCTTGTCTGAGAGACTGAGACTGTCCCATTGTGACCTCAGTCTGCTGCTCCTTACCTGAAGGATTGAGACAGGACTATTGTGATCTCACCCTGAGGTTCCTTGCCTGAAAGACTGAGATGGGACTGTTATGACTTCAGGCTCATGCTCTTTACCTGAAGGATTGAGACTGGCCCACTGTGACTTCAGGCTGATGTTCCTTTCCTGAAAGATTGGTAATGGCTCATTGTGACCTCAGGCTGATTCTTGTTGCCTGAGAGATTGAGATGGGCCCATTGTGACTTAAGACTGGTCCTCCTTACCTGAATGAATGAGACTGGCCCATTGCGATCTCAGACTGATGCTCCTTATCTGAAGGACTGGCACTAACTCATTGTGACTTCAGGCTGATGTTCCTTCCCTGAAGGATTAAGATGGGCTTATTGACTTCAGACAGGTGTTCCTTACCTGAAGGATTGAGCCTGGCCCATAGCAACCTCAGGGTTATGATCCTTGCCTGAAGGACTGAGTCTTCCTCAAGGCTGATGTTCCTTACCTGAAGCATTGAGACTGTCCCATTGTGATCTCAGCCTGAGGCGCCTTTCCTGAAAGATTGTGATGGGACTGTTATGAGTTCAGACTGATGCTTCTTGCCTGAAGGATTGAGACTGGTCCACTGTGATCCTTACCTGAAGCATTGAGATTGTCACATTGTGATCTCAAAGCCATCCAGTCCAACCCCCTTCTGCCATGCAGGAACTCTCAATCAAAGCATACCTGACAGATGACCATCCAGACTCTGTTTAAAGGCCTCCAAACAAGGAGACTCCATCATTCTCCATTGAGGGAGTGCGTTCCACTGTCAAACAGCCCTTTTTGTCAGGAAGTTCCTCCTAATGTTGAGCTGGAATCTCTTTTCCTGGAGCTTACATCCATTGCTGCGGGTCCTGTTCTCTGGAGCATCAGAAAACAAGCTAGCTGCCTTCTCAGTATGACATCCCTTCAAATATTTAAACAAGGCTATCATATCACCCCTTAACCTTTTCTTCTCCAGGCTAAACATCCCCAGCTCCCTAAGTCATTCCTAATAGGACATGGTTTCCAGATCCTTCACCATTTTAGTTGTCCTCCTTTGGACACACTCCAGTTTCTCAACGTCCTTTTTTAATTGTGGTGCCCAGAACTAGACACAATATTCCAGGTGAGGCCTGACCAGAGCAGAATAGAGTGGCACTATTACTTCCCTTGATCTAGACACTATACTTCTATTGATGCAGCCTAACATTGCATTGGCCTTTTTAGCTGCTGCATCACACTGTTGACTCTTGTTCAACTTGTTGTCTACTTGGACTCCTAGATCCCTTTCACACGTAGTTTCATTCATGGTTTATCCCAGGTCTAAGTATTCCCACAAAGCAAATCTTTTAGGAAAACTCAAGGGGAAAAACAAGATCAATTATCCTAGGTTTAGTTGCTTTTTTGGCACACACACACACACACACACACACACACACACACACACAACATACTCAGCTGCATGCAATTGCAGGGTTTGTCCACTTTTTGTGTATGTTGATTTTAGATTAATGCTCAACGTGTCTGAAAACGATGCCACTTTTGTGGTTTTAAATCCCATTTCTGCACAGGATTTGGCCGGTTCCCTCCCGTGTGATAAACTCCAAGGAACTGGAAGGGCAGCTATGAACTAACTATACAAAATGTGCCCCGAAGTCATGTCCAGTGGTCACCATTTCCTTTGGCTAAAAACAAGTGATGGAGAAAAGCTTTGGAGCAGAGATCTTTGGGCCATCATCAGCTTCTCCATCTTTAGACTTGACTGAAGTGTTCTAAACACCATTTATATTCCTCCAAATTGGTATTAAATCATCAGCTTCTATGAAAATATATGAATATCACAAATATATTTACGTTATGCAAAAAAGTTAAAACAAGGAGAGTTAGGCAAATTAGACAAAGTTAAGCAGCAGAGGCTATAATCCCTTAAGTCCACAGTATCTATCTAAGTATTTCCAATCCTTAATTACAACATTTATGTCCTTATTCCTCAGGCTTTCTGTCAAAATATCCAATTTCTTAGCTTCCCACAATTTAATTAACCATTCCTCTTCAGTTGGTACCACACTGTTTTTCCAATATTGAGCATAGAGAATCCTAGCCAGCGTTTCCATGTAGAGAATTAGACATGACAGTTTCTTAGCCTAGACATCCTCCAATATACATGTCATGTTTAACAGAAAAATACGAGGATCTAAAGGAATATCTGTCTGGAGTATATTTGTCATTAAATTATAAATGTTGCTCCAAAATCCCTTGGCTTTGTCACATTTCCACCAAAGGCGGAAGAAAGTTTCCCACATTTCTGTTTCCCACATTTCCATCGTTTAATGTTAGCAGTATTATACATATTGTTAATTTTGAGAGGGGTCATAGACCATCTTTGTAACATTTTGGCATAGTTCTCCTTGTAATTTTGACACAAGGTAAATTTCCTTGTCTCTTTCCAAGATGTTTCCCAGTGATCTTGTCGATGGCTTTCTGCAAATCCTGTGACCATTTTACCATGGAAAGTTTAACAATTTCATCCTCCAAATCTCTCTCTTTCAAGATCTTATTATATTTTGAAAGATGTTTACTCTCTTTATCCACAAAAATTTTGTCCAAACTGTTCTCTTCATAAGAAATACCCATCAATTTTTGGCCAGACCTAAACCTTTCAGCTACCTGAAAATAGAAATATCCTTACCTTCAGAAACAAGTATTTCTCTCAATTTCAATAACACAATATTATTGGGTTTCCACTGAATCAAATCTTTATATATTATCCATCTATTCTTGAAGTGTTTAGTTCTTTTGTAAAAGGCTTCTTGGGGCGATACCCATTGTGGAAGATTACTATAGAAAAGGTCTTTAACCTTCTTCCAGACATAAAGTAGAGCATTTCTAAGAAAATGATGTTTAAAGTCTTTATGTTCTTTGACCTTTTCATACCACAAATAGGCATAAATACCAAACCTCAAGTCACAGCATTTTAAAGATAACAGTCTATCATTGCTTAGATTAATCCAGTTCTCTAGCCAACACAGACAAGATGCATAATAATATAGCTTAAAGTTTGGTAAAGCACAACCCCTCTGTCATATTCATCTGTCAAAATTTCCCATCTCACCCTAATAATAATAATAATAATAATAATAATAATAGGATTTATTTATATTCCGCCCAATCACTGGGAATCCGAGTGTTTTACAACAGAGGGGATAATAGACGGTTCCCTGCCCTCAGGCTTACAATCTAAATTTGGCTCATTACCTTCCCAAAGAAATTCAGAGAACTCTTTTTGCCAGATTGCAAAGTGTTTGTCTTTGGCTATAATTGGTATGTTCTCAAATAAGTACAGAAAATGGGGAAGTGTATGAAACTAACTGATTTTTAACGTTGCTATTCTGCCATAGAATGAGAGATGCAATTTGGACCAAGCAGACATATCCTTTGTTACTTCATTCCATAGTCTTCCATAGTTGTTGTGGAACAAGTCAATGTTCTTGGTCGTTAAGTATATTCCCAGATATTTAGCTTTATTAACGACTCTATACCCCGATACATTACGTAACTCCAGTTGTTCTTCTTTGTTTAAATTCTTCGTAATAAACACAGTTTTGTTTTGATTCACCTTTAACCCCGATATTTCAGCAAATGCCTCCAGAGTATAACTGAGAGCTGAAATGCTATTAAGTGGGTTATCTAAGAAGCGAATGACATAGTCGACAAATGCTCTAGCTTTATAAACATAATTCTTAATCTTCACTCCCTTAATGTCCACATTGCTTCCAATATTATTTAATAACACTTTGAAGGCAACTCTAAACAAAAGAGGTGATAAGAGGTGACACACACACACACACACACACACACACATATATGGAATGTTCCAGGACTCTAGATCTTGCATACAACACCCATAGATACATCTATACATACCCATAGATATCTGTCTGAACATGTGCATGTGTACGCACACTTATTTAAACATATATATATATATATAGAGAGAGAGAGAGAGAGAGAGAGAGATGAAAGCACATGTACACATATATGTTGGATCATATCTATCTATCTATCTATCTATCTATCTATATCACATTTATATATATATACTCTTCTACTTGCGTACAATTTAAACATAATCAAATGGAGAAATATGCGCATGTATACACCCCCCACGTTCTGGTCAACATCAGCATGTATATATAATTATAATTGTGTATATGTTCACTTCGAGTCATAACAGCATAACTGCCCTGAGATTACTGTAATTGGAATTTTTATACTTTGTGATGTTTTTATGATATGTATTTCACACAGGATTGCCTCCTGAGGACACTCTGAGAGCCTGCCATTGGCTGGAATCCATGTCCCTCCCACCATCCCTGGCCATTTTGTTTTCTGGCGGCCATTTTATGCTGCTTGTGACTGTTGGGAATAACGTTCCAGAACCTTCTCTGAGGCCTCAGTTGAACCGAGGCTCCTCTTTCTCTCCTGAGGCTCCAGAGTCAGAAGGAGGCCAGGCACCTCGGGCCAAAAGGAAGGAAGTGTGTCTCTTTGTGTGTCTTTTCTGAGAGGGTTTTCTTATTACACAGCTCTGCTCTTTCTGGGGAACATGGGTTTTATTGTATTGTATGGATATTTTTTGGGAGGGAGTGTTAGGAAGGGTTTGGGAGATCATGAAAGATGTTGTTATTGTATTGAATGGATATTTGTATTGTAAGCTGCTAAAAGGTGGCCATTCTTGTGTAGTAATTGCCTTGTGATTAACTCCCACAACAGCCTTGTAAGGTAGGCTTCATAGGCTCCTAGAGCTGGAAGGGAGCCCCAAGGGCCATCCATTCAGCCCCATTCTGCCCTCCAAGTCCTCCGAAGAGATGGCCATCCAGCCAGAGACTCCTCCAATGCTCTTGGAGGCAGCGTCTCCCATAGATTTGCCAAGAGGTCATGGGGCGCACAGTCCCATGGGAACCGGTCCTTACCCCCCACTTTGGGAAAGGAGACCCCCTCAGCTCCTGGACTATTTACTACCAGGAGTTGCTATGGCTGGGACTCAGAGGAGTAGTTCCCTAGGCATCATGTTCTGCCCTCCATTGCCATTTGCCATGTGGTCTATTCCAACTCTATGCTTCTTTAATGCTCTTTAATGGGTGCTCTGAGTGAAGGGGCCTGAGGGGAGGAGCAGGGGGTCTGCATGGTTTAGGTCCCCCCCCCCAGAAGGACTCCAGTCCACCGCTCTGTCCTCCAAAGGGCAAGAGGGGGGCAGGGAAAGGCTTGAGCCTGGGGTTTAGAGGGAGAGAAGAAGAGCCCCCAGTTCCCATTTCCAGGAGAGGAATGGTGGTTGTGGGGGGCAGGCCTAGTGGGGGAGTCAGGAAGGAGAGAGAGGAGGAGGGAAAGGGGGCCATGGGAGGAAGGACGAAGGGCCCCAAAGGATGCTTTGAGTATAGGATAGGATACAGGCTATGATTTAATCCTGCGTGTGGCTAGAACTGGACATTCCCAAGCCAAGATGGCCAGGCAACAGTGGGGAAAATAGGCACTCTCCACATGGGCAGAGACACTCTCAGAATTGTAGTTTCTCTGCATGCAGAAGGCTGCCATGGCAATTGGGTGCTCTCTTGCCATCAGCTCAATCCTCTGGTGCCCCTGATCTTGGGGGAAGGGCTGGATCCCATGGAAGGGGGGCAACCAGACAAGAGAACGCTCCTTTCCTGCTCTGCTTGACTGGAGGCCTTCCTGGGGGATGGAGAGCAACTGCTTTGGCCACTGGGTAAATGAGAGGCCACCAGGCCAGAAAGCCTGACCCAACAGAATGTCTATGCGCCAGTGTTGCTCCAGGTGGAATAAGGGTACAACTGGCCATTCACTGACACAGGTCCTGCCATAGAGTTGCGGGAGCCATTCCGCATGGCCATTCAATGCCTGGTGAGAGTGTTGGGTGTGAGGTATTGGAGAAGCATCCAGCTGTGTTTATGTAGCCAGAAGCAAAATGAAGGCATTTTCCTCTGAGGGCCACTGGGGAGTTCAGGAGGTTTCAACAAATGATTCACTCATTTCACATCTAGCTATGGGGACATAACCAGGGCCCTCTCCAATTCCTCATCCCCTAATCCCCCACCACTCTAAAAAGGCATGGAGTATCTGTTGTGTAGGGGAGCTGTAGTCAATCTATGCCAGGTCTGGGGAGCTTTGTTTGGTGCAGAGGGAGGAAAAGGATGCCCACCTTCTGCATCGGCCCAAAGGAGGCATATGTCACCTGCGTATGTCACCAGGAGGATGCTGTTCTGTGCGTCTTTGAGTGCTGCAGGGTTTCTTGCCAAGTCAATCCTAACCCTGGTCCCTTTTCTCAGTAACTCCATCTCGGACTCTTGTACACGACTTTGGCCCTCTCTTGCTGGAAGTGACCCAAGTGCAGGACCACCAGGGCCCCCCGCAGGCCTGATGGCCGACACAGAGGCCAAGCGGAGGGAGTTGGGCTCCAACAGAAAGAGGCTGCCAAGGCACAACAGCTCTTTGGTGAGTCACTATCCTAATAGCTTCATCTGTGTCACTGCTGGGCCAATTTATGAAAGGAAGCAAATAAAATACTGTTGGAGTTTGGCAGAGACAGTCCTGGTTAATCCTCTGTCACCCCACTTTTTCAGGGGCTTTTCAAATGTTCTGGTTTCTCTCTCCTCCTCCTACTTTCCCCCTTCTTCAGTCACTTCAAGTTCTGCATAAAGCGTGCAAAGGAGTTTCACCCCATCCACTCAAAAGTCGGGAGAGGAGAAGAAAGAAAGGGTCAGGGACTTTCCTTTGCTAGGAGTCTGAGGCAAAAGCAAACTGCTGTGCCCTTTCCCGCTTGTGGGATCTTCCTCATAAACAACTTTGACCATTTTCACCACTTTCTGGCATTGCTTGTCCACATGTGTCTTGTTTTTCCCAGGTGTAAAATGTTGGGAGATATGGGAGAATGTCTCTGAATATAAAGTGGGGTTGGCCCCATGGCCCTCAAACCCACAGTGCTCCCCAGAACTGCTTTTTAAAAATGACATTTGCCTGTGAAATTTGGCAACAAATGGCTAAATCCACTATAATCTTTGGTGGCTAAATGTACTGTATGTGTTGGGACAGTCAGTATCCTAATCCATCATCAATATCCCAGCCATGGCCTAAATTATATTGATTAATATATTGTATATTATATTGAAAGAATTCAAGACAAACTGGATTTCAAAGGCAGTAGCTTTTTTCTTGCTGACAGAATTTAAAGTTTATTTCCTGGACTAAATTCTGAGGTGATCAAATAATTTTTGGGATGCATCATGTGCTTATCCCCCCCCCCCCCCTTTTACTAGTCATTCCCTGGATGAGGGCTATTTTCTGTTGCAGGTGACCTTTGCGGATGTGGCAGTATATTTCACTGAGGAGGAATGGAAACTGTTGACAAAGAAGCAGAGACTTATGTACAATTATGTGATGATGGAGAATTACGAGAATGTGGCCTCTGTGGGTAAGGAAGCTGAATTCATTGCCCTTCCTATGAAGACTGAGGGCCCTTTCATACTACATTATCAAGGCACTATGATTCCACTTTAAAATTATAGAATCATAGAGCTGAAAATCATATAATCTTGGAGCTGGAAGAAACACACAAGGGCCATCCAGTCCAACCCCCTGCCATTCAGGAAATCTAAATCAAAGCATCCCCAACAGTAGTCCATCCCTGTCTTAGAGATGTCTTAAGGCTGTTTAAAGGCTGCTCTCTGGCACTTGACCCTCACCAAAATTGGAGTCCAGGTCCCAATCCCCCTTGCTCTGCCTTTCCCAATGAGTTATTTGTATATTGATTATCTTGCCTTTCTCAACAAATGGGCCTCAAAGTGTCCTTTTTATGCATCACAAACTCTCTGTGGTTGTGTTTCTGTCTGTGATAGAGAGATGGAGGGAATGTGGAAAATATAAAGGGAGGGGAGAGATGCTGAAGGTGAAATGGTAAAGCAGTGCAGATGGGCAAGAGGGAAGGTTGGGGAGTGGAGGGAGAAGAAGAAGGGGATCAGGCCTCTGGGATCCAGGAGGGGAAGACAGGAGCAAAGCCATGATCACCTAGCTCTGTGAGGAGAGGAAGGGACCTCTGGGAAGGGCCAGGAGAGGGGCCTTGGGGATTGGGAGGCAGCCACCAACCTGACAGATTTTAAGAACTGGATTGAGTGAACTGGTGAGAACCAGCTCAAAACCTTGTTTTAAGACATATTTAGGGGTTCCATTTAGCAATTATGAGTAATATCTATGAAGGTAGGAAAGGGAGACACACAACTTGCTTCTTCTCTAATGTTTCTTTTACTATCTGACCTTGCTTAGCTCCATGGTTGATTCCAAAGGCCCTTTGTTATCCAAAATACTGGAGTCTGGGAAGGACACCCACAAGTGCCATGCTTTTAAGGGAATTTGGTACTTAGCTGAAAAGAGAAATATAGTTTGGTTGGGGCAAGAGTGACCTCGGGATTCAGCCCAACTATACCAGTCCCAGAAGCACACAGTACTCCAAAGGGATTTGAAATAGGTTTTCTGTTTTATTTAGGGTGAATAGCAAAATACACACACACACACGTAAGCCTTCACACACATGCACAAGAACTAGATAACAGGTGAGAGTGGTGAAGAGATGTAAGACTTTCATAATGGTAATACGTTACCTAGACGGCTCTGGATTCCAATTGCTGAGGGTTCGAAATGGGAAGCGAAGTCCGGAGCTCCTGCGACAAATGGCGTTGGCGAGTGCATTGAGGTGCTTAGCCATGTAAACCCACAGACTGTCTGTCTGTAATTGGACTGATGTCAAAGAACAGCCAGCCAGGACAGATATTTATACTGTAATTGTTGCTTGGGGGCAGAAACCGAGTGTTCAAAAAGGTTTAAATCGCTTTAGAATGTTTCCTTGGGGGAAGAATGGTCTAAAACCAAATTGAATGCAATGGGGACTTGGTGCAAATATCTCTGACAAAAAGGATTAGCACACTGGCTCTGGGTCCTTCTTGGCTCTGAATTCCAATCGCGTTGAAAAGTCAACATACAGCACAATCTGAGGGTGACGCTCCCAGATGCAGCTCAGCAATAACATAGTAGAGTATGGAAAGAAATATCCAGAAATAGATATTGGCGATGCACTGACCACTTTCCACACTTAAAAATAACTCACAGACACAGTTGATTTCATCAAAATCCTTGGCGATTCTCTCTCTTGAGTTGCAAGCTCTCCTCTCCGACTTCCATCAACTTCACCTTTTCTTGTACACACAATTCCAATCCAATCCACACCAATCCGCATGTGAGCTGGATACTGTATTGGTTGTGAGTCATCTCCTGGGGCCAAACAGCATGAAGCATCCTCTGCAGTTAGCTTCCATCATGACTTGGGCTCTGACTCAGGACTCTATGGCAGTCTCACAGGATATGATGCCAGCTGTCAATCAAAGTATTTTTGCACATGTTAGATGGAATATTTTTTTCAACACTCCTTTGACTATCTGCTTCCATTGATTCCCTTAAGGCTGTCCCCATTCTTTGCTAGCTTCTATGAGTAAGGATACCACCATTCCATGGATTTAGGGGAATAAGCAGCAGGGTCATGCTTGGGTTACTCACAGAAATTTTCTTAATTTAATCTCTAATAAGGAGAAGTTAATGAGGGCTAAATCATGGGGTAACACCCTCCTCTCTTAACTCTGATTTTCAGTCTCATCTGACATTGTCCTTCTTTACAGATGAACATTTGATTCATGAGAGGGTCCGCACAGTACAGAAGCCATACAAATGCCAGCATTGTGGGAAATCTTTTTCTTGGAAGTTAAGCCTAGTGAGACATCAGAGAGTCCACACAGGAGACAAGCCATACAAATGCCAGCATTGTGAGAAATGTTTTACTTCGAAGTCAGACCTAGTGAGACATCAGAGAGTCCACACAGGAGACAAGCCATACAAATGCCAGCATTGTGAGAAATGTTTTACTTGGAAGTCAAACCTAGTGACACATCAGAGAGTCCACACAGGAGACAAGCCATACAAATGCCAGCATTGTGAGAAATGTTTTACTTCGAAGTCACTCCTAGTGACACATCAGAGAGTCCACAGAGGGGAGAAGCCATACAAATGCCAGCATTGTGAGAAATGTTTTACTTGGAAGTCAGCCTTCGTTAGACATCAAAGAATCCACACAGAAGAGAAGCCACACAAATCCCAGCAGTGAACTAACAGGAAGTCAAGAAGGAATACAAAAAATATATGTTCTATCCAGTTGTGATAAGAAAAGACCCTTGTGATTTTGTGTGTTAGGTTTGTCTGTCCATATGTCTGCTTTAAATTTATATTGTGTTAAGTTTAGTTTTTTATTGTTATTAGTATAGATCATTGCTTTTAATTATAAACTTGGCTGGGGATTATGGGTTGTGGTATAGGTTAGCTAGATAGAGGGGTGGGATTTGTTGCAGCCGGCTAGAATAGTAATGGGAATGACAGCATTTGGAATTTGTAGGATGTTGGCAGAAAATGTTGTGGGTTGGTATTAGCAGAAAGGGGGCTAGTTTCTGGGAATGGCAAAGGGGGCTTTGTTACCTGAGGGGCATAGACTGTGGGAATTGGAGGTGGGGGCTATGTTTGGAAGAGGGTGGAGGTGTAGGTTTTGGGGTTTTAATGTATTCTTTGGCTTGGGGAGGGCAGTTCAGACTTAAAATCTGAATTTCTCACTATGTGTTCTCAATAAAGTTCTTTGCTATTTCAGCACACTGGGCTCTTTGATGCACATAAGTTCAGAATTTGCACAAAACTGACACTTTGTTCTCTCTTCAGTCCTCAGCTCCATTCCCAGCCACAAGAAGCAAATACACACACACACACACACACACACACACACACACACCAACAACAACAACAACATAGACAGACAGAGCTGTATGTACAAAGCAAAACCTTCCTTTCCTGCCTTTCCCTCCTGAGTCTAGCTTCTTACCTTGGGCTCCATTCTGACCTCCTCCAACTCTCCTCAGACGGAGGGAGGGAGGGGAGGCTGCTGAACCCCTGGCGCACTCTTTCCCTTCCTGCAAAGGCCACCAGCGGAAGAAGCAGCACCAGCAGCAAAGCCTTGGTGATTCCTCCATATGCTATGGAGGGGGCTTTGGGGGCATGTGCGCATGTGCAGCCTCAGCCCCTGAAGCCATTGCTTCTCTACTAGTCCTCTATTCTGAGGGAGGGAGGGAAGTGGGGGGAGCCTTCGTTCGTTCAGAGGTATGTCTGGAGGGTTTTCTGGAGGATCCTTTGGGGGGGTTATAAGAAGAAAGAAAACCCCTCTGCTCCCCCCCAACAAAGGCAGGGGCCCTGCCAGGCCTCCTCTCCCGCCCCCTTCCCCTTCCTTGGGGATTCCTTGGTGCTCAGATACATAGGGGGGCTTATTACAAGTAAAGGAGTTAGGGGGACCCTTGGGAGAGGCATGGCCATGAGGGGACGGGGCAGGGTAATCCAAAAATAGAAAGAGCTTTGAGGACCGCTCTCCCTCCTGGAAAGTGGGGCAGAGGACAAACCCTCCTTTTTTGGAGGGGAGGAGTTTTCCTGGGGTCCTAGGGGAAGGGGGCTCTGTCTGGGGGGAGGGAGAAGAGCCCAAATCTAGGCCAAAGCCAAGAGGAGGCAGACAGAGGGACCTCAAAGCCCCTTCTGGGGAGAGGGACATCCCCCTGGCAACCTGCAAACTAGGCATAGAAGCCCACAGGATCCGTATTAGGCAGACACACACATTCCAAATATATACCTTTCCCTTCACAACAACCCTGCAGAGGAGGGTCAACAGAGAGACCCTCAGTACCAGAAAGATTGTCTCCCCCCCCCCCCCCCACTTCTGGGAACATGCTGAAAGGGTCTTGGACGATGGGATTTAGGTTAAAGGAGGAGAAGGAAGAAAGGAAAGAGGGAAACTGCCAAGGGAAGAGAAACATAAAGCGAGTGCTGAGGTGGAGGGGAAGCATCTGGGAACCGATCCAGTCGCCTGCCCCCCAGAGCCCATTATGAGAACCTTCCACAGCTCATTGTGACGCTTTAAATGGCCATTTCATTGATAAAATCTCTCAGATAAGAGCCAACTTGGATGCTGGCGTTATTGCAGAAACTATAGGTGAGGTGTCCAGTGACTCTGTGAATAAGATCATACTGGATCAAATTGAATCTGTGAGCACCAAGGATGTGGACAAGCTCCTTGGAAGTGTGAAGAAGACAACTTGCCCTATTGACCCTTGCTCTTCATGGCTGGTCCTCCAAGGAGGAGATGCACTTAGGTCTCACCTGAGATATATTATAGATGAATCTCTTAGGGAGGGCTATTTTCCATCTTGCTTTAAAGAAGCAGTGGAACGGCCGCTTCTGAAGAAGCCCTCTCTACATCTCTTGGACATGAACAATTACAGACCAGTCTCCCATCTTTCATTTCTAAGCAATGAGGCAGTTGCTCTTCAAGTCTAAGCGGTCTTGGATGAAGCAGATTATCTGGACCCATTTCAAATTGGCTTCAGGATGGGATACGGAGTCGAGACTGCTATGGTCGCATTAGTAGATGATCTCTGCTTGAATATTGACAGATGAAGTGTGACCCTGTTGATCCTTTTGGATCTCTCAGTGGCTTTCAATACCATCGATCATGGCATCTTTCTGGAAAGCCTGAGGGAATTGGAGTTTGGGGGCACTTCATTGGGCAGATTCCAGATGGTGATGCTTGGGGAAAGTTGCTTCTCCTAAAGGGAGCTTAAATTTGGCATTCTGCAGAGTGCCATCCTGTCCCCAATGCTCTTTAACATCTACATGAAACCTCTGGGAGAGATCATCTGGGGTCAGAGATCAGTTGCTGGTGACACCCAGATATCTCTCTCCATGCTGCATACCTCAGCGTCAACAAAGGAAGGCATCTCCCCTCTGAATGAATGCCTTGAGAAAGTAATGGGCTGTATGAGGAAAAACAGATTAAAACTGAATCCAGATAAAACAGAATTACTTGCTGCTGGATATCCTAATCCAGGTATGGAGGTTTGTCAACCAGTCCTGGACAGGGCCACACTTCCCCTAAAGGACGGTATTTGCAGTTTGGGGGTGATCCTGGAACCGTCGCTCCACATGTCAACTCAGATAGATGCTATGGCCAAGAGTGCCTGATATCAGTTTCAGTTGATACACCAACTGCGTCCCTTCCTGGAACCTGAAGACCTAAAAACTGTGATGCATGCGCTGGTAACCTCACGTCTTGACTTCTGCAATGCGGTCTACAAAGGGCTACCCTTCAGCCAAGTCCAGAAACTTCATCTAATTCAAAATATGGCAGCCAAAGTGGTCACTGGAAGATCTAGAGGTGACCATGTTAAACCTATAATAAAGTCTCTTCACTAGTTGCCTGTTAATTTCCGGGAAGAATACAAAATCTTGGTTATAACCTTTAAAGCCCTTCATGGCTTGGGTCCAGCTTACTTATGGGATCCCCTTCTCCCATACGATCCGCCCCACACATTGAGGGCATCTGGTAAAGTCTTACTATTAAAAAGTAGGCTGGCTGCATTTACCCAGAGGACCTCCTCTTCTGTCACCTCCAAGTTAAGAAATAGCCTCTGGAAGAGATCTGATATATTACCAGTCTTTAAGGCCTTAAAAAGGCAACCAAGACGTATATCTTTCCAGATTAACATTCCAGCAAGCTCCTATTAATTTAATGAATTGTTCAACAACTGCTCTAACTGCCTCTGCCCTTGCGATGATCTCCTGTGGTCCAAGAAGCCAAAGTACGGCCCTCGTATGGCTCTTAGCCCAGCAGACTCTTAAATTCCTGAAATCACACTGCCATCATCCAGTGAATTATAAAAGGATTTCCCTTAACCTACACTGGGACCAGTTAAGGAACCTTATTTCTCCTCCTTTACTGATTTTCCAAGCATCAACTGAGCCAAGACACGTGTAAAAGGAGTGTCAAGTAGTAGATACTCTAAGAAGGTATTTATTATAAATAGCAAAATATAACTGAAATATAAGTCCTACAAGATATTAAGAATCTTGCAGGTACAATATTTGTAAGTATATAATATTCAATTCAAAAAAGCTATTAAAAGAATAAAGAGACCCAAGTGTCCAATTCTGAGACTAACTTCCAAGATCCGCTCTTTCACTCTCTCTCTCTCGATCTCCAACCGACACAATTCCCCCAACTGTCTCTTGGTCTCTCAGGCCTTATATCTCCTTCTCACGGAAGCTTCCAGAAGAACCTTTATCTTGCTCTCTGATTGGTCAAGAGAGCCTTCTGTAGCAGTCATTCTGCATTTGCATAAACCTCCCTTTACTGCCTGAAGAAGACTGGAACCCTCTTATTACAACAACAACAACAACAACAACAGCCCCTCTTTTCCTTGGAAGAGATTCACAACTAGACCTTGCTTGCCAGCTGGGAAGAATAGGAGGATTCCAGAGGTTCCCATTTCCACTAAGATTAGGAGTTCCCAAATTCCCATGGAAGAGGCTTCCTAAGGCATGTGCCAGGACAGAGTGGGGAACGGGGGGCTCATCACGGGCGAATGGCCGTTTGTCAGCTGAACCTGGGGCTGAGGGTCCCTAAGAAGAATCTCCTCTGAGCCTCCGGGAGAGCAAGACTCAGGGAAGGGATAGTCTGCCAGGGGCTGAGAGCTGCTTGGACTAAACCTTGAGGGCACTTTCCCAAAAGCTGACCAGGATTGGTTTCAGGGGCTGGCATTTTCCTCTCAGATGACAGTCAGGATCTCAAAGACCACTCCCCATTTTGGATTTTGTTTTTTCACTCTGCTGCCCTCAGTGGAGACTTGCTTGCTCCTAAGGTGCCATGGAAGTGAGCATGGAACATACTGGGAAGGTGGCTTTTGCAGTCTTTTCCACCATTGAGCTTACCTTGCCAAAAGAGAGCAGGAAAGTAATCAGGGGGAGAAAGCAAAGTCCCACATTTGCTCCCATAAGCTCCCCCTGAAGCTTTTCTCAGCATGCCCTAGTCCTCAGTCTCCCTCCCAGGCTCCACCGTTTCCTAGAGAGATGGAAACCTTCAAGGGAGAGTCTTTGGGAGTCAAGCCAAGCTCTCCTCTGCTTCCCCAAGGCCTCCTTCTCCATCCACTGCTGGCTTTTGGAAAGGAAACATAGACTGCTCTTGGGAAAGTTACTTTTGGATGGACAGGGACTCCCAAAACCTCTCAGTCTGGCTCTAACATTAAGGACTTCAAATCTCTGCAATGAACTGGGCCAGGTCTTACGCCAGGAGTGGGGATCCTCTGGCCCTTGCTCTGTATCCCCATTCAGAAAAAGCCTGAATCTCCATGACTGGTGCTATGTTTCATACTCTTGGGATGGGCAGCCAGGAAAACAGAATGCTTCAAAGAATTCAAAGGTTTATTGGATGGAGATAGAAGTGCAAGATACCTTAAAATCATATGTTCTGAATCAAAGACAGCTTCAAAGGGGCTCTAATAGTTTTACAGGATAGAAACTTCCTCCAAACAAAAAGTATTTCGCACTTCCACTTTCTCTCCTTTCTGGAAATGCTGATGCCTCAAGGGCTGGATCCTAAGCAAAACAGAGATGCGGTTTGAACTGCAATTCAGAGGTCAAGGTTTGTATGTGGTTTTTGATGCAATTTACTATTTTCAAGGTCCAACTGTATAAATGATTTAATTTTTTTTTTAAAAATTGTTATAATTTTAATCCCTTTGCATTGTTTTGAATTTGTACTGTATTAAATTTATTGTTAGCCACCCTGAGTCCCTATATTGGGAGAAAGGATGGATGTATATAAATAAACTAAATAAACTGGAGTTCCTTTGAAGATCCATGGGTTTCTTGGTTTAAATAGCCCTCCACCAATAGAGACAGAGACTGAATGAGTCTGTCCAGAATTGCTAGGGGTCATTTTTGGCACCTGGGTTGTATCTCCATTGCCCAAACCTAGCACTTTGACACCATGAAACTTAAAGGACTCTGTCCAACAGAATCCTGGGATTTCCTCTTTCAGGTACTTAAAAGTATATAGCAACTCTCAGGAATGACTGCATTGGGGCTCTCTACCAAGCATCCAGTTCTAAGCACCCCATTCCCGTGTTTCTAAGGGTGGATCCACAGCTGGTAACATGGCAGCAAACTGCTACAATTGGATAATATGCATAGGACTTTGGTTGCCTACTTTCTGGTGTCCCTCCATCTCTCTTGTAGGGTTCTGAATTCAGGAGTGTCCCTGGTTCTGAGGTTTGTGATCTAAAACCTAGGACCTGGGGCAGGGCCTCTAGTGATCTCATTCATCCTAATGCATAAATTGCTAACCACAGCAGCTCATAGCTTGTCATTCAAATCTACTCAATATACATACTTTCCTGCGTGGAAATGAAGAGAGACGTTTTTAAAGGTCTGTTCCCAGATCAAGGGGAAATGAGAGAACTATTCTTCCTCACTTACTTCGGGAGACGTGATAAAGCACATTGAATTTAGCCTCCTTGTTTCTAGCCAGATGGTGGTTGCAGAGCAGAGAGGTGAGCCCTTGTACCACCAGAACTAGGAGAAAGCAGGAAGCTGAGCAAATCCATAGACCCTACAATCTTTGTTAGTTGAAGCAACCAATGAATCAAGCCTTGCAAATTATAATAAGCTACTGCTCTAGCAGCTGAAATGGATATTTGCACAGGAGCCTTTCCTCTTGCCTGGAGTTGGGCTACCCCCAAAATGGAGAAGAGGCACCTCATCTTCTTCCTGAAGATGATCTCTGAAAACTGGAAGCTCAATGCCAGGCCTTGAAAACACATACGTTACAGGACAAGAACTGCAATCAAGCAATCAATAACTTTATTGCAATCAAAGAACAGCAAAAATAAAATAATACATATAACAAAACTACTCAGTTTGAAAAACAGCAACAGGGAGATAAAAGGTACTGGGGAAAAGGAGGGAAATCAGGATTTGACTCAGGAGTCAGCGAATGTTTTGTGTTTCAGTGAAGGGCTAGAAAGGAGACAGAAATGCATCTTCAGCATCCCTTTTTATGGTTGCAAACAGTTGAATTTAGCAGCACTTCATTAACACTAATACTGATGCTTCCATAATTAATGCTGTCCTTCACAAATTGTAGATATTCAATGAAGAATGAGAATGGTCCAAATAATGCAAAGGTTTATTGAATGTTCCTGTAAAGGCAAGGTGCTTTCCAACCAAAAACCTTGTAGCAGAAGTAGCATAAATAAAGATCATAATAGAACTTTACAAAATACAACAAAATGTATGAAGGTTTGTTTTGCAAAAATGTATTTTCAACCATTAACATTTCTACACTTTCTCTCTAGTGTTGATTTTGAGGCCTCTAAAAGTGTGAATTCTGAGAAAATTGTTCAACACAGTCTTACATTTCCATGGCTTCTTTCCAATATGAATGCTATGGTGATGTGTAAGGTTGGTACCTGAATTAAAACACTTGCCACACTCCTGGCGTTTGTATGTTTTCTCTCTTGTGTGGACTCTGTGATGAACCATAAGGTTTGATTTGTCTACAAGGTATTTTCCACTCTGCTGGCATATCTATGGCTTCTCTCCTATGTGGACTCTCTTATGCAACACAAAGTGCGTCTTCTGAGCAAAGCACTTTCCACACTGTGGACATTTGTATGGTTTCTCCCCAGTCTCCATTCTCTCACGAGTCTCAAATTCTTCTAGAAAGAAGGCCAAAGACAGACAAGGCTCAGCTCAGCATTAAGAGAGGAGAGGCCTCACAATCTACAATGGAGCTAAGCAAGCTCAACTAGGAAAACAGATATGAGAGATAAAGGTATTTTGGTGTCCCTTCATAGAGATCAGTCATAATGGCTACATGGAACCCCTTAAAATGTCTGAAAACAACAACTTGACCTGGTCACACAAGTTTAGTTGCAGCGGTTGTTAACGTTTTTTAGGTTCGCAGCTTTCTCACAATACTTGAGGCGTCTCTATTATGCACTTTTCCAGAGTCCCAAACTGAGTTCTGTCCAAACAGAGCCAGACCTCTTTGCTCTGCTCCTTCCCTCCTTCCCTGGCTTCCAGATCCCTGATCCCCTTCCATTTCTCCCTCCTCTCTCCAACTTCCCCATCTGCTCTCTTCTCCATCTGCACTGCTAAAGCATTTCACCCTCAGCATCTCTTCTCTGCCATTCTCTCTCTTAGACACACTGAGATAGTATGGGGCAGGATATAGACACTTTCAGTCCCATTCGGTGAGAAAGGTAGGGTAATGCATAGATAAATGAATCCATAGGAAAGGCTGGAGAAGGGGGCTTGGAATTAGACTCCAGTTACGGTCAGGGTAGGGCTTAAGGGAGGAGCCTTGAAACAGCCTGGAGACATCTCCAAGACAGGGGTGGGCAGCCACATTGGGCCCCAGGGATCTCAGAGGTACCTTCCATTGTACTATTGAATACTCCCCCACTTTCCTTAGGGGAAGTAGAGGCAGTTTTGTCACTGTTGGGGCCACTCTAAGCCCCAACTCTGTAGTAGGGCCAAGGGAGGCCTTTTCCCCAGGAGGACATTGGAAGCTTCTCCAGAGCATAGAAAAACAGGGACCAAAAAATCCCTGTAAACTTGCTGAAGGATATACTGGGGAACTTTTGGGGCCAAAAACATTAACTGACATGGCTCCTCCCTAGGAAATACTTGGGTTGGCAGTCAAGGAAGGAGTATTTGCGATCCTTAACTAGAGAGATCTAGTAGCTCAATGGACTACAAATCCCAAGATTTCAGATGATGTTGCTATGTCCCTCCCACATCCCTGGCCCTGATTGGCTGTAACCCCAGTCCCTCCCACATCCCTGGCCCTGATTGTCTGGAATCCCAGTCCCTCCCACCATCCCTGGCTCTGATTGGCTGGAATCCCAGTCTCTCCCACATCTGTGCCCCTGATTGGCTGTAACCCCAGTCCCTCCCACCATCCCTGGCTCTGATTGGCTGTAACCCCAGTCCCTCCCACCATCCCTGGCCCTGATTGGCTGCAATCCCAGTCCCTCCCACCATCCCTGGCCTTGATTGGCTGGAATCCCAGTCCGTCCCACCATCCCTGGCCTTGATTGGCTGGAACCCCAGTCTCTCCCACCATCCCTGGCCCTGATTGGCTGCAATCCCAGTCCCTCCCACCATCCCTGGCCCTGATTGGCTGGAATCCCAGTCCCTCTCACCATCCCTGGCCCTGATTGGCTGGAATCCCAGTCCCTCCCACCATCCCTGGCTCTGATTGGCTGGAATCCCAGTCCCTCCCACCATCCCTGGCCCTGATTGGCTGGAATCCCAGTCCCTCCCACATCTCTGGCCCTGATTGGCTTGAATCCCAGTCCCTGTTCCTTGTGTTCTAGTAGACATTTGTTCAGGCGGCCATTTTGTGTTTCAGTGGCCATTTTCTTCTGCTTGTGTCTGAGGGAATATTGTTCCAGAACCTTCTCTGATTCCTCAGTTGATCAGAGGCGTCTCTTTCTCTCCTGAGGCTCCAGAGTCAGAAGGAGGCCAGGCTCCTTGGGCCAAAAGGAAGGAAGTGTGTCTCTTTTCTGAGAGGGTTTTCTTATTACACAGCTCTGCTCCTTCTGGGGAACAAGGGTCTTAGAAGGGATCAGAAATGGGGAGGATAGTTTTAACACAAGCCTTATTCTTCTTCTTCACAAACACTGGGCTTTGGCTCCTAAGAGGAGGCTAGTCCCCCCAAAAAGGCCAAAAGTGGCTCCTTTGAGAGTTTTTAAAAGTCTCCCCAGTTTCCTTATTAATAGATTTTCAGACAAGAAGGAAGGAGACAGAACAGAATAACTCATATTACCAAGAATGAAACAAACAAGAACAAAAAGAATAAGGATTAGAGACTAAAAAAACTTATTTTTTAAAAGGAAAACCATTTTTAACCAGATAATAATTTGACTTTTACAACAGAGCTAGGCTGTATCTGCACTACAGAAATTATTTGCACTGAAGAAATAATGCAGTTTGAAACCGCTTTAACTCTCCTGGCTCTCTCCTGTGGAATCCTGGGATTTGTAGTTTGTTGTGGCATGAGAGCTCTCTGGCAGAGAAGGCTAAGTGTCCAGTGGTAAAATCCCAGGATTCCATAGCACTGAGCGGTTAAAGCTGTGTCAAAGTGCCTTATTTCTATAGTGCGGATGCAGCATTCTTGAGAAAGGGGCTGATGCTGGGGAAAAGTACTGGAAACCTCTGGATATTTTGGCAGATTGTTTGTTTGTTTGTTTATGATACACTCATTTCACATCTATCTACAGGGACATAACCAGGGCCCTCTCCAATTCCCCATCCCCTAATCACCCCCCACTCTAATAAGGCATGGAGTATCTCTTGTGTAGGGGAGCTGCAGTGAATCTGTGCTAGGTCCAGGGTGTTTTGTTTGGTGCAGAGGGAGGAAGGGGATGCCCACCTCTGCATCGGCCCAAAGGAGGCATTTGTCACCTGCGTATCTCACCAGCAGGATGCTGTTCTCTGTGTCTTTGAGTGCTGCAGGGTTTCTTGCCAAGCCAATCCTAACCCTGCTCCCTTTTCTCAGGAACTCCATCTCGGACTCCTTGTACACAGCTTTGGGCCTCTCTTGCTGGGAGTGACCAAGTGCAGGGCCACCAGGACCCCCTGCCCACCTGATGGCCGAAACAGAGGCCAAGCGGAGGGAGTTGGGCTCCAACAGAAAGAGGCTCCTGAGGTACAACAGCTCTTTGGTAAGTTGCCATCCTTACTATTAGTTTCATCTATGTCTGGTCCGGCTCATGAAAGCAAGCGGAGAACATACTGTCCCAGTTTGGCAGAAAGAGTCCTGGGTAATCCTCTGTCACCTCATTTTTTCAGGGGCTTTGAAAATGTCCTGTTTCTCTCTCCTCCTCCCACTTTCCCCATTCTCCTCAGGTCAGTTCAGTTGCTGCAAAATGTGTTCCAAGTTCAAAAGAGTCTGCATCCCATCAACTTAAAAGAGGGAAGATGGGAGGAGGGATGGAGTCAGGGTCTTGTCCTTGTCAGGAGTTGGAGGCAAAAGCAAACTGCGGTACCCTTCCTTACTTGTGTGATCTTTATCATTAACAACTTTGGCCATCTTGACCCCCTTCTGGTGTTGCTTAGCCACATGTGTCTTCCTTTCCCCATCTGTAAAATGCTGGGGGATATGGAGGAATATCTCTGGACCTAAATTGAGGGTGAGCCTAGTGGCCCCAAGCCCAGAGTACTCCCCAGAACTGTTGTTTAAAAAGGAAATATGCCTCTGAAATTAGGTGAGATATGGCTAAATGCACTATAATTCATTGGTGACTAAATGTACTATACAATGTTGTGATAGTCAGTATCCTAATCAATCAATAATATATCAGACATGGCCTAAATTATACTGTTTATCAAATTGTATATTATTTTGAAAGGATTGAGAAACTTTTTGCTTGTTTGCAGAATTTAAAGTTTATTTCCTGGACTGAATTCTGAATTGTTGAAACAATATTTGCAATGCACCATGTGCTTTCCTCTCCTTTTGTTTAGTCACTCTCTGGATGAGGGCTATTTTCTGTTGCAGGTGACCTTTGCAGATGTGGCTGTATATTTCACCGAGGAGGAATGGAAGCTGTTGACGAAGAAACAGAGACTTATGTACAGTTCTGTGATGATGGAGAATTATGGGAATGTGGCTTCTGTGGGTAAGGAACCTGAATCCATTGTTCTTTCTATGAAGACTGAGGGCCGTTTCATAATTTACTATCAGAGTGCTATGATTCTGCTTTAGAATGATATAATCAAAGAGTTGAAATAGACCACAAGGATCATCTGGTTCAATCTTCTGCCATGCAGGAATAGACATTCAAAGCACCCTAAGAGATGGCTATCCAGCCTCTGTTTAAAGACCTCCAAAGAAAGAGACTCCACCAAACTCTGAGGGAGTATATTCCACTGTTGAAGAGCTCTTACTCTCAGGAAGTTCCTCCTAAAGTTTAAGAGGAATCTCTTGTCCCTGTGGCTTGCATCCATTGTTCCATGTCCTTTTCTCTGGAGTAGCAGAAAGCAAGCCTGCTCCATCCTGAATATGACATCTCTTCAAATATTTGAACAGGGCTATAATATTACCTCTTAACCTTCTCTTCTCCAAGCTAAACATACCCAGTTCCCTAAGTCGTTCCTCAGAGAGCATGGTTTCAAGACCGTTCTCCATTTTGGTTTCCCTCCTCTGGACATGGTCCAGCTTCTCAACATCTGTTTGAATTGTAGTGCCCAGAACAGGACACAGGATTATTGCAAGTGAGCCCTGACCAAAACAGAATAGAGTGGCACTATTACTTCCCTTGATCTTGACACTACACTCCTATTGATACAGCCTAGGATCACATTGGCCTTTTTAGCTGCTGCATCACACTGTTGACACATGTTCAACTTGTGCTCTACTACCATTCCTAGTTCCCTTTCACACGTAATATAATTGTCATAACAACTTCCTGTGGAATCTTGGAATTTCTAGTTTTAGTGAGGCAATATTGTTCTCCACTTTGTAAGGATTCTAAATATCAAATCCTAAACTGCCAGTTCTAGAATTTTGTGGGAAGGACCCATGGAGATTAATTCTTTTTGCCCCTAAATAGTCCTCAGCACATTCCTGAGTAAGTTTCTTGGCTTTTGTGGCCCCTCTTCCAGCCTTTTGAGGCTCTGGAGAAGCTTCATGTGAAAAAGGCTCCCTTGGCCCTGCAGTGGATCAGAGAGGGCCCAACAGTGGCAAAACAGCCCCCACCTCCGCTCTGAGATCTCCTGGGGTCCAATATACCCCCCCCCCCCAAACCCCAACAGTAATCCATCCCAGTCTTGGAGATGTCTTAAAGCTGTTTTAAGGCTCCTCCCTGGCACTTGACCCTCACTAATATCAGAAACCAGGTCCCAGACCCCTTGCTTTGCCTTTCCCAATGAGTTATTTGTATATTGATTATCCTGCCTTTCTCAACAAATGGGACTCAAAGTGTCCCGTTTATGCATCACACACACTCTGTCTGTGATAGAGAGATGGAAGGAATGTGAAAAACAGAAAGGCAGGAAAGAGATGCTGAAGGTGAAATGGTAAAGCAGTGCAGATGGGCAAGAGGGAAGGTTGGAGAGTGGAGGGAAAAAGGGAAGGGGATCAAGCCTCTGGGAGCCAGGAGGGGAAGGCAGGAGCAAAGCCAGGATCGCCTAGCTCTGTGTGGACAGGAAGGGACCTCTGGGAAGGGCCAGGAGAGAGGCCTTAGGGATTGGGAGGCAGCCACCAACCGGACAGATAATAATAATAGGTTTTATTTGTATTTACCTGTAAAATAGCCACAAAACAACAATAGCATCCAATTTGCACACAGTAAAAAAACAAGTTGCTTAAAACTCAGTTAGGGACAAATAAAAACATCGTATAAAATGCACAATTGCGATCAGAAGTGGTTTTTCCCTTAAGTTCTTTAGAAGAGGTCGGGTGGGTAAGCCTGCCAGAAAGGATCCGCCTTAAGTGCTTTCTTGAAAGCATCCAAGGTGGTGATAAGACAGATCTCCTCTGGCAAGTTGTTCCATAACTTGGGGGCAATGGCTGTGTACGCTCTGTGGGAAGTTGTTCTTAGCCTGACCTTTGGGTAATCTAATAGATTCTTCCCAGATGTTCTGAGAGTGTGGGGCAGATTGTGTAGGGAGAGGCCTTCCCTCAAGAAGCTCAGGCTCAAGCCATGTAGGGCTTTAAAAGTAATAACCATCACTGTGTATTGCACCTGGAAGCTAATTGGCAGCCAATAAAGAGATTTTAGAACTGGTGTTAAGTGGTCTGACCTAGATGTTCCGGTGACCAATTTGGTGCAGCATTTTGAACTAATTGAAGCTTCCGAACTTGGGACAAAGGTAGCCCCATGTAGAGCACTGAACTAAAGAACTGAATTTGAAATCAGGCCCTTGGTTTCTTACATATTAAGGGTTCCATTTAGCAATTATAAGCAATGTCTATGAAGAGAGGAAAGGGTAACACAAAAACTCCTTTTTCTCTAATGTTTCTTTTCCAACCTAAGTTTGCTTAGCTCCGTGGTTGATTCCAGAAGCCCTTTGTCACTCGAAATGCTGGAATCTGCGGAGGAGACCCACAAGTGTTATGCTTTTAGGGGAATTTCATCCTTAGCTCAAAGGAGAGATTGAAGCAACAGTGACCTCAGGATTCATCCCAACTATACCAGGTCCAGAAGCACACAGAACTCCAGAGGCATTTCAAATAGTTTTTTGTGTTTTATTTAGGGCAGGGGTAGGCAACCTGTGGCCCGCGGGCCGGATGCGGCCCGGCAAGGCCTTGGGACCGGCCCCAGCCTGGTCCTGCCGCCGATTGCCGCCGGGGCCTTTGGGGGGCAATTGTCTATAGAAGCCTCAGAAACATGCATTTATATTAACATTTTTTAAAAAATCAGCAAATTTTTTCACGTGTCCTCCATTTTTTTAAAAAAAGTGTCTTCCATTTGAAAATTTTGTCCTACATTTGTCCTGGTTTATTTATATATTTAATTTTTTAAAAAAATTATTTAATTATTCATTTTTTGGCTTCGGCCCCCCAGTTGTCTGAGGGACAGCAACCCGGCCCCCGGCTCAAAAAGGTTGCCTACCCCTGATTTAGGGGAAAAGCAAAATACACGCATACATAGACATATACACATATAGGTGTTCACGCATACACACAAGAACTGAGAAACAAAGGTGGGAGTGGCGAATACTTTGAGGCTTTGCAAATGGTAATACATTACCTAGATGGATCTTGATTCCAATTGCTGAAGGTCCAGAAAGGGGAGAGAAGTCAGTAAGTCCTGTGGCAAGTGGGGCTGGCGAGTGTAGTGAGATGTACACCAATGGACTGTCTGTCTGCAACTGGACTGAAACTAAAGAACAGCCAGTTGGGGCTGATATTTATACTGAAGTCGTTGCTTGGGGGCAGAAACCGAGCATTCAAAAAGGTTTAAATTGTTTTAGGATGTTTCCTGGGTGGGGAAAGAATTGTCTGAAACTGAAATAAGTGCAATGGGTGCTTGGTGAAATACTTCAGCCAAACAGGATTGTCACACCGGCTCTTAGGTCCTTCTTGGCTCTGAATTCTGATCCCATTCACAAGCCAGTGTATAGCACAGTCTGAAGGCTACACTCCCAGAGCTCAACAATAACATAGCAGAGCACAGAAGCAAATCTCCAGATATAGGCATTGGCAATGCACAAACCACTTTCCACACTTAAAAATAACTCACAGACACAGTTGATTTCCTCCAAGTCCTTAGAGGTTCTTTATCTTGAGTTGCAATATAAAACAAATATTTACCAACTGTCCTCTCTGACTTCTATCCATTTCACAATCTCTTACACACCCAACTCCAACCCACACCAATCCGCATGTGAGCTATATACTGTATTGGCTGTGAGTCATATCCTGGTGCCAAACAGCATGAAGCATCCTCTGCAGTTAGCTTCCATCATGCCTTGGATTCTGACTCAGCACTCTATGGCAGTCTCACAGGAAATGATGCCACTTTTCAATTGAAATAGTTTTATATACATTTAATGGGATATTTTTTAACTGCCTGACTATCTCCTTCCCTGATTTCTTCATGGCAGTTCCCCTTCAATCACTTCTTTGGTAGCACCTATGAGTAAGAATACAGTCATTATATGGATTTGGGGGCATCTAGAACAGGGTCATGCTCAGGTCATTCACACCAATTCTATTAATTTAATCTCAAATAGAGAGGGGTGAACGTGGGGCTGAATCTTGGGGTAACCCTTTCCTCTCTTAACACTGATATTCAGTTTTGCCTGTCATTGTCCTCCTTTACAGAAGAATTTGTCAGTCATGAGAAAGTCCACACAAGAAAGAAGCCATATAAATGCCAGCACTGTGGGAAATATTTTGCTTACATGTCAGTCCTAGTCATGCATCGGAGAGTCCACACAGGAGAGAAGCCATACAAATGCCAGTGTTGTGAGAAATGTTTTTCTTCGAAGTCGCACCTAGTGACACATCAGAGAGTCCACACAGGAGAGAAGTCATACAAATGCCAGCACTGTGGGAAGTGTTTTTATTTGAAGTCACTCCTAGTGACACATCAGAGAGTCCACACAGGAGAGAAGCCTTACAAATGCCAGCGTTGTGGGAAATGTTTTTCTTCAAAGTCATACCTATTGGCACATCAGAGAGTCCACACAGGAGAGAAGCCTTACAAATGCCAGCGTTGTGGGAAATGTTTTACTTGGAAGTCAGTCCTAGTGACACATCAGAGAGTCCACACAGGAGAGAAGCGAAACAAATGCCAGCATTGTGGGAAATGTTTTTCTTCAAAGCCATACCTATTGGCACATCAGAGAGTCCACACAGGAGAGAAGCCATACAAATGCCAGCATTGTGGGAAATGTTTTTCTTCAAAGCCATACCTATTGGCACATCAGAGAGTCCACACAGGAGAGAAGCCATACAAATGCCAGCATTGTGGGAAATGTTTTTCTTCAAAGTCATATCTATTGGCACATCAGAGAGTCCACACAGGAGAGAAGCCTTACAAATGTCAGCGTTGTGGGAAAGGTTTTTCTTCAAAGTCAAACCTATTGGCACATCAGAGAGTCCACACAGGAGAGAACCCAAACAAATGCCAGCATTGTGGGAAATGTTTTTCTTCAAAGCCATACCTATTGGCACATCAGAGAGTCCACACAGGAGAGAACCCAAACAAATGCCAGCGTTGTGGGAAATGTTTTTCTTCCAAGTCATATCTATTGGCACATCAGAGAGTCCACACAGGAGAGAACCCAAACAAATGCCAGCATTGTGGGAAATGTTTTTCTTCCAAGTCATATCTATTGGCACATCAGAGAGTCCACACAGGAGAGAACCCAAACAAATGCCAGCATTGTGGGAAATGTTTTTCTTCCAAGTCATATCTATTGGCACATCAGAGAGTCCACACAGGAGAGAACCCAAACAAATGCCAGCGTTGTGGGAAATGTTTTTCTTCCAAGTCATATCTATTGGCACATCAGAGAGTCCACACAGGAGAGAACCCAAACAAATGCCAGCATTGTGGGAAATGTTTTTCTTCCAAGTCATACCTATTGGCACATCAGAGAGTCCACACAGGAGAGAATCCATACAAATGCCAGCATTGTGGGAGATGTTTTTCATCGAAATCAAGCCTAGTGAGACATCAGAGAGTCCACACAGGAGAGAAGCCACACAAATCCCAGAAATGAACTAACATTATATTTGTCAATAAGCAATACTAAAGAATATATTTTAAATCCTGTGGTGATAAGAAAAGGCCCTTGTGATTTCGTGTGTTAGGTTTGTGTGTCCATATGTCTCTTTATGTTTTTCAATTATATTTTGTGGAGTTGAGGTTTTAATTTCCATTAGTATAGATTATTGCTTTAGTTTATAAATTTGAGTGGGGGTCATGGTGGTGGAATAGGTTAGTTAAACAGAGGGGTGGGATTGGCTCCAGCTGATTAGAACAGTTATGGGAATGATGGCATTTGGAATTTGTGGGATGTTGGCTGAAGAAAGTTGGGGACAGGTATTAACAGAAAGGGCTAGTTTGTGGGAATGGGAAAGGGGGCTTTGTTATCTGTGGGGCATAGACTGTGGGAATTGGAGGGGGGGCTAGGTTTGGAAGAGGGTGATGTTTTAGGTTTTGGGGTTTTAATGTTTGGTTTGGGGAGGGCAGCTCTGACTTAAGCGCTGAATTTCTGATTATGTGTTTGCAATAAAGTTTTTGTTGTTTCAACACACTGGACTCATTGGTGTACAGAAATTCTGCATTTGCACAAAATGTACCCTTTCTTCTCTCCTCAGCCCTCAGCTCCATTCCCAGCCATAAAAACAGAGGCAAACACACATAGATACTCAGAGAGACAGAGCTATATGTACAAAGCAGAGCCTTCCCAGCCTTTCCCTCCTGAGTCCAGCTCTGCAGCTTGGGCTCCATTCTGGAAGGAAGGAAAAAAGGCCATAGTCCTTCCCTTCTTCCAAAGGCCGCCAGCGGAATAAGCAGCAGCAGCAGCAAAGGCCTTACGGTCCTTGCGCATGTTGAGAAGGGGTCTTTGGGGCATCTGCGCATGCAGACTCTCAGCCCCTGAAGCTGCTCTGAGGGCGGGAAGTGGGGAGAGCCCTCATTCATTTGGGGGAATCTCATGGTTCTGGGATCACGCTGAAAGGGCCTTGGACCCCCTTGAAGCAATGTATGTTAAAAGAGGAGAAGGAAGGAATAAAGGAATGAAAGTGCCAAGGGAAGAGAAGCATAAAGGGACTGCTGAAGTCGGGGGGGGGGGGGGGTGGATCTGGGACCTGTATCAGGCACCTTCCTCCCGGAACCCATTATTGGAGCCTTCCACAGCTCACTATGATACTTTAAATGACTATTTCACAGATAATATCTCTCAGATAAGAGCCAAATTGGACATCAGCATTATTGCAGAGGCTATAAGTGAGGTGTCCATGAGTAAGATCATACTGGATCAATTTGAATCTGAGTACTGAGGATGTGGACAAGCTCCTTTTAAGTGTGAAGAGGAGAACTTGTCCTCCCAACCCTTGCCCTTTTTATATCACCTGAGATATATCATAGATGCATCTCTTAGTTAGGGCTATTTTCCATCATGCTTAAAAGAAGCGGTGCTACGGCCCTTTCTGGAAAAGCCCTCCCTAGATCCCTTGGACATGAACAATTACAGACCGGTCTCCCATCTTCCATTTCTAACCAACATAATTTTGAGGGCAGTTGCTCTTCATCTCCAAGCGGTCTTGGATGAAACAGATTATCTGGACCCATTTCAAACTGGCCTCAGGATGGGATACGGAGTCGAAACTGTTATGGTTGCCTTAGTAAATGATCTTTGCTTCAAGGTGGGATGTAACTTACCAAACTTTAAGCTGTATTATTATGCAGCTTGTTTCAAATGGTTAGAAGAATGGTTCAAATTAAAAAACAAGAATTTATTGAATATAGAAAAAGCTAACCTGAATCTTGGTATACATGCATATATGTGGTATACAAAACCAAAATATAATAATGCTTTTAACCATCATGTTATAAGAAGATCATTGCTTAAAGCATGGTACAAAATGAGACATCAATTTTGGGTGTCACTGCAAGAAGCCTATTACAATAGAACAAAGAACAAAGATACTCCATGGGTAAGATATGGAGATTTAATGAACAAAACACCAGAAGGAAAATACAATATGAAATCTACGGAAGAAGTTAACGAAAGAGGAAACATGAAGGATTGGTTTTTATACAACTAATTAAACAATCGTTTTAAGGCAGATAATAAAGCTCCTGAGTTAACGATGGATAACAATGAAATAGATAAAATTATGATGGACCCAAAAGGTAAACACATATCCAAATGTTATAAACTATTAAAAGAAAGAGATCTAGAAGATGAAATTATTAAACACAGCATGGTAAGATGGGCAGGTGATATAAATAAAACTATAACTATAGAGGAACGGGAAAATCATGGAAAGGAACAAATAAACAGGGCCAAGTGGGAATGGGGCCTTTGTGAAGGTGGGGAACTGACCTTCCTGGTGCTGGTCCTCCAGGTGAGCAATGCATTGGGCAAGGAGTCCCTCTCGCTCATCGCCTGCAGCCTCTGGTTCCGCTGGAGGCAGGGCCTCTTCTCCAGCATCACCTGGAACAACGAACCAGAACAATGGACAACAATAGATGGATGTGTGCATATATGTATATATGTGGAGGCATCTCTATCTAAGTGCACTCAGACTTATACCTTAATCTGAACACCTACTGGCTGCAGAAATGAGCTCCAGTGCCTGAAGGCAACTCATAACAGTTTCAAGTCTCTAAACATAAATCTTGCATAGAACATGTCTTTGCATACATAACCATAGATATCTGTCTGAACGTCTGCATCTTCACACACACATACTTACATACATATGTGTATGTATATATAATAATATTTTATATATACATAAATGTGTGTTTATATATATATATCATATATGTATATATATTAACTCTGTGTGTGTGTGTGTGTGTGTGTGTGTACATATATATACAGTATATATTCATAAGCCAACCTTTAGGGTGATGGCGTGGACTCCCATTGTCTTCCTCCTCCGGGCGAGGTGGACTCCGCATGGCCGCCCTGTGTCGCCTCCCCAGGTGTTCTGTGCGGAGGAAAGAGGAACAGGAGACACAAGTGCAGAAATGAGCTCAGGTGCCTCAAGACAACCAATCATAGCACCCCAGTACAGGAAATGTCAACAAGCATGACTCACCCACAGTGGCATTGAGGTCCAATATAGGACCCCCAGCCAGCATCCAGAGATGCCACATCTCATCAAAAACCGGAGGTTTGTGTCATGGTGCGCAGCTGTTGCCATGCTCGCGCATGGCAAGATAGAAGGCCATCCTCATCACCTTCACTTTGCAGGCCACCTGCTTCTGTGACCTCTCAGACCCCTTCTCATCTTTCTGGCAATCTTTGAGTAGATTGCCCTCTTAGGGTGGGATGTGGACCCCATTATGACGTCCAGGTCCACATTCCTCTCCAGACAGTGATAAAAGTACTGCACCTCCCCATCGGTCCAGTGATTCCACCCTCTGGGCATTGTCTCTGGGCAGAGTAAAGCAAAGCACACTACCAATACTCCCAGCCTTAGGACCCAAAACTCACCTCAGGAGTTTGGGCCTGTGAGGGTCAACCTTTCTATTGTGGCAGGTGCTTGGGACTTTTGTTATCCCACCACTGCCACCAAAATATGTGTGAGGCACACCAAAGATTTTAAACTATAGGTAGCCTTGCTGTTTTTAACCTCACCATGAGTAGGGTTGCCATAACCCTCCAGCCGTCGGGACATTCCCGGTTTTTCACCACTAGGGGGCGTCCCTGCACGGTTTCCTCCTTGACTCCCGGTCTGTTGCCAATCTGGTGACTTTCACACCAAAATGGGTCCTTTTCAGAGCCTTTGGTGTAATTTTGGTGCTTGGTTTTAATGGCAATTTTGAGAGTTGAAATAAGTTCCAATTATTTTTATTCAATTAGGGCAACGGTTTATTGCCATATTAACATTACAGGGACTTTTCAGGGATTTTGACTGAATATTTGGTGAGATATGGGGGGATTTGGTGAGTTTTGGCCAAACGTTTGGGGAATTGTCTTCGAGGCTTGTTGGAGGTTGCCAGACTCAGGAAGAGGAGCTCCTCCTCTGTTTGGTCCCAGCAAGGCAGCAGGGGGGAGAGGGCCATTTCCTTTGGCACCGAGGCGAGGATGATGAGGAGGAGGAGGAAGAGGAGGAGGAGGAGGAGGAGGAGGAGGAGGAGGAGGAGGAGGAGGAGGAGGTGCGTGGCCATTTTCAATATTTATGTTGCCCCTGTGTATTTTTTCTAACTTTGACTGCCAGGGCTCAATGCTCTGGAAGTCTGGTGTCTGTGAGGCATTTTTAGCCTTCTCTATTGGAGAGCTCTGGTGCCACAATAAACTACAATTCCCAGGATTCCATAGCACTGAGCCTGGCAGTCAAAGCAGTGTGTTTTGGACACAGATATCCTCCTTTTGTGAGTTAATGAATGAATCCAGTCCCTAGCCTTTCTATCTCTCTCACACACTGCAGGAGTAATAACTCACTTTGAGACTGCTTTAACTCAATGCTAGGGAAACCTGGGAATGCTAGTGTTTGGGAGACATTGAGACTTCTCTGTCAGAGATGGCTCTGAGGCCACAATAGACTCCAATTCCCAGGATTCCCCAGCACTGAGCCCTGGCAGTCAAAGCAGTGTGTTTTGGACACAGACATCCTCCTTTTGTGAGTTAATGAATGACTCCAATCCCTAGCTTTTATATCTCTCACACACACTGCAGGAATAATAACCCACTTTGAGACTGCTTTAACTCAGTGCTAGGGAATCCTGGGAATGCTAGTGTTTGGGAGACATTGAGACTTCTCTGTCAGTCATGGCTCTGAGGCCACAATAGACTACAATTC
This sequence comes from Sceloporus occidentalis, assembly GCA_023333645.1. Classification (NCBI taxonomy): domain Eukaryota; kingdom Metazoa; phylum Chordata; class Lepidosauria; order Squamata; family Phrynosomatidae; genus Sceloporus; species Sceloporus occidentalis. The sequence goes on along the minus strand of JALMGF010000039.1, from coordinate 115,335 downwards.
CCAGGATTCCCCAGCACTGAGCAGTCTCAAACTGGACCATTTCCTCTGTGTGGATGCACCTGGTGAGGAATTCTGGGCACTGCAGTTCAACTACGTTTGGAGGGTTATGGACTCCCTGTCAGAGATAGCTCTGGGGCCACAGTGTACTACAATTCCCAGCATTCCCAGCACTAACCCAGGACAGTTAAGTCACTCTCAAACTGGATTATTTCCTCAGTGTGGGTGCAGCTTTGGTGAGGAACTCTGGGCATTTCAGTCCAGCATTGTTTAATTTCTGCAGTGTACTTTGGACCAGAGACAAGGTGACCAGGCATCCTCCTCCTTTTCCAGGACATGTCCTCTTCTGTCAAATTTCAAAATGTCCTCCATTTGGATCATGCCTAAGAAACATGCATTTATATTAACATTTTTAAAAAAGCATCAATTTTTTCGCCTGTCCTCCATTTATTAAAACTGTGTCCTCCATTTGAAAATGTTGTCCTACATTTGTCCTACATTTGTCCCGGTTTGGAGGTCCTGGCTTATGGCAACCCTAACCACGAGCCAAGTGATGTTTAAAATAAAAATGAAGGCTTATTGTAATACAGGATGGAATAAATATAACTCCTTTCAAAGCTTGTTCAATATGAATAAATAATTAGTGCTACCAAATTACCTTCTAGGGCCCAAGCCCCATAGGCTATCAGCACAGTTAAGGTACGCAACCCAGCCCTCTCTTTTCTAGAGTCAGTTTGGGACCCTAGTCCCTTCCTTTGGACTCAAGGGAAACCCCGTTTCCAGTCCCTCACGAGGACTGCTAACAACCCAAGCCCTCACACTGCCTTGCCTAGAACCTTCCCCTCAGAGTCCAAAGTCCCATTTGGACTCTTCTCCACAGTGTTGCCAACAAGCCTCGGAGATAATTCCCGGAAATGCTTGTCCAAAACCCGCTGAATCCCCTCACATCACACTGAATTTTCAGTCACAATTCCCAGAAAATTCCCATAATGTTAAAATGGCGGATGTTTTGCAAATAAACGTAAATATAATTGAATAAAAATAATTGTAACTTATTTCAACTCTCAAAATCACCATTGAACCAAACAAAGAATCTTTCAGTCCTTTTAAGATATTTATTTTGACATGAAGGGGGTTCAGGAAGCTTTGTGCCAAATAGAAACGTGTTCGGATGCAACCGCACTGCAGAAATAAATCCAGTTTGACACCCTTTTAATTGCCATGGCTCAGTGCTAGGGAATCCTGGGAATTCTAGTTTTCTGAGACATTTAACCTTCTCTCTCAGCAAACTCTGGTGTGACAACAAACTACAATTCCCAGGATTTCATAGCACTGGGCCATGGCAGTAAAAACAGTATGAAACTGGATTGTCTCTGGAGTCTGGAGTGAAGATGCAGCCTGAGTTGGGTCCAAGACACACAGAAGAAATAAACCAGTTTAAGACTGCTTTAACTGCCCTGGCTCAGTGCTAGAGAACCCTGGGAATTGTAGTTTTGTGAGAAAGAGCTCTGGTGCCACAATGAACTACAATTCCCATGCATCTGAGGAAATACGCTTAAGTCTAGGAAAGCTCATGCTGCCAACTTTTCTTTCAGTGAGTCTCAAAGGTGCTACAAGATCTCTCTATCATCATCACCATTATTATTATTATCATTATTATCATTATCAAATCCAAATGCAGCTTAAGAACTGGACTTAAATTGGCAACACTGAATCCTGTAGACTCATTCTCTGGGGCTGTGATATGGAAGTGTGCAGGCAATTCCCTTGTTCAACCAGGGAATCCTGGGAATTGTAGTTTGTTGTGACATGAGACACTGCTTTTACCGGCAGCCAGGGCTCCATGCATGAAATTCTGGGCTTGGTGGTTTGTTGTGCCCAGAATCCCATCATCGCAGGGAGCCTTGCAGTTAGAAGCAGTGCCAAACTGGATTATTTCTGCAGTATGGATGGCAATGGAAAAGAGAATGAAAAAGAGAGCCACAAAACAAACTTCTTGGAAGACAGAGCAGGGATGCCAACTTACCAGGTGCTCTGCCCATGCTCAGAGGCATATTTAATCACTAACACACACACACAGTCTCAGGGACATCACATTCACATCACACAACTAACTAGTAGGGCAGCCCATGGAAGGGAGGGAAGATGGAGATAAACACATCCCTGATTATTCTACCCAGGTGCTCTGCCCATGCTCAGAAGCACCTTTCCACCTCTTTTTCTCCTCCATTCTTCTACTTTTTCCCTACTAGATTTTCCTCCCATCGACCCAAATGGTCCTCCTCACAGTACAACAACAACCCTGAGAGGTAGGCTTGGGGCACTCTGCCCAAGCTCAGGAATTCAGAAATTCAAATGTCACTCTCAGGCACACACAGTAGTCCCAACATCAACCCATGATACCATTATCAACTATTGCCTTTGTGATTGTGTGCCTTAAAACTTATGGCTTACTTGGAAATTCAAGGCAATTGGGATTAAGCCAGCCAAATCCCTCACTCCTCCTGGCAGGGCAACACTTTGTGCCTGGGTTGGTTGCTTGCCCAATGCCTGCCTCTCTCTCTCTCCAGCAGCCGCTTTGCCTGGAGCGGAGCCTGAGTGCCTGAGGGGGGGGGGGCAATCAATCACTGTCCTCCTCTCTCTCTGATTGGCTGAAAAAACTGTTAGTGTGATTCCAGAGTTGGTTGGTTTGCTCTTTGCTCCGTTCTGAACTTCTGGCTCTCAAAGGGAGTCGTTGGAGAGAGAGAGAGAGTGTGTTTTTTCTTCAGCCCTCTTTCTGATTGGCTGAAACTGTTACAATCCAAAGGGTTGGTTGCATGCTGCAGGCAGCTTTCAGGCTGGAGCTGAAAGTCGCCGAAAATGCACTGAAATAGAGGAGGGCACGGAAATCACACCAAAAGCTCTGAAAAGTCACCGTTTTCGTGTGAAAGTCGCGAAATTGGCAACACTGCTTCTAGGAGCAGAAGAAGTCCTCCTGAGGACACTCTGAGGGCTGCCATTGGCTGGAATCCCAGTCCCTCCCACCATCCCTGGCCCTGATTGGCTGGAAGCCCTGTCCCTCCCACCATCCATGGCCCTGATTGGCTGGAGGCCCAGTGCCACCCACATCCCACATGGAATGACATCACTGCTACGGAAGGCTCTCTTGACCAATCAGAGAGCAAGATAAAGGTTCTTCTGGAAGCTTCCGTGAGAAGGAGATATAAGGCCTGAGAGACCAAGAGACAGTTGGGGGAATTGTGTCGGTTGGAGATCGAGAGAGAGAGTTAAAGAGCGGATCTTGGAAGTTAGGCTCAGAATTGGATGCTTGGGTTTATTTATTTCTTTAACAGCTTGTATGAATTGAATATTAATACAAGATTCTTAATATCTTGTAGGACTTATATTTTATAGTAAATATCTCCTTGGAGTATCTACTACTCAACACTCCTTTTACACGTGTTTTGGATCCGTTGATGCTTGGGAAGATTAGTAAAGAAGTAGAAATAAAGTTCCTTAACTGGTCCCAGTGTAGCTTAAAGGAAATTCTTTTATGATTCACTGGATAATGGCAGCAGGATTTAAGGAAGTTAAGGGTCTCCTGGGCTAAGACCCATAATGTCTAAATGGCAAATTAACAATTTGTAATCCACTCTGATAGCCTTTTGGCTGAAGAGAGAGGGGTATAAAACTATTATTATTAATATTATTATTATTATTACTATTATTATTACAGGGCTGCAGTTTGGCTGCTTGAACCACCGGAGATCATCACAGAGAGTCAGTTGGAAAAGCCCATCTCACTCCAGAAAATAAAGGTACTTGAGGAGTTTGCACTCTACGTCTTTCTGTAATAATAGCTACAAAACTGATAATAGCATTTGGGACATTTAGTCTTTTAAAAACAAATATGGCAGATTTAAATGCTGCTTTAAAACCTCTTTCCATCTGCAGCTTTGCACTGGTTTTGGGGGAAATGAGAAAGTGTTGGGAGGGAAGGACTGCCAACAGAATTAGGAGATGCATTGCAGGCTATGGACAGTTTGAGGCCAATTAAGGTCCAAAGCACATGGCAGCTATAGTCCCGTTTGAGAGCGCTTTAACTGCCCTGGCCCAGTGCTAGGGAATCCTGGGAACTGGAGTTTATTATGGCACCAGAGCTCTCTGACAGAGAAGGCTGAATGTCTCACAAAACTACATTTCCCAGAATTCCCTAGCACTGAGCCAGGGCAGTTAAAGCGGTCTCAGATTGGATTATTGCTGCAGTGTGTTTTGGATTTAGGTGACCCTTTGCAAGTCACACTCTCTCAGCCTCAGAGGATGGCAATGGCAACCCTTCTCTGAAGAAACCTGCCAAGGAAACCCCATGATAAGGTTGCCTTAGGGTCGCCATAAGTTGGAGACAACTTGAATACAGGGCCGGCTCTAGATATTTGGCCTTCCTAGGCAAGAAATATTTTGGCACCCCAAGGGCACGATGTAAAACAAAATGTAGGACATTCAAGAAACATTGAGGACATGACCAACTAAAAGCCAACAACGTTAATAAAAAACCAATATACTGTAAATTCATCTTTCTCAGTCATGCTCAAAATGGAGGACATTTTGACATGCCTATCACCACAACTCCAAGACCCAAATTAAAACTATTAATTCACTTGGATGAGGAGGAGCAGAGAGGCACCTGAGCATGTGCAGAGGCCAGTCAGGGGGAGAAGCCACTGGGAGAAAAAGCTCCTTATTATTACTATTGTAAGTTATAAGTATTATTAAATTTTATTTATTTATAAAGACATATAAAGGCAGATTTATACAGAGTGTTTCAGGGAGTTTCTATATTATAGCATCAGGAAAACTTGTAGGTGTTATTAAGGTTGGGAAATCCTGTTTGGGGTCTCTTCTAACTTTGGGGCCCTTTCATCCTCCATTTTGGGTTCCCTGAAGTCCTCAAACTGCCATCTGCCAAACACTGAGGCAGAAGCAACCATTTTAGCACTGAGCCAGGGCAGTTAAAGGGGTCTCAGACTGGATTATTGCTGCAGTGTGTTTTGGACTTAGGTGACCCTTGGCAAGTCACACTCTCTCAGCCTCAGAGGATGGCAATGGCAACCCCTCTCTGAAGAAACCTGCCAAGGAAACCCCGTGATAAGGTTGCCTTAGGGTTGCCAAGTTGGAAACTATTTGAAGACACACATGAAGAACAGAAAAAAGTCTGCAATTATTTCCCAGGTTGTACATGGGAATGGGAGGCAGTGTGGTGCAGTGGTTTAAGTCTTGGGTTATAACTCTGGAGGCCAGGGTCCAGTGCTCCACTCCTCCATGAAACCAGCTGAGTCCCTTGGGCAAGAAGCCACACTCTCTCAGCCTCAGAGGGAGGCACTTGCAAAACCACTTCTGGACAAATCTTGCCAAGAAAAGCCTGAAAAGGGCTTCCCTTAGGGTTGCCATAAGTCAGAAACAACTTTGGAGGCACACAACGACAACAAGAGGAGTAACACCACTAACACAAGGCAGCTATGGAGAAAGAAAGAAAGAAAGAAAGAAAGAAAGAAAGAAAGAAAGAAAGAAAGAAGACGTGGGAGTTGTAGTCCTCAGTTCAGAGGGATTGGAGTGGCCTTACTGCAGGGCAAGACTCAGCTTGCCCCAAATCCTTAATGAGGCCAGAAACCCCTTTGTTAGGAAGTGTAAAGGTACCAATCAGGAGAAACAAACAAACTAAGTCCATGATCCAAGATGGCTTTTTATTTTGCATGCAAATGAACACAGGGGAATCATTTCTACCAAACTGTGTCACCGGACAAAGTATAGAGCAGCCTTTTATACAGAAGACAGTGCTTAAGCTTCGGGCACCCTCCTTCTGAACTTTCAATAACCCAAATTAAAAAAGTGTGTTCTTAACATTTAATGAGGATGAAACTCTATGTCTTATCACCGAAGACTGATTTATCTCCCTCCCTGTCTGGGTCAGCTTGGCCTTGACTCTGCAGGTGCACTGTCATCGTGCCAAAACTCAGAAAGGGGAAGGTGGGGAGAGAAAGTAAAGAGTAGAAGGGGCAACCCAGCCAAAGGAAGAGCAGCAAGAGAGAAGGGGGGGTTTATCAAACCCTAACATTCCCCCCTTTGATAGCCCATCATCCACTTTGGGGATTATGGGATATCACTATCATATTCAAAAACAGGAACATATCTCTCTCGCAGCGCCATGATTTGGACTGTGGCTCTTCTATCAGCTATGTTTTCCATCATTCCCCTGACAGAATTAACCAACAGGGGTAGAATATAAGGCAGAATAATACACAAAAGCAATCACACTGCTACCGCTGCTATAAGGCCTCTGAACCCTCCAATCCAGCCGAACCATGAACCCAGTCCTTCAGCCCATTTAAATCCTTTCCAGGTTTGTACCGGAACATGGGCTTATTTGACTATTTTACTAGTAATCTCCTCAATCACTTTGCCATTTTCGTCAATATTGAGACAACAGTTTGTGAGATTGAATTTTCCACAAACTCCTCCTTCTGCTACTAACAAATAGTCAAGAGCCAACCTGTTTTGATATACAGCATTAACTGGGTTTGGGTTTTGGAAAGGGTGTTCAGGGCTCTGGCGGTTTCATTAGTGATTATTTCCAATACAGCTTGCAAGCGGATTATACAATTAAGCATCTAAATAGGAGTGCGATACCCATAAGCCCCATCTGCTTACAATAGCATTTTTCAATATCCATTGGCTGTGGGGTTGGGGCATGTTAGTTCTATTATAAGGTTCACTCACATTTAGTTCTGCAGCCTCCCAAGGCCACTAATCTCTAATCTGTGTTCCTCCACACACATAACAATTACTGATGTTTAAAGTAATGGCTATCATCTCAGCAAAGGTAACAAACAAATTTTTAACAACTTCAGGGATTTCAAACGGTATTTTCATCTTTTCCCAAAGTTCAGTGAAGAAGGATCATGAAATTGAGTGTCCTTCCTCTGTGTATTTTACAAGTTTTAAGGTGAACAGACCCAAGGGGTCAGAACCTTTTCCACATTTTTTTAAACCAAACTAGTTTCCAAACTTTGAAAGAAATGTCTGAGGATTGTTAATGGTAAAATTAACATAATTACACTGGAATTTCTTACAGTTGGTTTGAACTGGGACTTTGACCAAAGTAGCACTGGGCCACGAGTTTGCCAAGTCTCCCATCCAACACAACTCCAATAGAAACATTGATGGTTGCATCTGGTATTACCAATACCCTTGTCAGGACAGATATATTTATTAGCCTGAACATAAGTCTTTTGCCAATCTAGCCCTCCACTATTGGTGGGCCGTTTGGATAACCCACAAGGTTCAAGGGTTATTGTAACTCTTTAATTATAACTCTGAATCTTTATTTTAGCAAAACTGGCACTTTCTGCTTGGGCTTGATAAGCCTGCAGATACCATTGAACAGGATTTTCCTTGGGGTCATAACAGACTCAGAAAGGTCAGAATTATGTCTGTTAAGTTTTAAAAAGTACATTGTCTTTTTTCCTGACATGCATATCTACTCTGGTAAATCAGGGTCTCTCTAATTGTGTTTCCAGTCCTGACACTTTTTGACACAGAACCTACAGGGATCTGGTTTGTCTTACTTTTGCAATAAAGGGGAAACACTAACAACATTATAACCATAAACAACAAGAACAAAATCATCAAGGTAGGCAATTTAAACTGAAATTGAAGCATCTCAAAGGGCTGGATTCTCTTCAGGTGGTGACCGCCTCCTCTCCGGCATGGGAGGGGTTGCAGCACCCACCAGAATTTCGCTCACTCGATTGTCGGTCTCGAGGAGGCTTCTCCCGTCGCGTCCACTGATGGACATTTCCTCCTCAGGGTCATCTTTAGGTCCCTCTGGTTTGGTAACTGTCCATCCCTCTGTGGCAGCGGGTTTGGCTCCGCTCCAATGGATCCAAACAGGATTTCCTTTAAGCTTTAAAACAGTGGGGTGGTTAGTAAAACCATGAATGGAACTTTCCATGTTTTTCTAAGGCATCTTCTTTATAATTCTTTATCCAAACTAAATCTTCTGGCTTGTGCCCATGGATAGGAGTAGTTATGCCCAATGGCACTTGTTCTATATACTGGCTGAGTTCTAAAACAGTCTGGTTCAGCTCTCTAAGTTGTCTTTCAAGAGCTATCTCCCCCCTTTGTCCCAAAGTCTCTACAGTCAGGGGAAGAGGTGGTTGTCTCATGTGTAACAGGACAATTGACAACATTCACTTGCTTCTGGTTTCCAGGCACATTTTCTTCAAGTACAACTTCAGGCTGTGGCACAGGTCTCTTGCAGGAGTTTGACTTAGCTCTGATCACGCAACCTCTGGAGGCATTTCCACACAGACTTGAGAGCCGGTCAACATATAAAGTTAGTTCATTCAAATATCTCAGTGTCTCTTCTCCTAAGTGACACTGACTGTACGTGTAGGCAACAACTTCTGGACCAAGTTGGGATGGCATCCATGCTCGTGAATCTGGGAGGATGTATCATCCTTTTGCTTTTCCCAATAATCTCAAATGGAAGCTTCTCCTTGTTCTTCCCAGGCATAATCTAGATCCATAAAATCAGGTACATCTATTACCAACACAGGGATGACTGTGATTTTCTTCATAGCTGCTCCCTTTGCAGCCTGGTCTGTTTGGACATTTCTTCTCCAAGCAAGTACTTGTACTTTACTACAAAACTTCAGGTTTTCATACTGCTTCTAATAATTCTCTATCTTCATCTGCATGTGTGATTTCTTTTCCTTCAGCTGCAAGAAATCTTCTTTCTCTGTACAGACTCTCATGCACTTGAAGAGTCAGAAAAACATACTTAGAATCTGTATACATAGCAATTCCTTTTTTTCTTTAGTCCATCACAGGGCCATAGCCATAGCAATCAATTCAGTTTTCTTCATGGGATCTCCATGAGAAGTCGTTTGATTCTTATCTTCTGAAACAATGGTGAATCCAGCCTGACGAGTTCCATTGATAACACTATTGTTTTCATCTGTAAAGCTTCCATACAGTGGCACATCCTTCAAGTCAGGTCAACTGGAATACACAGTAGTCATGATTTCTTCACACTCATGTATAGGCCTTCTGGGATGGGAAACAGTGTGGTTGAGTTAGGCATCAGCCCAGTCTTTAATGGTGACATCAGGGTTTTCTTGCATAGCTGGGCTTGGTATCTCTCCAATCTCAAACTTGTCTTCTACTTAGGCCTTTAAATTTCCAACAGGGTCTGAATTAAGTGTGAGGCAGTAACTTCAACAGTTTGTCCATAAATAAGTTTGACAGCTTCTTCCAGCAAAAGAGAGGTAGCCATAATGCTTCTGAGACAGCTTGGTTATCCTTGGCTCATGGGGTCCATATTCTTACTTAAACAGGTAACAGGCTTATTCCAGGAACCAGGACTCCTACGGTTGTTCTTTTTTTCTCATCTATGAATGGTTGGAAAGTCTACTGATGTCTGGTAGTCCTAAAACAAGTGGGCTACCAAGGGCTTGCTTCAGTTGTCTTAATGCTTCTTGCTGTCTGCCTGTCCACAAAAGAGGTGCAGACTCTGGTAGTTTTTCTTTTAACATGTCATACAGTGGCTTGACCAGGGAAGCAAGGTTTCAAATCCATATTCGACTGTACCTTGCCATTCCAAGGAAAACTCACAGTTCCTTCTTGTTTCCAGGTTGGTTACAAATAGCTTGAATTCAGCTGTCTGCCAAGACTTTTGTATCTTTATTCTGTTGGCAAATCTGGGCTTTGGCTTTGCTAGCCTTGTCTTCAAAACATTGTTCATCAGTTTTTACATCATTCAGCAGAACACAAAGTCCTAAATCAGGGTTCAGCTGCCGTGCTTCCTGAAGTGAGCAGGTCAGCATCAGTGGTACACCTTCTGAGGTGGCTTTTGTCTTTTCCTTGTGGTTGATCCAAAACAGACCTCTGGGCTCCAGAGTCAACCCTCTGACTTTTCTGTTTTCCACTTCAGTCTTCTTCTTTCACATCTCTCATTGCCATGGCAGGAACATCCTAGGAAGTGGGATAGAAGGGGAAGCTCTAGCATTGAATTCATAGCTTTCCTTCTTTGTCCGCATCCACGTCCTCGTCCTCATGCATCATCATTCCACATACTTTCATCTGGCCTCTCCAGTTCAATGGGACACATCGTCCTCCTCCTTTCTCTTGGTTCAGTGCTGCTAGGCCAGCAAACTTGCTTTTTCTTGCATCTGCTTCTCACTTTTCCTCTGTAAACTCTGTCTGCCAAGGCTGGGACATTCTTCAAATCTTTCACAACTTCTTCCGGGTATCTGGAGCCTCATGACCACTACTTGTCTTATTCTTCTGGATCCAGGGGGCTATACTGACAATAAGCATTCTGAAGGTGCTCCAAAGACGTTCTGGGGCTTTCATCTTTCTCTTACAAGACATCATGGATCCTTTGCATCATAGGTTTACTTCCTTTCTTCACAGCTTCTAGGAAGGCTTGTTGACATCATGCTTGATTTCAGTGTCCAACATCTGTCTGGGCATCTCAGTTGGGGTTCATTATGGGAGCTGTAGTGATGTCCTCTAGCACATCCTTTATTCCATTTGGTTTACCAAATCTTCTCAGGCATCAAAACTTGCTTTTACATCTCAGGTCTGGTTGCAAAACATTTAAAACTCACTCAGGATCACAACCTCCAAAACTCAAAAACGCTAAAATGACGAGACAGTGTCCTTTTCCCAAAAATCAAAATCTAAACAGTCCCAATCACTCTCAAAAGTGGTTGAATATCAGGCTTTCATAAGCAACCAAAGTTCAAAAAGCAAAAGTTGCATCAGGAACTGAAAAACTCTTCAAAGTCTGGAAATGCTTTTCTTTGTTAGTAATCCTTCTCAGACTCTTCTAATTTAGCAAGATGTCTCTCCAATGGCTTTATTGCTGTTGCTGCTGCTGCTCCTTTATTAAATGCAGCTAAGAATGAAGTTGATCTCTTCAATCAGGCCCCAAGAAGATAAACTTCTGGATAAACCTTCTTGCATCTTTCTGGTATTCTGCAATGGTAACTTCATCTCTTTTTCATTAAGATGGCACTCTTGTTATGCTCTGTATTCAGTTTCTTTGTTACTTTAGGATGGCAAAATTCATTTGTCTTTCAACTCAATCTGTGGAAGCTTGTTATTTCCTTTAAACTCACACAAGTTGGGATTCTATTTTTCTTTAACAGGAGTGTTTTTCACACAAACTGGTCTTTCCTGAATGTGATTTTTCTTCTTACATGATACACACAGTCCATTTGGGTGTTTCTAAATTACTCTAACACCCATTTTTCCATTTTTCTTTTAAACACTCCAGGCTTTTAATCTTTCTTCTGCCCACACTTCTGGGATTTATCTTCTGTTTGCTCCTTTTTACATTTTAGCACAGTCCTCAGAGCAAACGGACATAAGCATTTTCAAATTTCATCACAAATTTCTAGTTTCTAGGCAAAGTCTGTTTCAAAGACACCGGGCATCCAGGAACATTGAGAACATATGGGCAATTCAGTGAACTATATAAACTTTAATCTCTTCCAATAGGTTGACAAAAGGGGTCTTGTTTTACAATTAAAACTCCTAGCATTTTATTTCTCAGTCTCTGTTTTTCCTTCAGGTTCTCATTCATTGGGCCATAGATCACAAAACTTGAGAACCCTCTTGTTGTTTGCTTTTGTTTTTATCTTCCTCTTGCCTCCAGGCAAGCTTACATCACAGTTGCCAGTTTCTCTCACAACTGGTCTTCATGTCTTCAGCACATGAAGAATCACAGAATTGTAGAGTTGGAAGAGACCACCAAGGTGATCCAGTCCAACCCCCTGCCATACAGGAACTCTCCATCAAACCATCCCTGACAGATGGCCAGCATTACAGGCAGTGGAAAAATAACAGACCATGAAATGTAATGGGGTAACATACCCTCCCCCCATCCTGGCTATACTAGCTTCAACAAGTACAGTAGACAGACAAAGTGGGTAGGGAAGAGACAGGGCACAGGACTGGTATAGGGATTTGGGGGAACCAGCCTGATGACACAAAGGGATATCAATCAAAGCTGCTAGCTCCGACTGCCGGACGTTCAAACACTAGGCGTGTTCAAGTGTGCCTTATGGTCAGTCAAGAGAAACGTAACAGCCATTCACTCTTCATTCACACACAGCAGGAAACCCCGCTCCCAGTTTTTCCCTCCCAGAAGAGAAAAGAAACAGGTGAGGAATAATCAATTCCTCCAAGTCAGAAATAATTCATTCCTCCGGTTTCAGGAATAACCCATTCCTCCGGTTTCAGGAATATTCAATTCTTCCGGTGTCAGGAATAATTAATTCCTCCGGTATCAGGAATAATTAATTCCTCCGGTATCAGGAACAATTAATTCCTCCGGTATCAGGAATGATTAGTTCCTCCGGTATCAGGAATAATTAGTTCCTCCGGCGAGAGGTGATCACACTCTCCTTCGGTTACAATGGAACCGGGCAAAAACCAAGACCAGACAGGAAGGCAAGTAAAAGTCCCCAAATACTTGCCCGAACAGCTGTAGACGCAAGCGCTGGATTCAGGAAGGCGATCTTGTCTGGACTTCTGGCTTCCTCTATTGCAGGCCCTGCAAACCTTGGAGATCCTCCCCCGCCGCTCAGGCATCACGAAAAGAGGTGACGGTGCGCACTCCCTCACGGCATTAAAGGACATCCGAAGTCGGCAGCCAGCCTCAAGAGAGGGCAGGAGGAAAACCCTCTGCTTGTCTCCTTTTCTCCTGTTTGGCCCTTGTTTCAATTGTTTTCAAGAGTCCCTTCGTGGTCGCCAATGTAAAGGTACCAATCAGGAGAAACAAACAAACTAAGTCCATGATCCAAGATGGCTTTTTATTTTGCATGCAAATGAACACAGGGGAATCATTTCTACCAAACTGTGTCACCGGACAAAGTATAGAGCAGCCTTTTATACAGAAGACAGTGCTTAAGCTTCGGGCACCCTCCATCTGAACTTTCAATAACCCAAATTAAAAAAGTGTGTTCTTAACATTTAATGAGGATGAAACTCTATGTCTTATCACCGAAGACTGATTTATCTCCCTCCCTGTCTGGGTCAGCTTGGCCTTGACTCTGCAGGTGCACTGTCATCGTGCCAAAACTCAGAAAGGGGAAGGTGGGGAGAGAAAGTAAAGAGTAGAAGGGGCAACCCAGCCAAAGGAAGAGCAGCAAGAGAGAAGGGGGGGTTTATCAAACCCTAACAGAAGCGAACACCGAATATCTCAGGAAGGCCCTATATCTCCCAAAGACCCTCCCTCCAGGAACCCCTTCCACTCTTCCCCTCAGTCTCTCTCTCTCTCTCCCTGAGGGCCTCAAATATCAACTGCCAAGCACTCAGGCAGAGGCAGCCATTTTGTGTTCTGGCAGCCATTTTGTGCTGCTTGTGACTGTGGGGAATAATGTTCCGGAACCTTCTCTGAGGCCTCAGTTGAACAGAGGCTTCTCTTTCTCTCCTGAGGCTCCAGAGTTAGAAGGAGGCCAGGCTCCTTGGGCCAAAAGGAAGGAACTGTGTCTCTTTGTGTGTCTTTTGTGTCTCTTTTCTGAGGGGGTTTTCGTATTACACAGCTCTGCTCCTTCTGGGGAACATGGGTTTTAGAAGGGATCAGAAATGGGGAGGATAGTTTTAATACAAGCCTTATTATTATTCTTCACAAACATCCAATAATTTAATGGCATTTTCTTTTGGATGGGAGTGTTAGGAAGGGTTTGGGATATAATGAAAGATGTTGTTATTGTATTCTATAGATATATTTATTGTAAGCTGCTAAAAGGTGGCCATTCTTGTGTAGTAATTGCCTTGTGATTAACTCTCACAACAACCTTGTAAGGTAGGCTTCATAGGCTCCTATAGCTGGAAGGGAGCCCCAAGGGTCATCCATTCAGCCCCATTCTGCCCTCCAAGTCCTCCGAAGAGATGGCCATCCAGCCAGAGACTCCTCCAATGCTCTTGGAGGCAGTGTATCCCATAGATTTGCTCAGAGGTCATGGGGCCCACAGTCCCATGGGAACCGGTCCTTACCCCCCACTTTGAGAAAGGAGACCCCCTCAGCCCCTGGACTATTTACTACCAGGAGTTACTATGGCTGGGACTCAGATGACTAGTTTCCTAGGCGTCATGTTCTGCCCTCCATTGCCATTTGTCATGTGGTCTATTCCACCTCTATGCTCCTTTAATGCTTTTTAATGGATGCTCTTAGTGAAGGGTCCTGAGGAGAGGAGCAGGGGGTCTGCATGATTTAGTTCCCCCCTCCCCCAGAAGGACTCCAGTCCTCCGCTCCGTCCTCCGAAGGGCAAGAGGGAGGCAGGGAAAGGCTTGGGGCTGGAGTTTGGAGGGAGAGAAGAAGAGCCCCCAGTTCCCATTTCCAGGAGAGGAATGGCGGTTGTGGGGGACAGGCCTAGTGGGGGGTCAGGAAGGAGAGAGAGGAGGAGGGAAAGGGGGCCATGGGAGGAAGGAAGAAGGGCCTCAAAGGATGCTTTCTTCCCAGGAGGGGTCTTGGTCTGTAGCATGAAGGTAAACCCCCCAAGTAATGGTGGCCACGGTCTTCCCTTCATCCCCCTCCTCTGATCAAGAAGGAGGTCGTGGAGGAGATGGGCTCTGCTACCTGGAAGAACAACATTTCTAAATTTTAATCTTAATTACAGTGGGTCCTCGTCATACGCTGCCTTTTTATAGGCAGCTTTGAGCATAGGCGCTCAAAGCCGCCGGCGCACGCGGGGCGGAAGGGGTGGCGCGTCCCATTCAATTGAATGGGAGCGCGTGCCCGTTGTGCCCCATGTTCGTCTGCGCTGCTGCGCCGCCGCGCACGAGCCCCATTGTTTCCAATGGGGCTCGAGCATAGGCGGAATTCGCCTTACGCGGAGGGATCCGGAATGGATCCCCCGCGTAAGGTGAGGACCCACTGTATTTTAAGTGAACTTTAAAAAAATTAACCTTTTTAATTTTTCTTTTGAAACATCTGATTTTCACCAAATCTTCACTAGGTATATGTAAATACATTTAGGTTGTGCCTGTGATATTGTAATTTGAAGGTATCATTTTAATTTTGCTGTTTGTTGATGTCACAACTCTTAGCATTACATTCAGTGGAATATGGGAATTAGGATTTGCAAATAACATTAGTGGGGGGAAAAGCAATACTAAGGATTCTGTTTGGTGTGAAATGGGAGGAGGAGGGGGTCAATGGGGGTGACACCAGGAGTGACCAAACCGGGTGACACCAACCCTAGGGATCCCACTGATTTGGCCCCATCCCCTGCCAAGGTGGGAAAGGCTTGACATTTGGTGTTTTGTCAGAAAACCAAAGCAGAGGAAAAGCTTTCTTTAACATTTTGACAAAAGGTGTGAACAGACACACTCATCTCCCCCTTGAACTGGGCCCTCTCCGTAAGACTGTGGTGGGGCAGGAGTGGGGCTGTGCCACAGGAGAGGACACAATTCAGGAGGGATTCAGAAGACAAAATGCCAGCAGCCACTTTGTACTCCTGCACCCATTGGTTAGGGAGTATAGCTCAGTGGTTGGAGCAGCTGCTTTGCAGGTTTTGTCTTCACAGCCTCTCCCTCCCTTCTCCTGACCCTAAACTAGCCCTGGAGATTCACGGCTGGCCGTCCCTCAGGACCCATGGCTCTATCGGGGGGAGAGACCCTCAAGGAGGTGACCAGATGTCCTCCCCACAAAGGAGGACAAGGCACTGCAAAGTGGAAGACATTCAAGGAAAATGGAAGGCATGACCAAGTAAAAGCTAAAAACACAGAGAGAAATGTACATTCATGCTTCTTGGTCATGCTCAAAATGGATGACCTTTTGGAATACCTCCTGGACAGAAGGCTGAAATGTAGGACATGTCCTGGGAAAGGAGGACCTCTGCTCAGCCTGCCCTCAAGGACCTCCCTGCATATAATCTGCCTTCTCTGCTCCCCCCTGAAAACACCTTTCCTGCTCCACAAAGTCCTCCAGCAAGATTTCCTCTTTCGGTTTGGTTCAGGAGGAGTAGGCAAAGCAAGGCCCTGCAGAGATTGTTGGACTGCAGTTCCCAGCATCCCCCACCAGATCATCCCTCAGACCCATCTGGAGCCCTCTCTCCTGCTCCAGGGGAGCCTTGGCATCCTCCAGGACTCAGGACAAGGCAGTCTGCCTGGGACCAAAGAAAGAGCAACTTAATCCATAGGATCCCAACAGTTATAAGCTTGCAAGGCGACATAATAGATGACTAGATATTTGCATGTACGTTATTAATATTCCCATGACTTCATTTAGTGTATATTTTAACAGTCAACACTAGAGCCTTCAATTTATTTCCCTTCAATCAGCTCTTGTACATAAATTGTACCAAAAGAGATGCATCTCATTCTGGGAACTGCAGTCTCCAACAGTCCTGCAGCTGGAACCATATCTCTCTCAGTTCCCCAGTTGCTCAAGGTTGTTCCTCAACGGTCAGGACTCTGTAGTAGGGCTGTAGTAGGGACCCAATCTACTCTTGTCAGTCCCATAGATATTGATCTGCTCATTTTATTTTGATTCTGTGCTGCCTAGGTGTTGAAGGGAGTGGTTTGAATGGGAGAAAATATCAATATTTTTCACTATTGATTGTAATGAGGGAGGGGGGTCAGGTGTCTACTTTCAATAGAAGCATCAGGAAAACTTTTCTGTGTTGTTAAGGTTTGGAAATCCTCTTTGGGATCCCATCTGACTTTGGAGCCCTTTCATCCTCCATTTTGGGTTCCCTGAAGGCCTCCAACTGCCAAGCGCTGAGGCAGAGGCAGCCATTTTGTATTCTAGCGGCCATTTTGTGCTGCTTGTGACTGTGGGAATAATGTTGCAGAAACTTCTCTGAGGCCTCTTCAGTTGAACCGAGAGGCTCCTCTTTCTCTCCCTGAGGAGACTAGGCTCCTTGGGCCAAAAGGAAGTAAGTGTGTCCCTTTGTGTGTCTTTTGTGTGTCTTTTGTGAGAGGGTTTTCTTACACAGCTCTGCTTCTACTGGGGAACATGGGTTTTAAAAGGGATCAGAAATGGAAAGGATAGTTTTAATAGAAGCCTTGTTATTATTCCCAAACATCGGGCTTTGGCTTCTAAGGGGAGGCTAGTCCCCCAAACAAAGCCAAAAGGAGCTCCTTTGGGAGGTTTTAAAAGTCTCCTCAGTTTCCTTATTAAGAGATTTTCAGGCAAGAAGGAAGCTGGCCGACCAGACCATTTCATATGACCAAATAAACATAGAAACAAACAAGAACAACAAAAATAAGGATTAGACAGATAAGCAGATTGCTTTTTTTAAAAAAAGGAAAACCGTTATTTGGTGCTTCTGCCCTTTTACAACCAACTCAGGCTGTATCTGCACTGCAGAAATAATCCAGTTCTAAAGTGTGTTAACTCTTCTGTTTCAATCCTATGGAATCCTGGGATTTGTAGTTCGTTGTGGCACCAGATCTCTCTGGCAGAGAAGGCTAAGTGTCCGAAAAGTAAAAGCCCAGGATTCCATAGCACTGAGTGTTTAAAGCGGTGTCAAAGAGTCTTATTTCTGCAGTGTGGATGCAGCCTTCTTGGGGAAAGGGCTGATGATGGGGAAAAGCGCTGGAGAACTCTGGAGGTTTCAGCAGATGTTTTATTTATTTATTTATGATGCACTCATTTCACATCTAGCTATGGGGACATAACCAGGGCCCTCTCCAATTCCCCATCCCCTCATCCTTCACCACTCTAATAAGACATGGAGTATCTGTTGTGTAGGGGAGCTGCAGTGAATCTATGATAGGTCCAGGGGGCTTTGTTTGAAGTACAGGGAGGAAGGGGATACCCACCTCTGCATCGGCCCAAAGGAGGCATATGTCACTTGCGTATCTCACAAGCAGGATGCTGTTCTCTTTAGTCAACATTATTTCCTGTTCTAGATCAGTGTCTGATTTGCCAATAAAGTATTGGTTTTTTATCGGTTAGGAAGAGCTTTCTTAATTGTCTGTCAAAGAACCATGAAAGATCATTACCCTGATCATTAGGATCTTCTCGTGTCTTTACTCTATAAACAGTTCTATCTATTTGCATTTATTATTTATAGGAGATCCAATTTGCATCCTTTTTTGAATCTCTGGTCTCTTTTCTCAGGAACTTCATCTCATTCCCTTTGGACACAGCTTTGGGACACCTTTTGCTGGAAGTGACCCAAGTGCAAGACCCCCAGGACCCCTGCCCACCTGATGGCTGACACAGAGGCCAAGCAGAGGGAGTTGGGCTCCAAGAGAAAGAGGATGCAGAGGTACAAGAACTCTTTGGTGAGTTGAGGTTCTTGACTATTAGTTTCATCTGTGTCACTGCTGGGCCAGCTCTTGAAAGCAGGAGGAGAACATACTCTTCCAATTTAGCAGAGACAGTCCTGGTTAATCCTCTGTCACCCCACTTTTTCAGGGGCTTTTCAAAATGTCCTGGTTGCTCTCTTATCCTCCCATTTCCCCCCTTCTTAGCTCACTTCAGTTCCTGAGTGCAGTGGAGTCTGCACCCCATCAACTCAAAAGTGGGGAGAGGAGAGGAAGGAAGGAAGCAGGGTATTGCCCTTCCCAGGAAGCTGAAGCAAAAGAAAACTGCTGTGCCCTTCCTAGCTTGTGTGATCGTCCTCATAAATAACTTTGGCCATCTCCACCGCCTTCTGGATTGCTTGTCCACATGTGTCTTGCTTTTCCAATTTGTGAAAAGTTGGGGGATGTGGGAGAACATCTCTGGATCTAAATATGGGGTGGGCCCAGTGGACCTCAAGTCCAGAGTGCTTCCCAGAAATGTTTTTTAATAATGACATTTGGTTCTAAAATTTGGTAAGAAATGGCTAAATGCACCATAATTCTTTTGTGTACTGTAACTGTTGGGATAGTCAGTATCCTAATCCATCCTCAGTATCCCAGCCATGGCCTAAATTATATTGTATATTATATTGAAAGGATTCAAGACAAACTGGATCTCAAAGGCAGTAGCTTTTTTCTTGAGGACAGCATTTAAAGTTTATTTCCTGGACTGAATTCTGAAGTGATGAAATAAATATTTGGATGCACCATGTGCTTTCCTCGCCTTTTGCTTAGTCACTCTCTGGATGAGGGCTATTTTCTGTTGCAGGTGACCTTTGCGGATGTGGCTGTATATTTCACCGACGACGAATGGCAACTGTTGACAAAGAAGCAGAGGCTTATGTATAATTATATAATGATGGAGAATTATGAGAACGTGGCCTCTGTGGGTAAGGAACCGGAATCCACTAGCATTATAGAATCATAGAGTGGTATAGACCACAAGGGCCATCCAGTTCAACCCACTTCTGCCATGCAGGAATACACATTCCAAGCACCATCCACCTCTGTTTAAAGACCTCCAAAGAAGAGGACTCCACCAAACTCTAAGGGAGTATATTCCACTGTGGAAGAGATCTTACTGTCCCAAGTTTCCTCCTAATGTTTAGGTGGAACCTCTTTCTATGTGGCTTGCATCCACTGTGGTGTCTCCTTTTTCTGTAGTAGCAGATAGCAAGGTTGCTCTATCCTCAATACAATGACCCTTTCCAATATTTAAACATGGATATCATATCCACTCTTAACTTTCTTTTCTCCAGGGTAAACATACCCAGCTCTCTAAGGTGCTTCTCATAGGGCTTGATGGTTTCCAGATCCTTCACCATTTTGGTTGCCCTCCTCTGGGCATGTTCCAACTAAATTGTGGAGCCCAGAACCAGACACAGAATTATTCCAAGTGAGGCCTGACCAAAGCAGAATAGAGCGGCACTATTACTTCCCTTGATCTAGAAACTATTCTTGTATTGATGCAGCCTAGAATCACATTGGCCTTTTTGGCTGCCGCATCACACTGTTGGCCCATGTTCAACTGGTGGTCTACTTGGAGTCCTAGATCCCTTTCAAGCGCAGTTTAATTGTGATAGCAACATCCTGTAGAATATCTGAATTTGTAGTTTAGTGAGGCACTATTGGAGAGACACCAAAGGAGAGGGGCCTTGGGGATTGGGAGACAGCCACGAACCTGACAGATTTTAAGAACTGGTTTGAGAGAACTTCTGAGAATCGACTCAAATCCTTGTTTGTAGATATATTTAGGGGTTCCATTAAGCAATTATGAGTAATATCCATGAAGGGAGGAAAGCGGGGCACAAACCTGCTTTTCCTCTAATGTTTCTTTTCCAACTTGAGCTTAGCTCCATGGTTGATTCCAGAGGCCCTTTGTTACCCAAAATGCTGGAGTCTGGGAAGGACACCCGCAAGAGCTATGCTTTTAGGGGAATGTGGTACTTAGCTGAAAGCAGACATATAGTTTGGTTGGGGCAAAAATAACCTTGGGATTCAGCTCAACTATACCAGGCCCGGAAGCACACAGAACTCCAAGGGCATTTGAAATAGGTTTTTATGTTTTATTTAGGGGAAAAGCAATATACACACATGTACAGATATAGGTGTTCACACACACACACACACACAAGAACTAGTAACAAAGGTGGGTGAAAAGTGTGAGGCTTTGCTAATGGTAAAACTTTACCTAGATGGATCTTGATTGCAATAGCTGAGGGTCCAGAAAGGGGAGAGAAGTCAGTAACTCCAATGGCAAGTGGGGCTGGTGAGTGTAGTGAGGTGTTTAGCAATGTAAAGCTACAGACTGTCTGTCTGTAATTGGACTGACGTCAAAGAACAGCCAGTCAGGGCAGATATTTATTCTGTGATTGTTTCTTGGGTTAGAAACTGAGAGTTCAAAAAGGTTTATATCATTTTAGAAAGATTCCTGGGGGAGAGAATGGTTTGAAACCGAATTGAATACAATGGATGCTTGGTGGAAATATCTAAGACAAAAAAGATTAGCACACCGGCTCTCTGTCCTTCTTGGCTCTGAATTCCTATTGCGTTCAAAAGCCAATATACAGCGCAATCTGAGGGTGACACTCCCAGATGCAGCTCAAGAATAACATAGCAGAGTATGGAAACAAATATCCAGACATAGATATTGGCAATGCACCGACCACTTTTCACTTAAAAATAAATCAGAAACACAATTGGTTTCATTTAAATCCTTGGAGGTTCTCTATCTTGAGTTGCAAAATAATACAAATATTTGCAAGCTCTACTCTGACTTTCATCAACTTCACCATCTCTTGCTCACACAACTCCAATCCAATCCACACCAATCTGCATGTGAGCTGTATACTGGTTGTGAGTTATCTCCTGGAGCCAAACAGCATGAAGTGACTTCTGCAGTTACCTTGCATCATGCCTTGGGCTCTGACTCAGCACTCTATGGCAGTCTCACAGGATATGATTCCACCTGTCAATCAAAGTATTTTTGCACATGTTTAATGGAATATTTTTTCAACAGTCCTTTGACTATCTGCTTCTACTGATTCCCTCATCAAAGGTCCCTCAATCTCTTCTTTGGTAGCTCCTATGAGTAAGGATACAATCATTATATGGATTTGGGGGCATCCAGAACAGGGTCATGCTCAGGTCACTCACACCAACTTTATTAATCTAATCTGAAATAGGGAGGGGTGAACGTGGGGCTAAATCTTGGGATAACATCTTCTCTTAACACTGAGATTGTCTTGTCTGTCATTTTCCTTGTTTACAGAATCACTTGTCAGTCATGAGAGAATCCACACAAGAAAGAAGTCACATAAATGTCAGCATTGTGGGAAAAAGTTTGCTTACAAGTCAGTCCTACTGGCACATCAGAGAGTCCACACTGGAGAGAAGCCATACAAATGCCAGCACTGTGGGAAATCTTTTGCCTACAAGTTAGTCCTTGTCATGCATCGAAAAGTTCACACCGGGGAGAACCCATACAAATGCCAGCGTTGTGGGAAATGTTTTCCTCAGAAGTCAAGCCTAGTGATACATCAGAGAGTCCATACAGGAGAGAAGCCATACAAATGCCAGCCTTGTGGGAAATGTTTTTCTCAGAAGTCAAGCCTAGAGAGACATCAGAGAGTTCACACAGGAGAGAAGCCACACAAATGCCAGCATTGTGGGAAATGTTTTCCTCAGAAGTCAAGCCTAGTGATACATCAGAGAGTCCATACAGGAGAGAAGCCACACAAATGCCAGCATTGTGGGAAATGTTTTTCTTTGAAGTCAAACCTAGTGATACATCAGAGAGTCCATACAGGAGAGAAGCCATACAAATGCCAGCACTGTGGGAAATGTTTTTCTCGGAAGTCACACCTAGTGACACATCAGAGAGTCCACACTGGAGAGAAGCCATACAAATGCCAGCATTGTGGGAAACGTTTTTCTCGGAAGTCAGTCCTAGAGAGACATCAGAGAGTCCACACAGGAGCGAAGCCACACAAATGCCAGCATTGTGGGAAATGTTTTTCTTTGAAGTCACACCTAGTGAGACATCAGAGAGTCCACACAGGAGAGAAGCCATACAAATGCCAGCATTGTGGGAAATGTTTTTCTCGGAAGTCACACCTAGTGACACATCAGAGAGTCCACACTGGAGAGAAGCCATACAAATGCCAGCACTGTGGGAAATGTTTTTCTCGGAAGTCACACCTAGTGACACATCAGAGAGTCCACACTGGAGAGAAGCCATACAAATGCCAGCATTGTGGGAAACGTTTTTCTCGGAAGTCAGTCCTAGAGAGACATCAGAGAGTCCACACAGGAGCGAAGCCACACAAATGCCAGCATTGTGGGAAATGTTTTTCTTTGAAGTCACACCTAGTGAGACATCAGAGAATCCACACAGGAGAGAAGCCATACAAATGCCAGCATTGTGGGAAAGGTTTTTCTCGGTGGTCAAACCTAGCGAGACACAAGAGAATCCACACAGGAGAGAAGCCATATAAATCCCAGTAGTGAATTAACATTATTTTTTATCAATAATGAATACAAAAAATATTTCATTCTATGAAATATTCTATGAAAAAATATATTTTTAATCCAGTGGTGCCAAGAAAAGGCCCTTGTGATTTTGTTTGTAAGCTTTGTCTGTCGATATGTCTGTTTGTGTTCTAAAGTTGTATTTTGTTATTTTTAGGTTTTAATTGCTAATAGTATAGATAATTACTTTGGGTTGTAAATTTAGCTGGGGATTGTGGGTTGTGGTATAGGTTAGGTAGTTCGGGGGCTGGGATTTGTTATAGATGTGTAGAATAGTTATGGGAATGATAGCTTTTGCAATGTGGAGGAAGTTGGCTGAAGAAATTTGCGGGCAGGTATTGACAGAAAGGGTTAGTTTCTGGGAATGGCAAAGGGAGCTTGTTAATTGTGGGGCATAGACTGTGGGAATTGGAGGCAGGGGCTAGGATTGGAAGAGGGTGGAGTTTTAGATGTTGGGGTTTTAATGTAATGTTTGCTTGGCGTGGGCAGTTCTGGCTGAAACACTGAATTTCTGACTCTGTTTTCTCAATAAAGTTCTTTGCTTTTTCAACACATTGGACTCTTTGATGCACAGAAGTTCTGAATTTGCCCGAAACTGGCCTTTTCTTCTCTCCTCAGCCCTTAGCTCCATTCCCAGCCATGAGAACAGAAGAGGCAAACACACACACACACACACACACACAAGCATACAGGATACACAGAGAGATCTTTATTTCCAAAGCAGAGCCTTCCTTTCCTGCCTTTCCCTCCTGAGTCCAGCTCTGCACCTTGGGCTCTATTGCGGTCTCCTCAAAGGAAGGAAGGGGAGGCCGCTGAACCCACAGAGCATAACTTCCTTTCCTGCAAAGGCCTCCAGAGGAATAAGCAGCAGCATCTAGGCCCTGGCAATCCCTGCCATGCTGAGGAGGCGCATCCAGGGGGATGTTGAGGTCGCCCAGGACTAAAAACCTAGGCAAATCCAGCAGCAGCACAAAGACCAGTTGTGTTAGCTCCGCTGGGGAGTCTGTTAAAGAACGGGGCGGACAGTAAACCCACAGAATCCCCAGAGTTTCCCTAGTCTTTAAGCTGAGGCAAATACATTTGATGTGGTCCATCGTACGGATAGGTATCCTGGCCAAAGCAAGATTGTCTTCATCGACCAAAGCAACATCCCCTTACCTGCTCACTGACGGAGAACCCGGCTGGTAAGGCCTGATCCCAGGTGGCTGAGCTATCATCACCCAGCCAGGTCTCCGTGAAACAAGTCAGGTCAGCCTCTTGGTCCAGTGGGAGATCATGGACTATCTGTGTTTTATTTTTGACTGACCTGGCATTACACAAGAGCAGGGAAAGGTTCTGTAGTTGGTTTGGTATGCTCTGCAGCTCTTTTGGGATAGAAGGGTGAATGGAAGGGGAGAGAGATATCTGTCAGGGTCCTAATTGCAGCCCCTCTTGCAACACAAAAGGCAGTACTTTGAAAAAGGAACAGCTATTATTGAAGAAGATACATGTAATAGAAGTGACTTTTTTGTCAGGAATGAAAGAAAGTATGGATATATCACTTTTATAACCATATCAACCTCACCCCATTAACCAATAAAGCTAATTAACTGGATAGCCCTTTCCTGCACAATGTCCTCCCAGCCAGGATTCTGGCAGCGTTTCTAAAAACAATTAAGCTCTCATGTGCCTTTTCTCAATCACTGCACCTGTGACTTTTGACCACAGAACTCAGCCACACAACAGTTTTAATTAACATTATGGCTTGACTATATATATATATATATATATATATATATATATATATATAAACCCCATCAATCCCAATCTAATATGATACCATATGAAAATATAATAAGCATAAACACATAACAACATAATACAATATAACAATACTAATAACTATGTTCCCCCTCCTTTTACAGAGACCAGTCTTTTAAACTCAAGCCTCTGTTAGAAGGGTGATTCCCACACATTCCAATCCTAGCAAACAAGGACATTCTTTAGCCATGATCTCTCTACCTCTTTCTAGTATCTTCTATTAAAGCACATATACATACTATTTTAACCCACCATAAATCCCATCTATCTTAACTCTAATCTAAACCTATAACCTTTATGGCATAAATCCCAAATGAATAAATGCATGAATAAAGCTATTCATGACATATTGTGGTTTCAGGCTGGTGCTCCTTCCCTGAATGAGACTTGCCCATTGCAACCTGAGGCTGATGCTTCTTGCCTGAGAGACTGAGACTGGCCCATTGTGACCTCAGGCTGATGCTCCTTGGATGAAGGACTGAGACAGTACTGTTGTGACTTCAGGGTGGTGCTTTTTACCTGAAGGATTGAGACTGGCCCATTGCATGTCAGAAACAGTGTATAAGGGTTCTGCCATAAAGAATAAAATATTAGGGTTTGGTTATTAAAGTAGGAGCTATAGTTGTAGTTCATAGCAGGTAGTGTAGAGTGATGGGTTATAGAGAGCATGTAGGGGGAAATGTTAGAAAGACAGATAGAGTGGCTTTTAGATGAAGGAGGGCATTTGGAGAGGGGCTGGGGTTGCAGCTGGAGATGGTTCTCAAGGAGGAGTGAAGCTGGCTTGGGAACAGCGCTCTTCAAGGTGAGGCTGTGTGGGAGAAGGGAAGGGGAGTATAGACAACCTTGGTATCTATGCAACCTCCGCTTGTGTTGCTTTAGCTTAGGAATTGGGGGTTGGCTTAGGGAGGGGCTGAGTGGGTTAAGAAGGGAGCAAGTTCCTTTGGACTTCAGACTTTGCAAAAAGGTGTTAATGGATGTTTCTGCCTGGATTCATCAATAAAGCTTCCTTTGTTTCAAATGAGTTTTATTTTTTGAGCACAGGACTGACTCCAGATCTCACCATTTGCAAAGTCTCACAGTTTTAACTCCAATGGAGACCCAGGAACAAGAAGAGTTCTTGGAGAACCCGGTGGTTCTGGAGATCCCGGAGGTGGAGGAGCAGGTGCCTTCTTCAGAGGAACTAGGGGCCAAGCCCAAGACTGGGAAACCCCCTAAAGCTCACACCACCCAGGCCACCACTGGAGGATTTGGGTTTCTGGCCCCAGACTGGGGAAAGGAAGGCCGTTGGGGGCAGAGTGACAGCCTGGGACCTGGCAGTGGGGGAGTCAGTTGATAGTTGCCCCAGGATAGAAGAACCTCAGGTAGACGTTTATCGAATGGAGGAAGACAGAAAGGAATAAAAGGACCGTATGAAGGGGATGGTGTCCAAGTTAAAGATGTAAGAGAAATGTGTGAGTTCTGACTTAAACCCAGAGCTGAAGAACCAAAGAACCAAGGAATGGTGTTTTAAAACAAGCTAAAGAACTAAACAAGATGGTTCCGCGCAGAGCATTGATGTGAAGGAGGGATTTGGCAACTGAGATGAGGAAAGGCTGAGGAATTTGGAAGCTGAAGCGGGGAGATGTTCAGGTGTGTCGAACTATGACCGGGAAGGTGCCTTTTCTCCTGAGTCACAATAAAGAGGAACTGACAGGACAATGGACTAATTTGAACAGAACGACCTGCCTTTGAACAGCTGTCTCCTCCCGAAAAGAAGAAGTTGAGTAATGGGCTGCAATATTGCAAGAATTTAGCAGCCAAAAGCCAGAGAGAAGAAAAGTATAAGGAGCCTTGGCTTTCACCCTAATTTTGTTGGCACCAACCACGCGGCAACGATGTCATCCCCAGCCTTCGAGGACAACTGATCAATGTCTGGCGGAAGGAAAGTGTGTGAGAGTATTGTATGGATGTGTGAGTGAATGGAAGAGCTCTTGATAATCAATGTTTGTATTATGTTTGTGATTTAATAAATGTTACATGTATAGTGTTTAAATGCAAATTTGGTGTCTCCCTATCTGTGTTAGCCCTGCTCTGAATAAGTCCACAGAAAGAGACATTTTCATTACACGCTCTCAGGTTAAACAGGTTGCCCTTACAAACTTGGGCATAACAAAGATGTGGAGGAGGAAGATGTCAGAGGCAAACTGAGGGCAACTGATGCTCCTTGCTTGAAGCACTGAGACTGTCCCGTTGTGACTTCAGTCTGATGCTCTTTGCCTGAAGCTTTGAGACTGTTCCATTGCGGTTTCCAAATCCTTCACCATTTTAATCGCCCTCCTTTGGACTGGACACAATATTCCAGGTGGGGCCTGACCAGACCAGAATAGAGTGGCACTATTACTTCCCTTGATCTAGACACTATACCTCTATTGATGCAGCCTTTAATCGCATTGGCCTTTTTAGCTACTGCATCACACTGTTGAGTCATGTTCAACTTGTGTCTACTTGATTCTTATATCCCTTTCACACGTAGTTTCATTCATCCAGGTGTCCCCCATCCTATATCTGTGCATTTCATTTTTCCGCCCTTAATGCAGTACCTTACATTTCTCCCTGCTGAATTTCATTTTGTTAGCTTTGGACCAGCTTTCTAGTCTATTCAGGTCATTTTGAATTTTGATCCTGTCCTCTGGAGTATTAGCTACTCATCTTAATTTGGTGTCATCTGCAAATTTGATAAGTATGGCCCCAATTCTGTCCTCTAAGTCATTGATAGAGATGTTGAATAGCACTGGGCCCCGGACAGAGCGCCACTGGACACCCCACTGGTCACTTCTCTCCAGGATAAAAAGGAGTCATTCTTGAGCACCCTTTGGGTTCGGCCGGTCAACCAATTATAAATTCATGTAACAGTTACCTTGTCTAGCTTGTTTCATGTTTTTGTTTTATATTCTTTTTTTTTTAATTTTATTTTTATTTGGTTTTTCTTTTCTTTACATCCTTATTTTCAGTAATCATCAATAAAAGATCATACATATCGTCTATACCTTCCCTTATCCCATTCCCTTCCCTCCCTTTCCCCCCTTAAACCCCCCACCCTCTTACCCTTCCCCTCCTTCCCCTCCCCCCTGTACACATCCTAGTACATTCCAACCTATATAGTCCTTTATAGATTACATATTACTCTTTCAATTTTCCTTTACAATCATCATCCTTCCTTTACATATATCTATATACAAGTGATTTCTTTCGCTCTTTACCTCTTTACATTCCTAATCTTCCTTTTCTTTTCTTATTTCTCTCCTTTATTTTCCCTTTACTAACTTTCTTTTCTTCTTTCCACATACCGTATTACTATGTTCCATTCATCTTTATCCTTATCCTCTTCCTCTTTCTTTCCTTTTAACCTTTTAGACAATCTGTCTGACTCTCTCGTGTCTAACAACTTATTAGTCCATTCTTTTAATGTAGGGGTCTGTGTAGATCTCCATTTTTGAGCGTATACCAACCTTGCTGCTGTCACCATGTATAACACAATTTTCCAATATGTTCTTTCAGTCTCTCTTCCTATCACGCCTGTCATATTTAACAAAAATAACTCCGGGTTTTTTGGGAAATTCCTTTCCAACATTTCTTTCATTGCTTCATATATTTCCCCCCAAAACTGCTTTGCTTTGTTACAGACCCACCACATGTGGTAAAACGTTCCTTCTGTTTTTCCACACTTCCAACACATTTTGTTTACCTTTTTGTACATTTTGGATAGCTTAACCGGTGTCAAATACCAAAAATAAAACATTTTAAAGAAATTTTCTTTCAGGTGCTGTGCCATGGTGAACTTATAGGTTTTCCTCCATGACAATTCCGTTTTCTAAGAATATATTTTGTTGTATTATTTGACTCCACTTTGTCATGTTTTCTTTAATCACTTCCTGTTCCAAATCTCTTTTTAGTAGTTCCCTATAATATTTTGTTATCTTTTTCTTTTTCTGTTTTTCTAATATTATTATGTCCAATTCATTGTTTTTTTCTCTATTCCTTCTTGCTTCATGTCTTTCTTAAATCTTTCTTCTAATTGTTTATATGCAAACCATTCTATTTCTATATTTTCTTGTTCTAATTTTTCTCTAGATTTAAGTTTTAATACCGCTTTTTCCCCTTCTTCCACAATATGCTCATATGTTATCCATTTTTCTTGTACTTTTCTAAATTGTTTTATATACTGTTTAATTTGGTTAATTGCTATTAGTGAATTTCCAAGAGTGGCCACCAGATGGCGCTCCAGGATAGAAGTTGGTGAGAAGCCAAAGGAGGCTGCAGTGCCCTGAGGATCCACAAGAGGGCGATATTGTATTAGGAATGTTCTTTTTTTAAATACATTTTAAATACATTTTTATTAAATTAAAAAACATATATACATACATGCATATTCACTGCATACAAAGTCACAAACATAAAACATTCTTAATTACTTACTTAACATTGACATTCTTACCTACCAACTTAAGGCTTTAAGGGTTTTCCATAGCCTTTCATGATATATGCAGTCAAAGGCTTTGCTATAGTGACCAATGTTTCACAAACTCTGGTCTTCCAAGTGGTTTGGACTTTACTGGTCAGTAAACAGGAAAGCTGCAATCCTGGGAACAAGTTTAGGAAACACTGCTATAGTCTATTAAGCACACGGTGATTCTTCCCCTGGAATGCCTTTGTACAGGCACACAACTACAAATCCCAGAATCCCATATCACTCAGAGCCATGGCAGTTAAAGGTGGACTATTTCTGCAGTTTAGATGCAACCAAAATGAATTACAACTCATAGAGTTGGGAGAGACCACAAGGGCCATCCAGTCCAACCACATTCTGCCATGCAGGAACTCTCAATCAAGGCATCCCTGACCGATGGCCATCCAACCTCTGCTTAAAGACCTCCAAGGAAGGGGACTCCACCAAAATCTCCAAGGGAGTTTGTTCTACTGTCAAACAGCCCTTTCTGTCAGGAGGTCCTTCCTAATGTTGAGCTGGAATCTCTTTTCCTGCAGTTTGCATCCATTGCTCTGGGTCCTAGTCTCTGGAGCAGCAGAAAACAAGCTTGCTCCCTCCTCAATATGACATCAAATATTTAAACAGGGCTATCATACCACATCTTAACCTTCTCTTCTTCAGGCTAAACATCCCTTGTTCCCTAAGTCCTTCCTCATAGGGCTTCATAAATCCTGTATAAAGATTTCTGCTTCAGACTCAAGAATGGCCTTTCCTCCTCTTCTGTGAAGAACACTGCGACATCTCAAAAGGTGATCTGCAATAGAAAATGGTCCTCATCCAGAGAGTGATTCAGGAGGGAAGCACAGGGTGAATCCCAAATATGATTGGATCCCTTCAGGATATCAATAGAGTGGGAGATATTGGAACATCTTCCCTTCTCTTTTCCTTAGCTCCCTGGATCTTCAAGAATGGGGTGAGAGGGAAAAGACAAGGCTGCAATCTGTGTTCCTGTCATCTAGATTTCTCCTGGGATGGGAGTATTTGTTTAGCAATGAAAGCTCTTCCCTGGAGGCCTTCCCAATCTGCTTTACTAAACTGACAGAAATCTATGGCAGCGTCACCCAATAATCAGATTTATTTATTTATTTATTTGATTTCTAGTATTCCTGGAGGTCAAGTTCTTTTTGGAGGCAGAGAACACTCCAGGGCCCTCTTCCCTTCCCTGGCAATAGAAATAGGAAGACCACATATTCAGCCATTAGGAATGGCTTCCTTTCATGGTGGCTCCAAACCAGCTGCCTTCACCAGGAGCCTCACTGAATCAAGCCCTGTCTCAAAGGCATGCGTTCAATGCTCTTTTAGGAACAGAAGATGTCCTCCTGAAGACACTCTGAGGGCTGCCATTGGCTGGAATCCCAGTCCCTCCCACATCCCACAGAGAATGACATCACTGCTAGAGAAGGCTCTCTTGACCAATCAGAGAGCAAGATGAAGGTTCTTCTGGAAGCTTCCATGAGAAGGAGATATAAGGCCTGAGAGAGCAAGAGACAGTTGGGGGAATTGTGTCGGTTGGAGATCGAGAGAGAGAGAGTTAAAGAGCGGATCTTGGAAGTTAGTCTCAGAATTGGACGCTTAGGTTTATTTATTTATTTAATAGCTTGTATGAATTGAATATTATATACTTACAAATATTGTACCTGCAAGATTCTTAATATCTTGTAGGACTTATATTTTTGTTATATTTTGTTATTTATAGTAAATATCTCCTTGGAGTATCTACTACTCGATGCTCCTTTTACACGTGTTTTGGCTCGTTGATGCTTTGGAAGATCAGTAAAGAAGGAGAAATAAGGTTCCTTAACTGGTCCCAGTGTAGGTTAAGGGAAGCCCTTTTATAATTCACTGGATGGAGGCAGCGTGATTTAAGGAATTTAAGGGTCTGCTGGGCTAAGAGCCATAATGTCTAAATGGCTAATTAACAATTTGTAATCCACTCTGATAGCCTTTTGGCTGAAGAGAGGGGTATAAAATATTATTATTATTATTATTATTATTATTATTATTATTATTATTACAGGGCCGCAGTTTGGCTGCTTGGACCACCGGAGATCATCACAGAGAGTCAGTTGGAAAAGCCCATCTCACTCCAGAAAATAAAGGTACTTGAGGAGTTTGCACTCTGCGTCTTTCTGTAATAATAGCTACAAAACTGATAATAGCATTTGGGACATTTAGTCATTTAAAAACAAATAATGCAGATTAAAATGCTGCTTTAAAACCTCTTTCCATCTGCCAGCTTTGTGCTGGTTTTGGGGGGGAATGAGAAAGTGTTGGGAGGGAGGGACTGCCAACAGAATTAGGAGATGCATTGCAGGCTATGGACAGTTTGCGGCCAAGAAAGGTCCAAAACACACGGAAGTAATAGTCCAGTTTAAGAGCGCTTTAAAATCCCTGGCCCAGTGCTAGGGAATCCTGGGAAATGGAGTTTATTGTGGCACAAGAGGTCTCTGAAAGAGAAGGTGCAATGTCTCACAAAACTACATCTTCCACAATACCCTAGGACTGAGTCAGGGCAGTTAAATCCGTCTCAGACTGGATTATTGCTGCAGTGTGTTTTGGACTTAGGTGACCCTTGGCAAGTCACACTCTCTCAACCTCAGAGGATGGCAATGGCAACCCCTCTCTGAAGAAACCTGCCAAGGAAACCCCATGATATATTTGCCTTAGGGTTGCCATAAGTCGGAAACGACTTGAAGACACAGATGAAGAACAGAAAAAAGTCTGCACTTATTTCTCAAGTTGTACATGGGAATGGGAGGCAGTGTGGTGCAGTGGTTTGAATGTTGCTTACAACTCTGGAGGCCATGGTCCACTGCCCCAGTCCACCATGAAACCAGCTGGGTCCCTTGGGCAAGAAGTCACACTCTCTCAGCCTCAGGGAAGGCAATGGCAAACCTCCTCTGAACAACTCTTGCCAAGGAAACCCCAGGAGAGGCTCCCCAGAAGTCGGCAAAGACTTGGAACCACTCCACAAAAACAACAAAGCCTCACGAAAAAGACAGTGTGGTTTAGTGGCTGGAGCACTGGACTATGACCCTGGAGACCAGGGTTCGAATGCCCTCTTGGCTATAGAAACCCACTGAGTGACCTTAGGCAAGTCACACTCTCTCAGCCTCAGAGGCAGGCATTTGCAAAACCACTTCTGGACAAATCTTGCCAAGAAAAGCCTGAGAAGAGCTTCCCACAGGGTCTCCATAAGTCAAAACAACTTGAAAGCACACAACCACAACAAGAGAAAGAAAGCGAGCTATTGCCAGTGTGTCTGGTCAAGAAGACATGGGAGTTGTAGTTCTAGTTCAGAGGGACTGGAGGGGCCTTACTGCAGGGCAGGACCTCTCCTCTTTCTGGCCATGTGGATGCTGGGAGATTCAGTCCAGGAAATACACTTTAAGTCCCATTGGCAAGAGAAAAGGCTACTACTGCCTTTCAGATCCAGTTTGCCCCAAATCCTTTATGAGGGCAGAAACCCGTTTGTTAGGAAGCAAACCCTGAATATCTCAGGAAGGCCCTATATCTCCCAAGGCCCCCTCCCTCCAGGACCTCCTTCCTCTCTTCCCCGCAGTCTCTCTCTCTCCCCTGAAGGCCTCAAACTGACAACTGCCAAGCGCCGAGACTCAGGAGGCCATTTTGTGTTCTGGCAGCCATTTTGTCTTTCCAGCGGCCATTATGTGCTGCTTGTGATTGTGGGGAACAATGTTCTGGAACCTTCTCTGAGCCTCAATTGAACCGAGGCTCCTCTTTCTCTCCTGAGGCTCCAGAGTCAGAAGGAGGCCAGGCTCCGGGGGCCAAAAGGAAGGAAGTGTGTCTCTTTGTGTGTCTTTTGTGTGTCTTTTCTGAGAGGGTTTTCTTATTACACAGCTCTGCTCCTTCTGGGGAACATGGGTTTTAAAAGGGATCAGAAATGGGAGGATAGTTTTAATATAAGCCTTATTCTTATTCTTCACAAACACTGGGCTTTGGCTTCTAAGAGGAGGCTAGTCCCCCAAAAAGGCGAAAAGGAGCTCCTTTGGGAGGTTTAAAAAGTCTCCCCAGTTTCCTTATTAATAGATTTTCAGACAAGAAGGAAGGAGACAGATCAGAATAACTCATTACCAAGAATGAAACAAACAAACATACAAACAAACAAGAAGAATAAGAATAAAGATCAGACTGAAAGGCAAACTGCTCATCTTTTTTGAAAGGAAAACCATTATTCGCAGAGTAAAAACAAGAATGGGCTGCTTCTATCCTTTTACAACCGACTCCCGCTGTATTTGCACTACAGAAATAATCCGCTTTGAAACCGCTTTAACTCTCCTGCTTCCATCCTATGGAATCCTGGGATTTGTAGTTTGTTGTGGCATGAGAGCTCTCTGGCAGAGAAGGCTAAGTGTCCAAAGGTAAAATCCCAGGATTCCATAGCACTGAGTGGTTAAAGCAGTGTCAAAGTGCCTTCTTTCAATAGTGTGGATGCAGCCTTCTTGGGAAAGGGGCTGATGCTGGGGAAAAGAGGAGGAATGCAGAAGGAAATGAGGACGGACGGACGGACGGAGGGCCACCTGCAGCTGGACTGGCCTCCCTGAGCAGTCAAGACCTGAGCTGGGTTGTGGACGATGGGCACCCTTAATATCAATATTAATATCTTTCACTATTGATTGTAATTAAGGAGGGGATGAGGTTCCTCCTTTCAATAGCATCAGGAAAATGTTTAGGTGTTGTGAAGGTTTGCAAATCCTGTTTGGGGACTTTTTGTGTTCTCACAGCCATCGGGTGCCATCAGGAAATCTTTTCTTTAGGATCAGAAATCCTATTTGGGGCCCTTCCGACTTTGAGGCCCTTTCATCCTCCATTTTGGGTTCCCTGAAGGCCTCAAACTGCCAACTGCAAAGCGCTGAGACTCAGGAGGCCATTTTGTCTTCCCAGCAGCCATTTTGTGCTGCTTGTGATTGTGGGGAATAATGTTCCAGAACCTTCTCTGAGGCCTCAGTTGAACCGAGGCTCCTCTTTCTCTCCTGAGGCTCCAGAGTCAGAAGGAGGCCAGGCTTCTTGGGCCAAAAGGAAGGAAGTGTGTCCCTTTGTGCCTCTGGTCCTCCATTTTGGGGGCGAAGGAAGGAAGGAAGGAAGGAAAGAAGGAAGGAAGGAAGGAAGGGGTCTGTGGGGGTCTGAGGAAGGGAGGCAGGGACTCAGGGCCAGTGGGGAGGCTGGGCTTTGGGGGCTGGGAGAGAGAGGTGGGAAAGAGACCCTCACTTTGGGCTCTAGCTGGGGAGGATCCCACCGGTCCTTGCCTCCCCCTTTGGGAAAGGAGACCCCCTCAGCCCCGTGGACTCACTCCTGCCACTCATTCCTAGGGCTGGGACTCAGAGGAGTTTCCTAGGCATGGTCACCTTCTGCCCTCCATGGCCATTGGCACTGATCTTTTCCCCATTGCCTTCCCTCCCTCAGCCCTTGGACCTCCTCCTCCTTCGCACTCAGAGCAACCCTTCTCTACAGCTGAGGAGACGGCCTCTGACCCAGGGAAGCTCCAGATATAAAGGACTGCAGAAGAGGCCTTTCTGGTGCTGCAGGAATCAGGGTCTTTCTACTGAAGGTAGGGCTTTATTCCTGGAGCTGAAAGAGGATCTTTGTTTAAATGGTTCAGTCCAGGATTGTGTGGAAGGGCTGCAGCTGAGAGACTGAGCCCAGGCTTTGCAGGCATAAAGCCCCAAATTCCGTCTCTAGCAGCATTGTCTTCCCAGAAGTTGGAAGTGAGATATCCAGACCCAGACACACAGTGCGCCAGTGATTCCTTTTTATGGGGACTGTGTTTGTATGTTGTGTTCACTAGAACTTTGTGACATATTAGAATCATAGAATCATAGAATCGTAGAGTAGGAAGAGACCACAAGGGCCATTCAGTCCAACCCCCCTGCCATGCAGGAAATCACAATCAAAGCATCCCTGACAGATGGCCATCCAGCCTCTGCTTGAAGACCTCCAAGGAAGGAGACTCCACTACACTCCGAGGAAGTGTGTTCCAGTGTCGAACAGCCCTTACTGTCAGGAAGTTCCTCCTAATGTTGAGGTGGAATCTTTTTTCCTGCAGTTTGCATCCATTGCTCCGGGTCCTAGTCTCTGGAGCAGCAGAAAACAAGCTTGCTCCCTCCTCAATATGACATCCCTTTAAATATTTGAACAGGGCTATCATATCACCTCTTAACCGTCTTTTCTCCAGGCTAAACAGCTCCCTGAGTCGTTCCTCATAGGGCAAGGTTTCCAGACCTTTCACCATTTTAGTCACCCTCCTTTGGACACACTCCAGTTTCTCAATGTCCTTTTTTGAATTGTGGTGCCCAGAGCTGAACACAATATTCCAGGTGGGGCCTGACCAGAGCAGAATATAGTGGCACTATGACTTCCTTTGATCTAGACACTATACTTCTATTGATGCAGCCTAAAATCACATTGGCCTTGTTAGCTGCCGCATTGCACTGTTGACTCATGTTCAACTTATGGTCTACTACCCTTTCACATGTAGTTTCATTCAGCCAGGTGTCCTCCATCCTATATCTGTGCTTTTCGTTTTTCCTCCCTAAGTGCAGTACCTTACATTTCTCCGTGTTGAATTTCATTTTGTTAGCTATGGCCCAGTTTTCTAGTCTGTTCAGGTCATTTTGAATCTTGATCCTGTCCTCTGGAGTATTAGCTACTCCTCCTAATTTGGTGTCATCTGCAAATTTGATAAGTATGCCCCCAATTCTGTCATCCAGGTCATTGATAAAGATGTTGAATAACACTGGGCCCAAGACAGAGCCCTGTGGGACCCCACTGGTCATTTCTCTCCAGGATGAAAAGGAGCCATTGTTGAGCACCCTTTCGGTTCGGCCGGTCAACCAATTACAAATCCATGTGACAGTTGCCTTGTCTAGTCCACATTTTACAAGCTTGTTTGCAAGAATATCATGGGGAACTTTGTCAAAGGCCTTACTGAAATCAAGATATTCTATATCCACAGCATTCCCTTCATCTAACAAGCTGGTAATTTTATCAAAAAAAGAGATCAGGTTTGTCTGGCATGACGTCTTTCGTTTATAAAAAGAATTTACATATGTCTTCACTTCCCCAAAATGAGTATAATTCAGGGTGCAATGTTCATTCATAAACTATACATTTATAGATTTTTGTTATATCAAGTGCAACACATTCAGTAGTGTGCATCTTTTTAAAAAATATACAAGGAAAAGTGAAGAAATTGTGATTTTGACAATAGATCCATTCCGAAACAATGCACACAAATGTACATGCCTCAATTTCTATGTGGCTTTAGCAAGCAGAGGGAGCAAGTACACACTTCTTGATCCTGCTATGACTGACATAGACAAACACAGCAGTTAAGCTTAGAGAAATAGTCTCATTTGCAAAAATAAAATAATTATTTTGACCAGTGTCTAAATGGGGAGGGGGCCATGATGATGGGAGGGCGTGGATTTGGTCTGTAAAGTAAATCATGTATCATCCAGCCCAAGAGCTAGAGCTTCTCCACCTGGGACATAAACAGGTCCTCCCCCTCCTCCTCTTTGGGAAAGAGAAGTCAGATTCTCATCAGTGATGATGAAATAGCATTAAAAATTTGCATCCCTGCATTAAAAAATCTGAGGAGTCCTTTATCCTGTTGGTTAACCCCAGAGAGCAGACCCACTGAACCCATAAGTGACTGGTGAGTCAACATATAGATAAATCCAATTGATTCAGTGATTCTACTCTGATCAGGACTAGGCATAGGATACAGGCTAGGATTTAGGTCTGCATGTGGCTGGAACAGGATATTCCCAAGACAAGATGGACAGGCAACAGTGTGGAAAATGGGCACTCTCCACATGGGCAGAGACACTCTCAGAATTGTGACTTCTCTGCATGCAGAAGGTTGCCATGGGAATTGGGTGCTCCCTTCCCATCAGCTCAATCCTCTGGTGCCCCCTGATCCTGGGAGGAAGGCTGGATCCCATGGAAGGGGAACAACCTGGGAAGAGAGAGCTCCTTTCCTGCCCTTCTTGACCGGAGGCCTCCCTAGTGAATGGCCAGCTGTAGACCCATTCCTCCCAGAGCAACACTGGAGCATAGAGAGTTCTGCTGATTCGACCATCGGGAGAATGAGGAACCACCAGGCCAGACAGCCTGACCCAGCAGAACCCTCTATGCTCCATTGTTTCTCCAGGTGGAATCAGGCTACAACTGGCCATTCACTGATCCAGGTCCTACCATAGAGTTGTGGAAGCCATCCCTCGTGGCCATTCTATGCCTGGTGAGACTGTTGGGTGTGAGGCATTAGAGAAGCATCCAGCTGTGTTTCTGTAGTCAGAAGCAAAATGAAGAAATCTTCCTCTGAGGGCCACTGGGGACCTCTGCAGGAGATAATGCACTCATTTCACATCTAGCTATTAGGACATAGTCAGGACCTTTTCCAATTCCCTATTCCCTGATCCCCA
Organism: Sceloporus occidentalis; assembly: GCA_023333645.1. Lineage (NCBI taxonomy): Eukaryota > Metazoa > Chordata > Lepidosauria > Squamata > Phrynosomatidae > Sceloporus > Sceloporus occidentalis. The sequence continues at coordinate 77,694 of JALMGF010000039.1, read as the reverse complement.
GCCACTCTCACAAGGCATGGAGTAACTGTTGTGTAGGGGAGCTGCAGTGAGTCTATGCTAGTTCCAGAGGGCTTTGTTTGGTGCAGAGGGAGGAAGGGGATGCCCACCTCTGCATTGGACCAAAGGAGACATTAGTCACCTGCGTATGTCACCAGCAGGATGCTGATCTCAGTGACTTTGAGTGCTGCAGGGTTTCTAGCCAAACCAAGCCTAATCCTGGTCTCTTTTCTCAGGAACTTCAACTTGGACCCCTTGTACACGGCTTTGGGGTATCTTTTGTTGGAAGTGACCAAAGTGCAGGGCCACCAAGACCCCTCGCCCACCTGATGGCCGACACAAAGGCCAAGCAGAGGGAGCTGGGCTCCAACAGAAAGAGGCTGCCAAGGTACAACAACTCTTTGGTAAGTTGCCATCCTGACTATTACTTTGATCTGTGTCTGGGCCGGCTCATGAAAGCAAGCAGAGAACATACTGTCCCAGTTTGGCAGAGAATGTCCTGGTTATTCCTCTGTCACCTCATTTTTTCAGGGGCTTTGAAAATGTCCTATTTCACTCTCCTCCTTCCACTTTCCCCCTTCGCCTCAGGTCAGTTCAGTTGCTGCAAAATGTGTTTCAAGTTCAAAAGAGTGTGCATCCCATCAATTCAAAAGAGGGGAGGAGAGAAGGGAGCAGGGTCTTGCCCTTGCCAGGAGTCAGAGGCAAAAGCAAACTGCTGTACCTTTCCTCGCTTGTGTGATCTTTATCATTAACAACTTTGGCCATCTTGACCCCATTTTGATGTTGCTTTTCCACACGAGTCTTGCTTTCCCAATCTGTGAAATGCTGGGGAATATGGAAGAATATCTCTGGACTTAAGTTGAAGGTGGGCCCAGTGGCCCTAAAGCCCAGAGTACTCCCCAGAACTGTTTTTTTTAAAGTGAAATTTGCCTCTGAAATTAGGTGAGATATGACTAAATGAACTATAATTCTAAACTAATACATACAAAGCCTAATATAATCTTAACTAAATATATGTCTCAAGAGCATCAAAGATGCTCTGGAGGCATGATAATATCTAATATACATGTTGGGATAGTCAGTATCTTAATCAATGTATAATATTCCAGAAATGGCCTAAATTATATTGTTTATTATATTATACATTACATTGAAAGGATTAGAGACAAACTGGATCTCAAAGGCTGTAGCTTTTTGTTTGTTTGCAGAATGTAAAGTTTATTTCCTGGACTAAATTGTGAATTGTTGAAAAAATAATTGCAATGCACCATGTGCTTTCCTCCCCTTTTGTTTAGTCACTCTCTGGATAAGATCTATTTTCTGTTGCAGGTGACCTTTGTGGATGTGGCAGTATATTTCACTGAGGAGGAATGGAAACTGTTGACAAAAAAGCAGAAACTTATGTATAGTTCTGTAATGATGGAGAATTACGAGAATGTCGCCTCTGTGGGTAAGGAACCTGAATCCATTGCCCTTCCTCTGAAGACTGAGGGTCCTTTCATAATTTACTGTCAGAGCGCTATGATTCCACTTTAGAATTATAGGCCTGTTACAGACTGCCAAAATAAAGCTGCTTCGGGTCTCTTTGGAGGTCTGCTATTTAAATGATGCATGGGTCCTAACAGTCCGGAGGTCGTGCCAAAGCCACACTCCATTCCTAAGCACTGGAGTGTGGCTTTGGTGCAGCTTCCGGATTCTTAGGATGCATGCATCATTTAAATAGCATACCTCCATAGAGACTTGAAGCAGCTTTATTTTGGCAGTCTGTAACAGGCCATAGAATCAAAGAGTTGAAATAGACCACAAGGACCATCCGGTTCAATCTTCTGCCATGCAAGAATAGACATTCAAACCACCCCCGAGAGATGGCTATCCAGCCTCTGTTTAAAGACCTCCAAAGAAAGAGGCTCCACCAAACTCTGAGGGAGTATATTCCACTCTTGAAGAGCTCTTACTCTCAGGAAGTTCCTCCTAAAGTTTTAGTGGAGCCTCTTGTCCCTGTGGCTTGCATCCATTGTTCCATGTCCTTTTCTCTGGAGTAGCAGAAAGCAAGCCTGCTCCATCCAGAATATGACATCTCTTCAAATATTTGAACAGGGCTGTCATATCCAGTCTTAACCTTCTCTTCTCCCAGCTAAACATACCCAGCTCCCTAAGTCGTTCCTCAGAGAGCATGGTTTCCAGACCGTTGACCATTTTGGTTTCCCTCCTCTGGACATGCTCCAGCTTCTCAACATCTATTTGAATTGTGGTGCCCAGAACTTCACACAAGATTATTGCAAGTGAGCCCTGACCAAAACAGAATAGAGTGGCACTATTACTTCCCTTGATCTTGACACTATACTCCTATTGATACAGCCTAGGATCACATTGGCCTTTTTAGCTGCTGCATCACACTCTTGACACATGTTCAATTTGTGCTCTACTACCATTCCTAGTTCCCTTTCACACGTAATTTAATTGTCATAACAACTTCCTGTGGAATCTTGGAATTTCTAGTTTTAGTGAGGCACTATTGTTCTCCACTTTGTAAGGATTCTAAATATCAAATCCTAAACTGCCAATTCTGGAATTTTGTGGGAAGGAGCCATGGAGATTAATGCTTTTTGCCCCTAAATGGTCCTCAGCCCATCCCAGAACAAGTTTCTTGGCTTTTGTAGCCCCTCTTCTAGCATTTTGAAACTCTGGAGAGGCATTGTGGGAAAAAAGCCTTCCTTGGCCCTGCAATGGCTCAGAGAGGGCCCAACAGTGGCAAAATGGCCTCCACTTCCCCAAAGGGATGCTGTGGGATATTGAGGGGCAAAACATTAGGCCATATTTTTAGGCGACACAATGTGGGGTTGCCCCTGAGATCCGCTGGGGTCCAATGTGACCACCCCACTTCCCTACAGCAGTCCATCCCTGTCTTAGAGATGCCTTAAGCTTGTTTTAAGGATTCTCCCTTGCACTTGACCCTCACTAATATCAGAAACAAGGTCCTGGACCCCTTTTTCTGCCTTTCCTAATGCATTAGTCATATATTAATTGTCTTGCCAAGAAATGACCTCAAAGTGTCCCTTTTGTGCATCACACTCTGTGGGTGTGTGTCTGTGATAGAGAGATGGTGGCAATGTGAAAAACATAAAGGCAGGGAAGAGATGCGGAAGGTGAAATGGTAAAGCAGTGCAGATGGGCAAGAGGCAAGGTTGGAGAGCAGAGGGAGAAAGTGAAGGGGATCAGGCCTCTGGGAGCCAGGAGGGGAAGGCAGGAGCAAAGCCAGGATCGCCTAGTTCTGTGCGGAGAGGAAGGGACTTCTGGGAAGGGCCAGGAGAGAGGCCTTGGGGATTGGGAGGCAGCCACCAAACTGACAGATTTTAAGAACTGGATTGAGTGAACTGGTGAGAACCAGCTCAAATCCTTCTTTTCAGACATATTTAGGGGTTCCATTTAGCAGTTATGTGTAACATCTATGAAGGGAGGAAAGGGGACACAAAAACTCCTTTTTCTCTAATGTTTCTTTTGCTTCATGGTTGATTCAAGACATCCTTTGTTACCCAAAATGCTGGAGTCTGGGTGGACACCCACAAGTGCTATGCTTTTAGGGGAATTTGGTACTTAGCTCACTAGAAATAAATAGGTTTACTGGGGCAATAGTGACCTGGACTCAGCTCAGCTATAGCAAGTCCTGAATCAAACAGATCTTCAGAGCCATTTGAAATATATAAGTGTTTACACACACATGCAAGAACTAGGTAACAAAGGTGGGAGTGGTGAATAGATGTAAGGCTTTGTTAATGGTGACACGTCATCTATCCAGACCTTTATTCAAATTGCTGAGGATTTGGTTGGGAAGAGGTCAGTAGTTCCTTTGACAATTGGGGTTGGTGAGTGCATTTAGGTGCTTAGCCATGAAAAAAAAAGAGTGTCTGTCTGTAACTAGACTGACACCAAAGAACAGCAAGTTGGGGCTGATATTTATATTGAAATTGTTGCTTGGGGGCAGAAACTGAGGGTTCAGAAAGGTTTATATCACTTTAGCATATTTCATGTGTGGGGAAAGCATGGCGTGAAACCGAATTGAATGCATTGAATACCTCAGACAAAAGGGATTAGCACACCGCCTCTAAGGTCCTTGTTGGCTCTGAATTTTGACCATGTTCACAAGCCAATGTACACTGCAATCTGAGGGTGACACTCCCAGATGCAACTCAAAAATAGCATAGGAGAGTATGGAAGCAAATATCTAGATATAGGTATTGGCAATACACTGACCACTTTCCACACTTAAAGATAAGTCACAGACACAGTTGATTTCATTCAGGTCCTTGGAGGTTCTCTATCTTGAGTTGCAAAATAATACAAAATAATCCTCTCTGACTTCCATCAACTTCACCATCCCTTATACACACAACTCCAATCCAATCCACACCAATCCGCATGTGAGCTGTATATTGTATTGGTTGTGAGTCATCTCCTGGTGCGAAACAGCATGAAGGGACCTCTGCAGTTAGCTTCCATCATGCCTTGGGCTCTGACTCAGGACTCTATGGCAGTCTCACAGGATATGATGCCACCTGTCAATCAAAGTATTTTTGCACATGGTTAATGGAATATTTTTTCAACAGTCCTTTGACTATCTGCTTCCACTGATTCCCTCAAGGCAGCCCCATTTTTTGCTAGCTCCTATTAGTAAGGATACAACCATTCAATGGGTTTAGGGGCATAAGCAGCAGGGCCATACTTAAGTTACTCACAGCAACTTTATTAATTTAATCGCAAATAAGGAGAGGTTAATGAGGGCTAAATCATGTGGCAACACCCTCCTCCCTTAAGTCTGATTTTCAGTCTCATCTGTCATTGTCCTTCTTTACAGAAAAACATTTGAGTCATGAGAGAGTCCACACAGGAAAGAAGTCACATAAATGCCAGCATTGTGGGAAATATTTTGCTTACAAGTCAATCCTTGTCATGCATCGAAGAGTCCACACCAGAGAGAAGCCATACAAATGCCAGCACTGTGGGAAATGTTTTTCCTGGAAGTCTGACCTAGTGAAACATCAGAGAGTCCACACAGGAGAGAAGCCATACAAATGCCAGCATTGTGGGAAATGCTTTTCATTGAAATCAAACCTAGTGAAACATCAGAGAGTCCACACAGGAGAGAAGCCATACAAATGCCAACATTGTGGGAAATGTTTTTCTTTGAAGTCAAACCTAGTGATACATCAGAGAGTCCACACAGGAGAGAAGCCATACAAATGCCAGCGTTGTGGGAAATGTTTTTTTTCAAAGTCAAACCTAGTGGGACATCAGAGAGTCCACACAGGAGAGAAGCCATACAGATGCCAGCGTTGTGGGAAATGTTTTTCCCAGATGTCACACCTAGTGACACATCAGAGAGTCCACACAGGAGAGAAGCCATACAAATGCCAGCATTGTGGGAAATGCTTTTCATTGAAATCAAACCTATTGATACACCAGAGAATCCAGACAGGAGAGAAGCCATACAAATGCCAGCATTGTGGGAAATGTTTTTCTACAAAGTCATACCTAGTGAAACATCAGAGAGTCCACACAGGAGAGAAGCCACAAAAATCTCAGTAGTGAACTAACATTATATTTGTCAATAACGAATACAAAAAATATATTTTCAATCCAACAGTCCAAAAAAGGCCCTTGTGATATTGTTTGTAAGGTTTGTCTGTCCATATGTCTGTTTATGTTTTAAAGTTATACTTTGTTAAGATTAGGTTTTCATTGCTAATAGTATAGAAAATTACTTTGGGTTGTATGTTTGGCTGGGGATTGTGGGTCATGGTATAGGTTAAGTAGATGGGGGGTTGGGATTTGTTACAGCTGGCTTTATTAGTTATGGGAATGATAGCTTTTGCAATTTGTGGGATTTTGGCCTAAGAAGGTTGGAGGCCAGTATTAACAGAAAGGGTTAGTTTGTGGGAATGGCAAAGGGTCTTGTTACCTGCAGAGCATAGACTGTGGGAATTGGAGGTGGGGGCTAGGTTTGGAAGTGGGTGATGTTTTAGGTTTTGGTGTTTTAATGTATTGTTTGTATTGGAGTGGGTAGTTCTGTCTTAAACACTGAATTTCTGTGTGTTCTCAATAAAGTTCTTTGCTATTTCAACACATTGGACTCTTTGATGCACAGAAGATCTGCATTTGCCCAAAACTGACCCTTTCTTTTGTCCTCAGTCCTCAGCTCCATTCCCAGCCATAAGAACAGCAGAGGCAAACACACACACACAAACACAAATATACAGGGACAGCTATATTTCCAAACTAGATCCTTCCTTTCCTGACTTTCCAGCTCTGCACCTTGGGCTCCATTTTGGTTTCCTCAAAGGAAGAAATGAGGGAAGGAAGGGGAGGCTCCTGAACCCCCGGCGCATCCAGAAGAACTGTATAAGCGGAGGGTCTGGATACTTCTCCTGTCGCCTCTGTCGTAAACCCAGAGTCCAAATTGATTCTTATCTGAGAGATTTTGTCTGCAAAGTTATTATTAAAAGCATCAGAGCAGACTTTTGTAGGTTCTCACAAAGACTTGAGGGTGGGGGACATTTGAGCCAAGTCCCTTACCATCCTGAATAGCTCTGCAGGACGAGACTTTGCAAATGCAGTACATGCAGAGTAGAAGGACTTCTTAGCTGCATCTATTGCTACTACATAGGATTTAAGAAAAACCCTTTCAGGTATCAGTCCATATTTCTGCCAGAAGCGCTCTAGCCGTTGTCCAGCCCCCTTCATTAATTTGAGATCTTTAGTATACCATGAACTGCAATTTGAAGTGGGTTGAAAAAGGGCGCTTGGGAGCAATAGTGTCTATAGCTCTGGTAAGAACATTGTTCCAAGTATTGACCAGAGCTTCAACAGAATCGCAGGCATTACCAGCCATCAAACCCTCTAAGGCCTCTGGGAACCTAGTGGGTTTCATCAACCTTCGAGGGCGGACCATTTTAATAGGTCCTCCAACCCCGATGGGGGGAATAGTGGCCTTCAGCCCAACCTTGACCAGGAAATGATCGATGGTCCATGACAATGCGGAGATATTGACTACCTCCGCCCATGGATGTGCCTGTTCCGCACAGAAGACCATATCGAGAGTATGACCTGCACAGTGAGTGGGCTCAGAGACTATCTGGGAAAGGCCCATGTTTGTCATGCTGACCATGGACTCCCGAGCTGCACCAGATACGTTCCTTAAACCGGCCTCGAGGGGGATGTTGAGGTCGCCCAGGACTAAAAGCCTAGGCGACTCCAGCAGCAGCTCTGAGACCAGTTGTGTCAGCTCTGCTAGGGAGTCTGTTAAGGAAGGGGGTGGACATTAAACCAACAGAATCCCCAGACTTTCCCTAGTCCTTAAGCTGAAGTAAAGACATTCAATGTGGTCCATCTTATGGATAGGTATCCTGGCCAAAGCAAGATTGTTTTCATGGACCAAAGCAACGTTCCCTTATCTGCTCACTGATGGCAAACCCAGCTGGTAAAGTCTGAGCTCAGGTGGCTGAGCTATCATCACCCAGCCAGGTCTCCGTGAAACAAGCCAGGTCAGCCTCTTTGTCCAGTAGGAGATTCTGGACTATCTGCGTTGTATTTTTGACTGACCTGGCATTACACAAGAGCAGGGAAAGGTTCTGTGGCTGGTTTGGTATGCTCTCCATCTCTTTTGGGATAGCAGGGTGAATGGAAGGGGAGATAGATATCAAACATCAATCTCTCCTTCCGCTGTAACGACATTTCACCCTGTTAGCTCACCATGCACATCTTTTATAGCCACTCCACAGTCAATCTCCCCACCCCCCAATTCGTCATCTGAATGATATTCTCCTTGCCCATGCCCATCTCCCTCCAAGTGTCTGTCTAAGAACATATGAAATAAAAGTACACAAGGAAAAAGGTACCAGCCAGTTGGCATCATCTGTCCCACCATTCACCACTGTGTCCCTGCCACTGGGAGCCAGGGATGTTAAAGGAGAAGGCTGTCTCCTGGCTGGCGTCCTCTGGCCTCGGGGAAGATCTACAGTCCTGGCCATGCCCCTCTCACTGCTGCCTTGCCTCTGCTGCCTTCCTTGGCCCCTGGAGGAATTGGAGGAGAGAAAGGGTTGCTTCTGGCTTGGCTCAACTCTCTGCCTGGCTGGAGGTGGAAGGAAGAGAAGGAAGGAAGAGAAGGAAGGAAGGAAGGAAGGAAGGAAGGAAGGAAGGAAGGTGCCAAGGGAAGAAAAGCATAATGGGACTATTGAAGTGAGGTGGGGGTATCATGGACCAGACTGATGTACTCACCTCCCAGGACCCAATGTAAGAGCTATCACAGCTCACTGTGATGCTTTAAATCAGGGGTCCTCAAACTCCAGCCCTCCAGGTGTTTTGGACTTCATCTCCCAGAAGCCTCAGCCAATCAACATCCACATGCAAATTCCTTTCCTACCTCAGTACTCTACAGCCAATCTGAATAGACTTCCAGAGCCCCACAAAGGCTCCCCTTTCCTCTTTGGCCCTCAGCCAATCACCATCCACAAATTTCCTTCCTACCTCATAATGCCCTCCCTGACAGCTTGGCCAATGATCTGAGATTCTGGAAGCTGAAGTCCAAAAAATCTGGAGGGCCGGAGTTTGAGGACCCCTGCTTTAAATGATAAGAGCTGACTTGGATGCCAGCATTATTGCATTATTGCAGAGGCCATAGGTCAGGTGTCCAGTGACTCTGTCAATGAGATCATACTGGATCAATTTGAATCTGTGAGTACTAAGGATGTAGTCAAGCTCCTGGGAAATGAGAAGAAGACAACTTGCCCTCTTGACCTGTGTCCTTCATGTCTGGTCATCCAAGGAGGAGATGCACTTAGGACTCACCTGAGATGTATCATAAATGCATCTCTTCCATCTTGCTTAAAAGAAATGGTGTTATGATCCCTAGGACATGAACAATTACAGACCGGTCTCCCATCTTCCATTTCTAAACAACAACAACAACAACAACATAATTATTATTATTATTATTATTATTATTATTATTATTTATAGCCTGCCCAATCACAAGGAATCTGGGTGGGTTACAACAATAAAAATATAAAGAATACAATAAAATAAAATACAAAAAATAAATACAATACAATACAATAAAAGAGAGCGACGTTAGTTACAGTAATTCACAGTTAGGCCTGATGGAAATTGGGCCTGTCTTTTTCACTCCCTCCCAGGTCTGATGATGACACTTGAAATGGAGGGAGGGCTCTTCTTCTTGAGGCAATAATATAATTTCATTAATTTTAATTTAATTCTTCTCATTAATATAAGAGAAGAATTGGTGGACAGAGTGACATAAGTCACAGTAAATGGGGAGAGGAACTAGGTAGGGAACTAGGCAGGGAAGGCCTGCCAGAAGAGATCCGTCTTAAGAGCCTTCTTAAAGGCTGTAAGAGTAGAAATGTCGCGGCTCTCCTTCGGCAGGTCATTCCATAGCTTCGGAGCTGCGATGGAAAAGGCCCTCTGGGTGACTGAGGTTAGCCTAGATTTTATTGGCTGAAGTAGATTCTTTCCCCAGGACCTTAGAGTGCGGGACGGACAGTACGGAAGTAGGCGATCTCTTAAGTATTCTGGACCCAAGCCATGTAGGGCTTTGAAGGTAATCACCAACACCTTGTACCTTGCCCAGAAACTAATTGGCAGCCAGTGAAGGGATTTCAAAACCGGTGTTATGTGATCGTTACGACGAGAACCTGTAATTAACCTGGCTGCCATATTTTGTACAAGTTGAAGTTCCTGAACTTGGCACAAGGGTAGCCCCATGTAGAGCACATTAGAGAAGTCCAATTGAGAGGTGACCAGCGCATGTACAACTGTTTCAAGGTCTCCCTGCTCCAGGAAGGGGCGCAGCTGGCGTATCAGCTGAAGTTGATGACAAGTGCTCCTGACTGTCGCATCTACCTGAGCTGTCAGGTGAAGCGACGAGTCAAGGAGCACCCCTAAGCTGCGGACAGAGTCTTTCAGGGGAAGTGTGACCCCATCCAGAACTGGCTGACATAATTCCATACCTGGGCTTGGGTTTCCTATAACAAGTACCTCCGTCTTACCTGGATTCAGCTTGAGTTGGTTTTCCCTCATCCAGTCCATTACCGCCCCAAGACAGGCATTCAGAGGAGAGATGCCATCCATAGACACTGCATCAGTTTGAGACATAGAGAAATATATTTGGGTGTCATCAGCGTACTGATAACATCCTGCCCCGTGTCTCTAGATGATTTTTCCCAGCGGCTTCATGTAAATGTTAAACAGCATAGGAGACAATATGGCACCCTTGGGGACACCAAATTTTACCTCTCTTTTAGAAGAGCAACTCTCCCAGCGCCACCATCTGGAATCTGCCTGAGAGGTAGGACCGGAACCACTGTAGAACAGTGCCTCCGATACCTACCTCTCCCAGGCGTTCCAGGATACCATGGTCAATGGTATCGAAGGCCGCTGAGAGGTCCAAGAGCACCAGCAGGGCCACACTTCCCCTGTCGATGCCTAGACAGAGATCATCGACTAAGGCGACCATGGCAGTCTCCACTCCGTATCCCCCCCCCCCGAATCCGGTTTGAAATGGGATTTCCCCCCCCCCTCTCTTCTCTTTCCCTCCTTCCCTTCACTCCAAGGGCAAACTTCTCCACTGACTCAAAGACTTCCCTGCAGCCCCAGCTTCCTTTATGTCCATTCCCCCAAAAGACAGCAATTCTGGCTCTCCTTCCCCTGAATGGACCTGAGGGCCCTTGGCAATGGGGCTGGAATGGAGCACCCTCCCCTCCTCTTTCCCTTTCCTCAGGTAAACGCTGACCCTCTTTCTGTGTCTCTCAAAATGGAGGCACTTAGTCTGGACCCCCCCCCTTCCCAAAATCCTGGCTACGTCCCTCTTTATGATGGCTTTATGATGATGTGTATTTTACACATGATTGGCTCCTGAGGACACTCTGAGGACTGCCATTGGCTGGAATCCTCTCCCTCCCATCATCCCTGGCCCGGATTGGCTGGAATCCCAGTGCGTCCCACCATCCCTGGCCCTGATTGGCTAGAATTCCAGTCCCTCCCACCATTCCTAGCCCTGATTGTCTGGAATCCCAGTCCCTCCCACCATCCCTGGCCCTGATTGGCTGGAATCCCAGACCCTCCCACCATCCCTGGACCTGATTGGCTGGAACCCCAGTCCCTCCCACCATCCCTGGACCTGATTGGTTGAAATCCCAGACCCTCCCACCATCCCTGACCCTGATTGGCTGGAATCCCAGTCCCTCCCACCATCCCTGGACCTGATTGGTTGGAATCGCAGTCCCTCCGACCATCCCTGGCCCTGATTGTCTGGAATCCCAGACCCTCCCACCATCCCTGGCCCTGATTGTCTGGAATCCCAGTCCCTCCCACCATCCCTGGCCCTGATTGTCTGGAATCCCAGTCCCTCCCACCATCCCTGGCCCTGATTGGCTGGAATCCCAGTCCCTCCCACCACCCCTGGCCCTGATTGTCTGGAATCCCAGTCCCTCCCACCACCCCTGGCCCTGATTGTCTGGAATCCCAGTCCCTCCCACCACCCCTGGCCCTGATTGTCTGGAATCCCAGTCCCTCCCACCACCCCTGGCCCTGATTGTCTGGAATCCCAGTCCCTCCCACCATCCCTGGCCCTGATTGTCTGGAATCCCAGTCCCTCCCACCATCCCTGGCCCGGATTGTCTGGAATCCCAGTCCCTCCCACCACCCCTGGCCCTGATTGTCTGGAATCCCAGACCCTCCCACCATCCCTGGCCCTGATTGTCTAGAATCCCAGTCCCTCCCACCATCCCTGGCCTTGATTGGCTGGAATCCCAGTCCCTCCCACCATCCGTGGCCCTGATTGTCTGGAATCCCAGTCCCTCCCACCACCCCTGGCCCTGATTGTCTGGAATCCCAGACCCTCCCACCATCCCTGGCCCTGATTGTCTGGAATCCCAGTCCCTCCCACCATCCCTGGCCCTGATTGTCTGGAATCCCAGACCCTCGCACCATCCCTGGCCCTGATTGTCTGGAATCCCAGACCCTCCCACCATCCCTGGCCCTGATTATCTGGAATTCCAGTCCCTCCCACCATCCCTGGCCCTGATTGTCTGGAATCCCAGACCCTCCCACCATCCCTGGCCCTGATTGTCTGGAATCCCAGTCCCTCCCACCACCCCTGGCCCTGATTGTCTGGAATCCCAGTCCCTCCCACCATCCCTGGCCCTGATTGGCTGGAATCCCAGTCCCACTCACCATCCCTGGCCCTGATTGGCTGGAATCCCAGTCCCTCCCACCATCCCTGGCCCTGATTGTCTGGAATCCCAGTCCCTCCCACCACCCCTGGCCCTGATTGTCTGGAATCCCAGTCCCTCCCACCACCCCTGGCCCTGATTGTCTGGAATCCCAGTCCCTCCCACCACCCCTGGCCCTGATTGTCTGGAATCCCAGTCCCTCCCACCACCCCTGGCCCTGATTGTCTGGAATCCCAGTCCCTCCCACCACCCCTGGCCCTGATTGTCTGGAATCCCAGTCCCTCCCACCATCCCTGGCCCTGATTGTCTGGAATCCCAGTCCCTCCCACCACCCCTGGCCCTGATTGTCTGGAATCCCAGTCCCTCCCACCACCCCTGGCCCTGATTGTCTGGAATCCCAGTCCCTCCCACCACCCCTGGCCCTGATTGTCTGGAATCCCAGTCCCTCCCACCACCCCTGGCTCTGGTTGGCTGGAATCCCAGTCCCTCCCACCATCCCTGGCCCTGATTGGCTGGAATTCCAGTCCCTCCCACCATCCCTGGCCCTGATTGTCTGGAATCCCAGTCCCTCCCACCACCCCTGGCCCTGATTGTCTGGAATCCCAGTCCCTCCCACCACCCCTGGCCCTGATTGGCTAGAATCCCAGTCCCTCCCTCCATCCCTGGCCCTGATTGGCTGGAATTCCAGTCCCTCCCACCATCCCTGGCCCTGATTGTCTGGAATCCCAGTCCCTCCCACCACCCCTGGCCCTGATTGTCTGGAATCCCAGTCCCTCCCACCACCCCTGGCCCTGATTGGCTAGAATCCCAGTCCCTCCCTCCATCCCTGGCCCTGATTGGCTGGAATTCCAGTCCCTCCCACCATCCCTGGCCCTGATTGTCTGGAATCCCAGTCCCTCCCACCACCCCTGGCCCTGATTGTCTGGAATCCCAGTCCCTCCCACCATCCCTGGCCCTGATTGTCTGGAATCCCAGTCCCTCCCACCACCCCTGGCCCTGATTGGCTAGAATCCCAGTCCCTCCCTCCATCCCTGGCCATTTTGTATTCTGGCAACCATTTTGTGCTGCTTGTTCCAGAACTTTCTCTGAGGCCTCAGTTGAACAGAGGTATCTCTTCCTCTCCTGAAGCTCCAGAGAGAGAAGGAGGCCAGGCTCCTTGGGCCAAAAGGAAGGAAGTGTGTCCCTTTGTGCCTCTGGCCCTCCATTTTGGGGAGAAGGAAGGAAGAAAGGGGCCAGTGGGGGTCAGAGGAAGGGGAGGCAGGGACTCAGGGTCAGTGGGGAACCTGGGCTTTGGGGACTGGAAGAGAGAGTTGGGAAAGAGACCCTCCCTTTGGGCCCTAGCCCGGGAGGGTCCACCGGTCCATGCCTCCCCCTTTGGGAAAGGAGACCCCCTCAGCCCCCTGGACTCACTCCTGCCACTCATTCCTAGAATGGCTGGGACTCAGAGGAGTTTCCTAGGCATTGTCACCTTCTGCCCTCCATGGCCATTGGCACTGACCTTTTCCCCATTGCCTTCCCTCCCTCAGCCCTTGGACCTCCTCCTCCTTCGCATTCAGAGCAACCCTTCTCTACGGCTGAGGAGACGGCCTCTGACCCAGGGAAGCTCCGGCCATAAAGGACTGCAGGAGAGGCCTTTCTGGGGCTGCAGGAATCAGGGTCTTTGTACTGAAGGTAGGCATTTATTCCTGGAGCTGGAAGAGGACCTTTCTTTAAATCTTTCAGTCCAGGATTGTGTGGAAGGGTTGCAGCTGAGAGACTGAGCCCATGCTTTGCAGGCATAAAGTCCCAAATTCAGTCTCTGGCAGCATTGTCTTCCCAGAAGGTGGAGGTGAGATTTCCAGACCCCAGACGCATGGTCCTTTTTGTGGGGAATATATGTGTGTTGTTTACTAGAGCTTTGTGAGGTATTTGTTTTACTGGGTTTATAAAATGAATTTACATATGTCCTCTCTTCCCAAAAATAAGCATAATCCAGGATGCAATCTTTAATCTTAAACCTATACATTTATAGAATTTTATTGTATCAAGTGGTGTGCATACCTTTTAAAAATATACAAAAAGAAGTGAAAATGAATGTGATTTTGACAATGGGTCTGTTCAGAAACACTGCACACAAATATACATATAAGGATTTCTGGATGGCCTCAGCAAGCAGAGAGAGGAGCTGCACACCTCATGCCCTATCTATGACTGACAGACAGAAACACAGCAGTTAAACTTAGATGAACACTCTCATTTGTAATAATGAAATGATTATTTTCACCAGTGTCAAAATGGGGATGGGGGCATGATGAGGGGAGGCTGTGGATCAGATCCGTAATGTAGTGCATATCTTATCCAGTCCAGGAGCTAGATTTTCTCTTCGTGGGACATAAAACAGGTCCTCCTCCTCCTCCTCCTCTACATGAAAGAGTAGTCTAATTCTCATCCATGACTTTGAAACAGCATTTCTTCATTTAAAAAAACTGAGGTGTCATGAATCCTGTCGGTTAACCCTAGAGATTAGACCCACTGAATCCATAAGTGACTGGCGAGTCAAACTATAGGTAATGCCAACTGATTCAGTGATTCTCCTCTGATCAGGACAAAGCATAGTATAGGTTCCAGGTTAGGATTTAGTCCTGCATGTGTAAATCAGGTGCTCTCTTCCCATCAGCTCAATCCTCTGATGCCCCCAACCCTGGGAGGAGGGCAGGATACAATGCAAGGGGAGCAAGAAGAGAAGACAGAGCTCCTTTCCTGCCCTGCTTGACCAGGGGCCTCCCTGGGGGATGGAGGGCAACTGGTTTGGGAGAATGAGGGGCCACCAGGCACCACAGCCTGACTCAGCAAAACCCTCCACGCTCCAGTGTTGTTCTGGGTGGAATGAGGCTACAACTGGCCATTCACTGACCCAGGTCCTACCATAGAGTTGTGGATGCCATCCCGCATGGCCATTCCATGCCTGCTGAGAGTGTCGGGTGCGAGGTATTAGAGAAGCATCCAGCCGTGTTTCTGTAGCCAGAAGCAAAATGAAGACATCTTCCTCTGAGGACCACTGGGTACTTGTGGAGATGATGCACTCATTTCACATCTAGCTACAGGGATATAGACAAGGCCCTTTCCAATTGCCCATCCCCTGATTCCCCACCACTCTCACAAGGCATGGAATAGCTGTTGTGTAAGGGAACTGCAGTGAATCTATGCTAGGTCCAGGGGGCTTTGTTTGGGGCACAGGGAGGAAGGGGATACCCACCTCTGCATCGGCCCAAAGGAGGCATATATAACCTGCGTATGTCATCAGCAGGATGCCGTTCTCTGTGTCTTTGAGCGCTGCCGGGTTTCTTACCAAGCCTACCCTAACCCTGGTCCCTTTTGTCAGGAACTTCATCTCGGCCTCTTCGTACACGGCTTTGGGCCTCTCTTTCTGGAAGTGACCCAAGTGCAAGACCACCAGGACCCCTGCCCACCTGATGGCTGACACAGAGGCCAAGCGGAGGGAGTTGTGCTCCAAGAGAAAGAGGATGCAGAGGTACAAGAACTCTTTGGTGAGTCTAGGTTCTTGACTATTAGTTTCATCTGTGTCACTGCTGGGCCAGTTCATGAAAGCAAGCGGAGAACATACTCTCCCAATTTAGCAGAGACAGTCCTGGTTAAGCCTCTCTCACCCCACTTTTTCAGGGACTTTTAAAAATACCCCATCCCACTTTCCCCCTTCTCAGCTCACTTCAGTTCCTGAGTGCCATTCAGTTTGCAGCCCATCAACTCAAAAGTGCGGAGAGGAGAGGAAAGAAGGAGGCAGGATATGCCCTTCCCAAGAGGCTGAAGCAAAAGCAAACTGATGTGCCCTTCCTAGCTTGTGTGATCTTCCTCATAAACAACTTTGGCCATCTTTACCCCCTTCTGGATTGCTTGTCCATATATGTCTTGCTTTTCCAATCTGCGAAATGTTGGGGGATATGGGAGAATGTCTCTGGATCTAAATTGGGGTTGGGCCCAGTGGCCCTTATTTAAAATGATGTTTGCCTCTGAAATTTGGCAAGAAATATCTAAATGCACCACAATTCTTTGGTGGCTAAATGTACTATATGTGCTGGGATAGTGAGTATCCTAATCCATCCTCAATATCCCAGCCAAAATTTAAAGTTTATTTCCTGGACTGATTTCTGAAGTGATGAAATACTAATATTTCGGATGCACCATGTGCTTTCCTCCCCTTTTGCTTAGTCACTCTCTGGATGAGGGCTATTTTCTATTTCAGGTGACCTTTGCAGATGTGGCAGTATATTTCTCCGAGGATGAATGGAATCTGTTGACAAAGAAACAGAAACATTTGTACAGTTATGTAATGATGGACAATTATGAGAATGTGGCTTCTGTAGGTAAGGAACCTGAATCCATTGCTCTTTCTATAAAGACTGAGGGTCCTTTTATCCTATATTATTATGTTTCTATGGTTCCACTAGAATAATAGAATCATAGAGTTGGAATAGACCACAAGGGCCATCCTATTCAACCCCCTTCTGCCATGCAGGAATACACATTCAAATCACCCCCAAGAGATGGCCATCCAGCCTCTCTTTAAAGACATCCAAATGAGAGAACTCCACCAGACTCTAAAGGAGTATATTCCACTGTCAAAGAGCTCTTACTGTCACAAAGTTCCTCCTAATGTTTAGGTGGAACCTCTTTCCCTGTGTCTTGCATCTATTGTGGTGTCGCCTTTTCTCTGTAGCAACAAAAAGCAAGCTTGCTCCTTGCGCAACATGACAACCTTTCAAATATTTAAACTTGGATATAATATCCACTCTTTATCTTCTTTTCTCCAGGCTAAACATAACCAGCTCTTAAAAGTGTTCCTCACAGAACTTGATAGTTCCCAGACTCTACACCACTTTGGTTGCTCTTCTTTGGGCATGCTCCAATTTGTCAACATCCTTTTTGAATTATGGGGCCCAGAACTGGACACAGGATTATTCCAAGTGAGGGCTGACCAAAGCAGAATAGAGTGGCACTATTACTTCCCTTGATCTAGAAACTATTCTTGCATTGATGCAGCCTAGAATCACATGGGCCTTTGTAGCTGCCGCATCACACTATTGGCCCATGAAGGGCGACACAAAAATCCCTTTTTCTCTAATGTTTCTTTTCCAATCTGAGCTTGCTTAGTTCCATGGTTGATTCCAGAGGTCCTTTATTACCTGATTGCTGGAGTCTGGGGAGGACACCCCCAAGTGCTATGCTTTTAGGGGAATTTCATACTTAGTTCAAAGGAGAGATTGGGGCAACAGGGACCTCAGTAGTTCCGGACCCCCCCCCCCCCCCCCCGGCATTAGACGAATTCCGTATATTCCCAAACCCTATTTAAATGAATGAGGCGCCATTAACCCTTCAACCCATGAGGCATGCCGGCCCTTTTCCCAGTGTGACTTTTAGTGTATGCTGAAATCCGTGTAAGGCATGCCCGCGTATGACGCAGGTGCACTCTACACTCAGGCACACGCATATATGTGTTCACGCACAAAAACAAGAACTAGGTAACAAAGGTGGGACTGGAGATGTTAGGCTTTGCTAATGATAATACATAACCTAGACAGAACTTGATTCCAAGTGCTGACAGTCCAGAATGGTGAGAGAAATCAGTAACTCCCATGGCAAGTGTAGCTGGCAAGTGTACTGAGGTGTTTAGCAATGTAAACCAACAGAGTGTCTGTCTGCAACTGGACTGACGCTAAAGAACAGCCAGTTGGTATATTTATACTGAAATTGTTGCTAGTGGGCAGAACTTGAGTTTCTATAAGGTTTAAATCGTTTCAGAACGTTTCCTGGTTGGGGAAAATATGGTCCAAAATCAAATGGAATAAAATGGGTGCTTGGTACAAATACCTAAGACATAAGGGATTAGCACCCCAGTTCTCAGGTCCTTCTTGGCTCTGAATTCCAGTCCCGTTCACAAGCTAATGTACAACGCAATGTGAGCACGATGCTCCCAGATGCAGCTCAACAATAACATAGCAGAATATGGAAAGAAATTTCCAGATACAGGTGTTGGTAATGCACTGACCACTTTTCACACTTAAAAATAAGTCACAGACACAGTTGATTTCATCTGAATCTTTGGAGGTTTTTTATCTTGAGTTGCAAAATAAAAAATATTTGCAAGCTCTCCTCTCTGACTTCCATCATGTTCACTGTCTCTTGTATAAACAAATACAATTCAATCCTATCCACAGCAATCCACATGTGACCTGTATACTGTATTGGTTGTGATTCATTTCCTGATGCCACACTATGAAGCGTCCTCTGCAGTTAGCTTGCATCATGCCATGTGCTCTGACTCAGCACTCTCTGGCCATCTCACAGGATATGATGCCACTTTTCAATTAAGATATTTTTACACATGTTTAAATGAATATTTATTCAACAGTCTGTATGACTATCTGCTTCTACTGATTACCTCAAGGTAGTTCCCCACAATCTCCTCTTTGCCAGCTCCTCTGAGTAAGGATATAATCATTTCATGGATTTGGGGCACCTGCACCAGAATCATGCTCAGGTCACCCACTCCAACTCTATTAATTTAATCTCAAATAGGGAGGCGTGAACGTAGGGCTGAATGTTGGGCTAACACTTTCCTCTCTTAACTCTGAATTTCAGTATTATCTGTCATTATTCTTCTTTACAGAAGAACTTGTCAGTCATGAGAGAGTCCACACATCAGAGAAGCCATACAACTGCCAGAATTGTGGGAAACATTTTACGTACAAGTCTATCCTTGTCATGCATCAAAGAGTCCACACTGGAGAGAAGCCATACAAATGCCAGCATTGTGGGAACTGTTTTTCTCGGCAGTCCCACCTACTGAGACACCAGAGAATCCACTCAGGAGAGAAGCCATACAAATGCCAGCATTGTGGGAACTGTTTTTCTCGGCAGTCAACCCTACTGACACACCAGAGAATCCACTCAGGAGAGAAGCCATACAAATGCCAGCATTGTGGGAACGGTTTTTCTCAGCAGTCCCACCTACTGACACACCAGAGAATCCACACAGGAGAGAAGCCATACAAATGCCAGCATTGTGGGAACTGTTTTTCTCGGCAGTCCCACCTACTGACACACCAGAGAATCCACTCAGGAGAGAAGCCATACAAATGCCAGCATTGTGGGAACTGTTTTTCTCGGCAGTCCCACCTACTGACACACCAGAGAATCCACTCAGGAGAGAAGCCATACAAATGCCAGCATTGTGGGAACTGTTTTTCTCGGCAGTCTCACCTACTGACACACCAGAGAATCCACTCAGGAGAGAAGCCATACAAATGCCAGCATTGTGGGAACTGTTTTTCTCGGCAGTCCCACCTACTGACACACCAGAGGATCCACTCAGGAGAGAAGCCATACAAATGCCAGCATTGTGGGAAATGTTTTTCTCAGCAGTCAAACCTACTGACACACCAGAGAATCCACTCAGGAGAGAAGCCATACAAATGCCAGCATTGTGGGAACTGTTTTTCTCAGCAGTCAAACCTACTGACACACCAGAGAATCCACTCTGGAGAAAAGCCTTACAAATGCCAGCATCGTGGGAATTGTTTTTCTCAGCAGTCAAACCTACTGACACACCAGAAAATCCACACAGGAGAGAAGCCACACACATCCAAGCAGTGAACAAACTTTATTTTTGTAAAGAAGGAATACAAAAATCTTTTTTCAATCCAGCAGTGCTAAGAAAAGGCCCTCGTGATTTTATTTGTACGGTTTTTATGTCCATATGTCTGTATGTTATATTTTGTTAAGTTTAGGTTTTCATTGCTACTAGTATAGATAATCGCTTTGGGTTATAAATTTGGCTGGGGATTATGGGCCGTGGTTTAGGTTAGTTAGATGGGGGACTGGGATTTATTGCAGCTAGCTAGAATAGCAATGATAGCATTCAGAATTTGTGGGATGTTGGCTGAAGAAAATTGGGGACCGGTACTAACAGAAAGGGAGCTAGCTTCTTCGAATGTCTGGGGCAGGGAGAGATTGTGCGTGTGAGAAGGGGGCTGGATAATAGTGAAGGATAGATGATGGGAATTGTAGGTGGGGGCTAGGTTTGGTAGAAGGTGGAGTTTTAGGTTTTGGAGTTTCAGTATATTCTTTGGCTTGGGAAGGGTACTTTTGGCTTAAACACTGAATTTCTGGCTGTGTTTTCAATAAAGTTCTTTGTTATTTCAACACATTGGACTCTTTGATGCACAGAAGTTGTGAATTTGCACAAAACTGACCCTTTCTTCTCCCCTCAGTCCTCAGCAACATTCCCAGCCATAAGAACAGCAGAGGCAAACACACATCTATCTATCTATCTATCTATCTATCTATCTATCTATCTATCTACATACAGTATACACAGAGAAGCTATTTCCAAAGCAGAGTCTTCCTTTCCTGCCTTTCCTGGGCTCCATTGCGGCCTCTTCAAAATCTCCTCAAAAGAAGGAAAGAAGGGAGGAATAAGGAAGGAAGGAAGGAAGGAAGGAAGGAAGGAAGGAAGGAAGGAGAGGCTGCTGAACCCCCGGTGCGCTCCTTCCCTTCCCTCAAAGGCTGCCAGTGGAATAAACAGCAGCAGCAGTAAGGCCCTGGTGATTTCTGTGCATGATCAGAAGGGGCCTTTGGAAGTATATGCACATGCGCAGTTTCAGATTTTAAGGCAACTATTGACGGTGCTGAACCATATACCTGAAACTCAGCATCTTAGAGGGTATTAATACTGAGAACAGGTCGACATGGAAGCCAAGACCCATGATTGCTCCTGCATTCAACTATGTTCCAGACTGCAATCTGCCGTGTCCATTGGACCTCAAGGGGAGCCACCAAGAGCCAAACAAGCTCCATTTCTATAGCCCTGTCCTGGGTTTTCCGTCGGGGTCATTGGATTCCATGGTAAAAGACCTGGCAGGAAAGTAAGTGAGGCTTACCTTCGCCAGAGTATAGTTTCCTGCTTGTTGGAATAAGCTTTCAAGCACTTGCCGATGTGGTCGCCTATCTTCAACAGACAGCTGAGCATAAGATTCTCCAGTTCTTCCACCAAGCGCCCCTTGCCTGGGTTGTCCAGATCTTGTATGGCCTTCCTGACTGGCCACATCTTCTCTTTGCACTGAAGAGGGGAACAAATGGAGAGGAGAGGCTATACATTAGCCATGTGAAAGGGAAGGGTGGGAGGGAAGGTGGGAAGAATTGTATAAACTTGCCTATTGCTTTGGACAGCTAAGTAAAGAGGAAAATCAGCTCATCTAAAATGTGATGCTGCAGAAGAGTTCAATGGACACTCTTTTCTGCATGTTTTCAACATGATGTGAGTGGCAGAAAACGTACAATGTCAAATGTTTCCTGGTCCAGTTGCTCTTCCTCCTCTTCTTCCTCCTGTTCCGCGATAGCTATGGCCTCGCTCCCATCTGCAACGTAGACAGGGCCCTGCGGTGGTTTCCCTTTATCTCCAACTTTGGCCTGTGAAAGAAGAAAATTGGGCAGATTAGTCCTAAAGCAAAATTAGGAATGTGACAAAATCAGGGATCTGACCGTTGAAAGAAAGGAGGGGAAGAAGGTGTGACATTGCCTTGTTGTGGTGCTGCTGGTGGTGGTGCTGGTGTGTCTCCAAGCCATTTTGGACTAATGGAGACCCAAAGATGCTTTTTTTCATTCTACATTTTGTATTCTAAGCCACCTTGAGAGCCACCTATGGGAGAAAGATGGGATGAAATGTAATAAATAACACAACCATACAGTTCAAGGAACGTACAATAGGAATGAATGAATAAGAAGGATGCTTTCAGGTGAGATCAACCAGTCCAACTTCACAAAGCAGGAGTAGGTTCCACTGTAAGAAAGACAGTACTCAAAACACTGACATAAAATAGGAAACAGGCAAACTAACCCAGAGAAATGCTCTTGTCCTGAGGTCTCTCCTCCTTCTCTCAGCCTCAACTGACTCAACTCCCACCTTGGCCAAGATTCTCAGTTCTTTCCAGGGAAACCAACCAAAGAAACACATTCTCCTTGGTTCCATCTGACCACTTCTCCATGAGTCCAATTACATGGGTTACATTTCTCTTAATAGGAGGATTTCAACTGCTTTTTAACATTTCACAGTCAGCTCTCAGTACCCACAGATTCTGCATCTCAATATATCCCCAAAAAGACAACCTTGATTTTGCCATTTTATGTAAGGCACATCATATTACGACCTTCCTACTACCTAACAGAAATTTCAGGAAACTTAAATTTCTAGGACTGACAGAGCAAGGATTGGCAAGAGGACCTAGTAATTGAAAATCCATAAGTTTATTTCCAATTGTCGACAAAGGAAAACAATGAACTCAGTGGAATTCAAGTTCCAAAAGCTGAGACCCCGAACAAGACAAAATGGCTCTTTTTATATTATTCAAGACAAAGAAGCTTCTTCAATACACCTGATTGGCTAATTACAATTTCAACATACAGAATTCTTACAATCAGAACAGAAATACATGCATACATTAAAACTGCATCATCACTCCTTACCCCCTCCTGTAGGAATTCAGTGGCTTTCCTCCTAACCTTGCTCCTGAATGTCCTTATCTCAGTAGTTTATGTTATGTCTTTTTACTGGTGCCAGCTTCCATCCAGGTCAAGACGTACTCCTTATTCCTTTGCTCTAGTTTCTCTAAACTCCAAGCCTTTATTTCAAAAACCATCTCTCTGGCTGACAAAGGTGACTCCATCTTTCTATAGCTTTTTTATTTCATCAAGGAATATTTCCACCACATTCCCCCCTTTTGATGTTTCATCAATATTCATATTGCATGATACTATCAACTATTAACTATGTTTATATGACACTCTAAACTCAGAACAAAACAAACCTGTCTAGCAGTTACCAAAATATTGATATTCTTACCATCACCAGGCAATAACATCTTCCAGTCGGTCCAATTTCAGAAAGACAATGTATAGCATTAGTCAAACACACATATTCTCATTGCTTTTAACCCTTTGACACTTTTGTTGGATCTGATTCTCTGGAGTTTACTCTCATAACAGAATAGGAATGCCCAGGGTGCCACCATGTTTCAGATGTTCCTCCACTCCAGGGGCATCTTCCATCTCACGTTTCCTCAGGGAGATCACTATGGAATAGCTCTTGTTGTGTAATGCCATTTAATCAGAATAGATCTGGCCTTCACACAGCTTCCGGGGTGTGAAAATGGGACATGCACCTGTATGTGTATTCTTTTTATTATTTTTGTGTAATCACTTATAACAGACATATAGGAAATCATAAAAGAGAAAAGGGGTGATAGAGAGCATTTGAAATCTTTCTTTCAGAGGAGCTGGCGTAGAGCACCTGAAGTCCTGGAAAGGTGCAGCCTAGCTTTTCTTGATTGATGGCGAAGTAGAGCCCACTCAGCTTCCGGTTGTAAGTGGGGCTTAAACTTCGTTCCTCTTGTCTGTGCCCCCCCTTTTCCCAGGCAAAGGAAAAGCAAAAACACTGAAAAATACTAATTGACAAGTTATTAAAATGTTATGAATACATTAAAGGTATACTTTAGCCACATTTCATTAACTCCCCTCTTATAGGCTTTGCTAAGATATTTCTCTTCTAGAATTTATGTCTCACTGCTAACTCTAACTAACAACAGATCCCTTGGATCATTCTTGGGTCATTCTGAGCTCTTTATGCTTTAGGTTTTTATCTATGCCTGCATCTTTGGACCTTTTGAATGCTTTTTTTTAATACATGTAACCTTAATTTTACAGACTGCATTTACATGTACATACTGAATATGAAACTTTGAAGATTATCGCACTGCGTTCTGAGACTGTTCTCATCACGTGATGAGAACGGAACGCATTTGAGTATACCGCACGTATGTGTTCCAATCGGGTTCTCAGAACGCTTAAATGTGTTCCAAATGTGTTCCAGGAGGGTACAGATATGAATGTGTTCCCAGAGAGCTGGAACGTGATGAGAACGTTCCAACAGAAGTGTGTGCGATATTCTTATGTGTTCTCAAATCCGTTCTCGCATTCCTCCGTCTCCTGATTGGCTGAAAGAATGCCCTTCCCTTTTAGTCCTCCAAAGTCCTAGAGCGTACTAATTTTTTCTTTGCTCTCCCATGTATGACGTGCCCCCGTCTTTGACAAAAGGATTTTATCCTATTCTCTGCATACACACACGTGTGTGAGGTTTTTTTTCTGTGCACGGGTACAAAAAAGCAGAAATGGAGATATTACATAGACATAATGCATAGCACTAACTATCACAGGTTGCATGTTTGCAAACTGTTACCGAGTCGCAAAAGCAGAGGATACAAGTGTCTCCGGAATTGTCACAGAGTGACTTCTGTCGCCAGCATATTGCAATGTGTCTAGACATATTTATCTCTGGAGTTGTGTAAGTGACCCATCTCTGTTGTGTGTATGCACAATACACCATGATATCCGGGGGCTGGTGTTTAAAGGACATCTGGGGTCCGCGGATGCAGCGACACCGAGGGCAGCACTAGGAAAAGGGGGGAAATATTCTGAGGGGGGGGGGGAACCTGGAGGTTTCTCAGTTTTTTGTCTTTTTAAAACCTCTGTCGGGCTCTGAGGATTTGGGGCTGGCCTCCCTGCGTGCTTATGACAGATTGGGCTTTTTCCAGCTCGGCTTTGGGGCTTCTCCTCCCCCTGCAGATGATTGACAGAGGAAAGGGAGGCATTTAGGGGCAAATTTAGACTGGGGGTTGGTTGTTCGGGGTCACATGTACGGAGGCAAGGAGACTATTGGATGGCCGGGTTTTGGGTATTGAAGCCATGGAGGCCATAATGGATGAGGGATGCTGGAATGCTGGGAAATATATGCAAATTAGCTTTAAATTTTGGACAAAACGAGCTCATAACAGCAAAAGGAGCGGGTTGTGGGCAGCAGGACAAACGGTATAGGATCGACCATATAGAAAGAGATGTCATAGAGCAAGGAACTGTGATACTCGCCATGACACGAAAGACAGTGGAAATGTGTGGGGTCTATGGTGCTCTTGATGCCAAATTGCTCAGTCGTGGCTCCTGTCATGGGAGCTCGACATGCCGCTGTATGCTGTTATCCTTGTGGGTGACACAGAAAAGAAAGGAGTCGCCTGCAGCGGGCAGAATTCTGGAGCAGCATTAAAGCATCTCATGAGATGCTTTAATGGGCTGCCAGAAGACCGGTGGCCAATATGACCCTGTTCTCATACTGTGTGACCTACAAGGATGACAGTATATTTCGGCCTGCACAAAAAGAGGCGGGGAACTTCCCCGCCTCACATTCTGGTAAAAGAAAAGAAATAGAAGAAAACCCCTTCCCTCCCCAGTGTCCCCTGAAGGTCTCTTCCATTTTGGGAGAAAGGGTGGGGGCCATGTAGAAATGCATGCAAGGCAGAGTTTCACACACTATAGACATCCATGGAGGGTGTGCAGGGGATTGGCAGCATGCTGGCTAATATGCAAATGGATCTTGTTCTTTGAACAGCATGAGCAGCCCAAAGAAGAGTGTTAACTAAGCCAAAATTACATCTGAGGAAGTGGGTTTATGTGTAATGTTGACCATGGTTTTCATTGCTGGCTGGTAAACTTATTTTCAAAGAACTATTCTCCCTCCAGCATTTTACAAAAGGGATCATTTCAGGATTTCAGGAATTATGTTCTTTTTCATCTGTAATCTGTTATGCATTTGAGAAATTATTTCATATTCAGAATTTAACTAATATTAGAATTTGTTTATAGTACTGCACAATTTGCCACTCAAAACTTACCATTGCTGATGGATCATGAAGCAAACATGTATATCAATACTTTCTGCCTGAATATTATTACTATTATTACTGTTAAGCTTTATTTGCAAAGTGCTGAAAGTTTACACAGCAATGTATTTCCATTGCTTTTAATTGGGATGATTTTTATTTTGTAGAACATTTCTACTTGCATGTATAAAACAACATGTATGGCCACTCTACCATGCATTTTGTATTGTTTGAATGAAGACACTTCTTGGTCACAAAGTACATGTAAAGGCTGTCAAACAGAAGCAGTATGATGTGGGCTAACTTTACAGGGGCCTACTGGTAATACGTCATACCAGCATCTACCTTGACTGTTTGGAATGCTAGCTTTTCACAGCTAAGCGAATTTGATATCTGGATAAAGGTTGTTATGTTACCTCTATCTTTATGAAACTATGTACCTTTGATGCTCTTGGCAGTGTGTATTTCCTGTACTTGGTGGCATGGTATTCAAGAAATTATCCATCTGCCAGTCTGAACAGCTATTTTTATATAGAAGTAAAGGACACTACTGTTAAGCATGGCAACAGACGTGAGTTATTAATTACAAACTGCATTTATTACACTGCGACGCAATACAACAAAACAATCTTCTCAATCTGTAATAACAAACAAATGATTACCCAGAAATTGGGGAATCATACTTGTTAAAAATAAAGTCTGGTTCCCTTGGAACAACATATATGTACCATATGCAACTTAGGATGCAAGTCAAAAAAAGGTTTTATAAAAAAAACAGAAATACCCTTTTTAAAAAAAGGACAATCATAACTTCGTTATCATCGATCGATGCATGTTATTTGAAAACAAAATAACAGCCATCTTACGTTAAGAGTACAGTACTGTGTCCAAACTCAAAACTTGTATTCAATAACAATGCAGTAATAAAAACATGTGTGAATACAATTAAGTGTTGGATGTTTTCTGCAGATGCAATTCAATTATATTTTCGATTTTCTTTAATCTTCCATTCATTTTCTGTAGTACTCCCACAATTTTCCGATTGATATTTTCCTGGGTTTTCAAGGAAGATTGCACTGTAGAGACAAAAGATATATACAAATAGCTTTTAATAAGACAGTTTATTGCAATGTATTCTCTGTTTAACACAATATGTTCATATATTTCTTTTTATTTACTGTCTTGAAAGTAAAGTTTTCGTGATATTCAGTTCTCCGGTATATAGATGTATGTTATTAATATAAACCTTAATCCTTATATGACCACCACTCTATTTTGAAAAAGACAATGCATATTTATTTAAATTCACCTGACTGTTGAAGTTCAGTTATGTAGCTGGGTACAAGAGTTTGGGGTTCTGGCAAGATGTCTCTTGCCGATGGTCCCGACTGGATTCCACTACAGCAAGGTTCATCTATAGTATCTGCATGTTGATCCATATAAAAAAATTAAAGAGATAACTAGATCAGAAATTGTGCATTGATCATAGTAAGAATACTCTAGGAAAACTGCAGGTTGATAATACAACTAAAAATGTAGGACATCAAAATTTCTCCATCTTTTTGCAGTTAGAAAAAAGTAAGAAAACAGAGTGGCAATGCTGTTGTCTAATAAATTTATCCTCCATATGTACACCCATCTATCCCTTCCTATGTTGGAAAAGTATGGCGACCTCAGGGCTGGTAGTCCATTTTAGTGTTGTTTTCTTTTGGATACTGATAAGGGAAGTAGCCTAATATGATATTGATATAGTGACTGTCTTTAGCAACTGTTCCTTATGGCTACAACACTGGAGGAATTCCATGGCATACTATGCAACAATGAGCCTTTACTTGTAAAGCTACAAACTTACCCGAGGGATTTTTTTCCTGGGAGCCATGGTTCCCCGCCATAAGCCACAGCTCTTTCATTAGGGGGAAAAAGGGTGGTTGTTTTTCTTTGGGGGGTGATGGCCCAAAACTATTTAGACTGGCCAAAAATTTTTCACGCGTCATTTTGAACTTCCTGTACACCTCTTCGACGGTGCGGTTGTAGCCATGCATTTTTAATTGCGCTGCTACCTCTCTATGCACAGGAAGAATGGGTATAGAACGGGACCTCATGAGTGTCTTTAATTTTCCGCTCCCCCTAACAAATCTCAGGAGCAGATCAATCTCCTTATTGACCCATTTGGAACCCTTACTACGCGCCATCACTGCTTCCCAATAACTTCGGCCACTCCGAAATGTCCAGCGGGAAGAGGGATTTGCAACGTCATCACTGTGCAGGGATTCTTGGCGCCAAAACATAGACTTGCGCCTTCTAGTGCTTTTACTGCAGTGCCGGGAGTTTGGGAGTGCAGAGAGCCAGCATCAGCAGCTAAGTGCTAACGCAGAAGTTTATTTCACAGCCTCTATAATTAAATTGCAGACAGTATTATTTTATACTTTCTGTAATTAGGAAAGCCATGGATAGCCATGCAGTGACCGAAAGCAGTGCCTCCGCACAAGCAAGGGGGAGGGTGTGGAGTCCAATGAAGTTTTGGCCTTATTGGAGATATGGAAAGAACAAAAATTGCAGACCAAATTAAAAAAGAATTACAGAAATTTGGATACATTTAAGGTTGTATCTGATGAAATGGCAAAGAAAAACCATGTCAGATCTGCCGAGGAATGCAGAAGCAAATCCAAAAAATTGAGATTTGAGTACAGAAAGGTTGTGAAACACAATCAGAGAAGTGGAAGCAACCCTATTACATGTCCCTTTTATAGGGAACTAGAGGAAATCTTTCATGGGGATGTTAGCATCACCCCTCATAGGTTATCCCGAAGTCTTGATTTTGAAAGGGAGGGTGAAACCACAAATGTGACTCAAGAAACCGCATCCACCTCCATGGCTAACACAGGCGAAGGAAGCACCCAAGAGACAACTACCAGACAAGACAGTGATGAAGGCAAGTAGCCCATCTGTAATGCCTGAAGATTTCTGCTATGTGCGTGACAACATTATTTTGTTAAAATGACAAAGGCTTTACTCTTTTTTTCCCCTTGAATTTTTCAGATTCTGATGACACTTGTCTCGATGACACAGTCATTACGATACCTGTCACAATTTTGGAAAGTGGACCTACGCAAATAGCAGGTAGTCATATATAAATTTATGTCAATTTCTGGATCTCTGTTTTCTTCATAAATATTGTGAACCTGTATATGTGTTCAAAAGAAATAACGTTGGTGTTTAATGCTCCACTTTGAAGGTGCGACTGGAGAACAATTGGGTGACTTGGAAAGACGTGCAGATGATACAAGCGGTAGAAGCGATGGTAGGTAGCATCTGCTTTTCTAAGAAAATTCCTTGTATACAACCCTTTACATGATGCTACCATAAGAAATAAATTTCCTTCCCGTGGGTTTAATTTATTTTCACTAATTTTTAAATTTCAGTACGTAATGATCCAGAGGACGAACCACCCAATGTATTGCTGTCTCCTGGAACAAGACTGCGTTCGAACAGGAACAGGAATCGTCGCGCCAGAAGAGGAGAAAATATTGTGCGCAGTATAATGCAGAGTGCAAGTCGAGAGGCCCAACTTACCCGGAGAACACAGGAACGGTTCATGGAAATTGTACACGACAGCATGAAAGACTGTAGGAGGACAGAAATGGAACTTGTAAATATTATGGAGGAAGATGTAAGGAGAAGTGCACAGGACAGACAGAGAATGTTGCAGTACATGGAGACCATGACTGAACTGTACCGGAGGAAAGTAGATCATGAATGTGCACTTCCAACGGGGCAACATGATACTGTTGCCCAAGGAACTATGCACACATCATTCAGGGCATCTCCGTGTGATATTCCTCCTTCAACACCAGGCCCAGCTGTCTTTACAGATTTCCAGGAGCAACCATCCACATCGGATTTTGGTGGGAAATGTCAAGGGAACAATTCCCCTGAACTCTTTGATGAACTTCCTCCTGCTTATGCTCCTGATGGTTGTCCTGTCACTCCTAGTAGTGAAATTAGACATGATGGTGACAACACAGTAGAGAACATCAACAGGGATGTTCAGAATGTTGTTGCAGTCACTGATCCCCCAGAAAATGAAGGCTGCATTGGAACCGTGCAATGTGTGAACAATGCAGGAACATCTTCCTTGCAAGGCGCAGTTGCACCTGTTCAAAACCAAGATAAACCATGCAGTTCTCGTACTGGGAGGATAATCAAGAAAAAAAAAATATTTTCCCCATAAGGGAAACATATAGGGAAAAGGTTCTGTTTTGAAACCTCAGATATGTTTCAGCATTCTATGTTTACCCTGTTACGTGCCCTTTGTGACCGATAAAGAGGGACTTAAACCATTTCTCCTTGAACCACAGTAAAATTTCATTTTCATGTTAAGGAAAGGTTTTGTATGTCACCATGTATATATGGATATGTTCTCACCTAATGTATATACAGTGTATATAAATGCGTGCTTTGTTGACATAATGGAAAACAAGCCACCAGACGGTTTTTTTCAAAAAGAAAAAGGATATTTAATCGTGTTTTAAAATGTTAAGTTATATTGTTGATAAAATACAGCTGTGTTCTCAGAAATTGGTCTACCGTCCTTAATATACCTAAACATTTCCACAACAATAGCAACATTATTCAGCAATGGTTTCTAGAACAGCCTTCCTTTTGGTTTTCAAGGTAGGAAACATGATGTATTAATATAAATGTAATATAAACAAGCCATTTTTACACCATTGTTTTCCTATATTCCCAAAAAAGGATATTTGAAACATCAATATAGCAATTGTATAACACTTCAAAATAGATTTCCAAAATTTGGGTAAACCATGAAGCTAATCTATAACAGTCGGGTATTTATACCCCACAATAATATAAACACCACTAGCAGAACCTGATTGGGAAAAAAAAAGTTAAAAGAAAAAAGAATCTAAACAACCGTGATTCAACATTGCCGTCTGGTAAAGTTATTCACATGTTGTACATGACATGTTGTCAAACACATGTATATCAACATTTATAGATTGATACAAAGGTAAACCAAGAAGAAACGTTTTGATCAGATCAATGCTGTTGCCATAACTGAGGTGATGTTATGAAACATCAAATAATGTCAGTTTCTGGTGTTAACGACCCAAAATAATGTTAGTTACTGCAGATCTAACAGTTTGACCCTCTTTTTTGTGATTTGTAGAGTGTCCTCTGATGTTATTCGCTAAAGCGGGGAGGACAATTTTCGCAGGTGGCTCTACATCGGGATCAAGCACTTCTCCCCTCGTCTCGCAAATATTGTGCAGTATGGCACATGCTGTGACAACAGAGATGAAATTTTCCTCTTTCACAGTTAGTCTACCAGACAGACACCCCCACCTAGATTTCAATCGCGAAAAAGACCTCTCCACCACGCATCTTGCCTTGCAATGGGCGGTGTTATAAGCAAGTTTGTCAGGTGTTAATTCTCCACGATATGGTGTCATGAGCCATTTCCTGATTGGGTAGGCACCATCCCCTATAATCAGTGGTGGAATGGCTACATCGTGGACATGAAGGGTGGGATTTCCGGGCACAAAACAGCCTTCATCCATCACTTGACAGATAGCGGAATTGGTAAATATGTGGCTGTCATGTGATCTCCCACAATTCCCTACTTCTATGTCAATGAACCTCCCACTGTGATCTGTAGTTGCTTGCAGAACAATTGAAAATCCCTGCTTGCGGTTGATGTATTCCTCTCTGCGTCCCAGCGGTGGGCAAACAGAAATATGAGTGCCATCAATAGCTCCTATGCAGTGTGGGAATCCGAGTCTCTGAAATCCATCCATAATCTGAAAAAAGGCAAAGGTATAATAAATTTGGGATATCAAAAAAGTGGGTTAACATATTTCATATCAGATGATGCATTATTATTATTATTATTTGGTATATGAAACTGGGATCAAAGAGACAAAAGCATAAAAAGGACAATAGAAATTATTATGGTTTATATATATACCTAGAACACACTGAAGGGGAATCCAGATGTTACTTGTTCACATATCAACTCTTACAAATATATCAAGATACATTTTTTCAGAATTGCAAACCACAACAGCACAGCTGGATAACAGAGAAGCCAGCAGCAGAGATGCACCTTTTAAATCCATGCCCCAAGCCCAGGACCACCCCCCCAGCACAGCTGGATAAGAGAGAGGCCAGCAGCAGAGATGCACCTCCGAAGTGCATGCTCCAAGCTGGATAGTTTTCCTCAGCAGCAGCTTCTCCATGGCAAGGCACACCTCGATGGCGATTTCTGCAGCTGTGGATGCTCCAACCTCGAAACGGGAAGCCACCTTCCTATACATCAGAGGGCTTGAGAGCCACCAAATAGTTAGGGCCACTCTCTTCTCCACCGGGATAGGACTCCGGAATCTAGACTCCCCACGCTCCAGCTCTGGTCTCAAGATGCTAGCCAGATCAAAAAGGGTTTCTTTAGACATGCGGAAGTTAGAAACCCACATGTCGTTATCCCATCGCTGGAGGACTTCGTCACTCCACCAGTTGGTCCGCTCCCGGGGTTGCTGCCACCAACGTGGGATGCGAGGCCAGGTCGCCATCCATGCCAGACAACTGGATATATCTAGATTGCCGCTGGCAGCCATAACTGCAATCTTACTCAGAGCAGCCCTCCGGCGCGAAATGAGGACAAGCGATTTAGCAATGCGACTCATTCTTCTCCTTCTTCGCTCTTCTTCTTTCTCTACCATGCTCACAAGATCAAAAAATGCTTTCTCCGACGCCATCTTTACACCCCACAAGGAAGTCACCGGACGACTTCCGGTTAAAAACAACCACCGAGTGACGACGTCATTGGTACACCGCCCCCAAGATCTAATACGCATGCGCTATAGCAAACCGTTCTGAGAACGGTTTCAAGAAAGGAATCGCAGTGCGGTAAACTGCCGTTCTGATCACGTTCCGATCACGTTTTGATTGCTAATGCGGTAATATCCGTTCCAGGAACGTTCTCATCACGTGATGATATGGAACGTTCTCTGAACGCAGTGCGATAATCTTCTTAGTCTCAGAGGTGCTATAAGATGGGCAGAGGTGCCTTCTGCAGTGCCTCCCCCCAGCCTTCAGAGCCCCACATAGCTGCTGCCTGGTGGGACTCCAAAGGCACCACTGCTTCCCACCCCAGGCCTTCAGAGTAAAGGAGAGGGAAAAGGAATAGAGGGAGGTGCCCCACTACTCCAACTTTATGCTACTTTCCTGTGGGGCCAGCCAGTGTGGCACAGTGATTTTAACATTGGACTAGGACTCTGGAAACCAGGGTTGAATTCCCTGGCATAAGTCCCCACCAAGGAGTCAGGGGGGAGTGTGTGGGGGGCCCTCAGAGTCCCATGGGGCAGAAGCTCCAGGGACTCAGGAGGAAGTGGGAGGAACCTTCAGAGCCCCACGGGAGTCTGAAGGCTTGGGGGCAGGGTCTGAGGAGGAGGAGGAGGAGCGCGAGGAAGGCAGAGGGAGGGAGCGAGGGTGGGAGGAAAATGGCTACTGGGGTCTGTTTTGCAAGGGTTATGGGGCTTGGTGCAGCTCTGCACAACATGCAGCCTTGACCATAGCCACCAACGTCCTCCAAATCTTTGCAGGCCACCTGAAATCCTTTGGTGGGCCTTATGCGGCCCGTGGGCCATATATTTTGCAGGCCTGCTCTAGAGCAGCCCTAAGAAGGAGGGACCTCCAAAATGCCTTGCTATTCACTGGCTGTTAGAATCCTGTTAGTATTCTACCAGATAGTGTTTGTAGTGTAGTATAGTAGTTGGGGGATGATGGGGCTTTAGCTGCAGTAGAAGAGTAGATAGTGATGATAGTGCATAGCAGGGCCAGGTGTCTTATCTAGTGGCCTTGAAAGCCTGGCTCTCCGAGCGCTCAGAGCTGGGGAATGTGCTTTCACTTTTGTGGGAACCAGGAGGGGCTTCGCTTGGCGGGTTTCTGCTTGGGAGGGGATTTGGCTTTTGGGAATTCTGTTCCTTTGTCTTTGGGGAGGGTGTGGTCAGTCTCAGCTAAGAAGCTGAGTGAGGCACATGTCTGATTCTGGAGCTATCAATAAAGTGCTGTTGATTATATCAATCAAGCTGACTGGTTGATTGTCTGGAATTCTGGGTGCTAACTCTGACAGTTAGCTGAGACTCCTTATACCAACTTCTGCAACAACCATGACGGACCAGGAGGCTAAAGGGGAAACTGCATCCTCCAAAGAAAGCCAAACGACCGAGGCTGTGGGGGACACTCAGACTGAGGCTCGAGGAACTGGGGCAGTGCCAAGGGTGGTGAGGCAGCAGTTGCCACAGACCCCACTGGCACCAGGGCAGTGGTTTGGCCTGCCAGTGGCGCCACCCCGAACGAAAGAGCGAAGGCGTGCTACACGCTGGTCGGACTGGGACACAGGCTTCACGCAGCCGCTGCAACTGCCTCCTGGGGAAGAAGCCGACTTGGAAACGCAGGTACAACAGCTGACGGTGGACATGGAGGGGGTCCAGGGCACCCTGGCCACGATCCTAGAGGTCCTCCAACGGCTCACGGGTGAAGGAGGAGGGGGAGCAGGAGCAGGAGCAGGTGCAGGACCGGCCCCTGCCCCAGCAGTGGTGCTCCCAGGGGCTGGAGCTGGCGCGGGAGCTGGGGAGGAAGAGGCTTTGCCCCAGGGTCCCCCACCGGCGGCACCCCCCCAAGACAGAGTGCACGAGGTCCAAGCCAGGAGGCTGGGAGTCAAGTTTGATGGGGATCCCCACACCCTGCCTTACTTCCTATCGCAAGTGGCAGACCATATGGAGGAGTGGGGACCCACCTTCCCCAACGAGGCAGCCAAAGTAAAGTGTGTGGCTAGACATCTCAAAGGGGAGGCTGCGAACTGGCTGGTGCAGCTATACGACTGCCAGGCCACTGAGCTGAGAAGCCTAGCAGAATTCATGAGAGCTCTAAGGGCCAGATTTGAAGACCCCTTCCGGGCTAGCATTGCCCTGGCTGAACTTAAGGCTTTGGATCAGGGATCCAGGTCGGTGTCTGAATATGCAATGGAATTCAGGAGATTGGTGGCACAAGTGCCTGACTGTACGGAGGGAATGAAGATTCAGTACTTTAAAGAGGGACTGCGTCCTGAGATTGTGAGATGGGCCCTCACCAGAGGCAACCCCCCCACCGCGATGGAGTGGATCAGATTGGCTGGAGAGGCGGAGGCCATTCAGCAGGAGGTCAAGATGCTGTCTCGGAGGAGAGAAAAGGATTCCAAAGGGAAGGGAAGCAGGGCCCCAGCACCGAAAGCTAAAGGGCAAGGAAGCTCTGCGGAGAGTGAGTGGGAGAGAAGGCGCAGGCTGGGCCTGTGTTTGAAATGCGGCAATAAAGGCCACTTAATTGCAGCCTGTCCAGACAAAGGCCAGGAAAGGAAAACCAACCCCTCACAGACCCCCCCTGGCAAAGCAGCGAAAGGGGGAAAAGGCAAGCCGGAGAAGAAGACCCCAGCTGATCGCAGCCTGCAAGCAGCGGAGGAAGGGGAGTCGGAAGTCTGGACAGACAGTGGGAGTTCGGAGCCTGAGGAGGGGCCTTTAAACTACCAGAGCCTGCCTTAGAAAGCGGCGAAAGGCGGGCTGATGGAACTGAGAGCCGCGTGAGAATGGTGAGTGGGGGTGTCCCCCTATTTTCATTGACTGTGACTTTGATGGTGGGGTCAAAGAAAAGGGCCATGCAACTAATTGCAGCCATTGACTGTGGGTGCACCAGGTGCTTAATAAACCCGGCTGTAATCAGCAGTTTGGACATTGCAACTCACCCCTTGCAGGAGCCCATACCCTTTACACAGATGGATGGGTCTCTGATGGGTGGGCAAGCAGCAGAGAGGAAAACCGCCCCGGTGTGGCTTGGGGTGGCAGACCATTGGGAACAACTTCAGCTGGTGGTGGGGCCCACCTACAACTACCATTTGATGCTGGGAATTGACTGGTTGCATCACCACAACCCCTCTTTGAGGTGGAGGGACAGACAATTGATTTTTGATGATCCGGTCTGCAGAGAGCATTGCCTGGACCAGGCTGTTGTGCTTCCTCCTCTCCTCCCGCCGGTGCCACGCCCGGGGTTGACTCCAAAGGAGGTGGCTGCCCATTTAGAAACTGTGCAAGGAGATGGGATAATGGACTGTGTTGGGGAGGGAGCAGTCTCCTTCCCTCAGTGCTATCAAGATTTGCAGGGGGTTTTTGAAGCTAAGGAATGTGATGTGCTGCCTCCACATAGAGAGACGGATTGCGCCATTGAAATAGAGCCGGGGGCGCCGCTGCCTAAACCTAAGTTGTACTCGATGACCCCAAGGGAACTCACCACCTTAAAGGAGTTTATTGAGAAAAACTTGGCCCGGGGATTTATTAGACCATCGACCTCGACTTTTGCCGCTCCTGTCTTCTTCAGGGAAAAGAAGGATGGCTCTTTACGGTTGGTCACAGACTACCGTAACTTGAATGGGATTTGTAGTACCAACAAATACCCCTTGCCATTGATGAAAGACATGCTGGGACGGTTGGTCACAGGCAAGATTTTTACCAAGCTGGATTTGAGGGATGCTTACTACCGTGTTCGCATCAAAGAGGGGGATGAATACAAGACTGCATTTAATTGCCCCCTGGGGGCATTTGAGTACCTAGTTCTCCCTTTTGGCCTAGCGGGGGCGCCAGGGATTTTCATGAGGCATATTAACGAGGTACTACATGATCTATTGTTTGAAGGGGTCCTGGTATACCTGGATGATGTGCTTATTTACTCCAAGGACTTGGATAGCCACATTAAGTTAGTCCGGGAGGTACTCAAGAGACTGTTGGATAATCAGCTGTATGTAAAACTGTCAAAATGTCATTTCCACACAGAAAGACTGGACTTTTTGGGGTATAGGGTTTCTAACCAGGGCATAGAAATGGATCCTGCTAAAGTGCAAACGGTACTAGACTGGGCGCCCCCTAGAAACCGCAAGGATGTTCAGAGGTTCTTGGGCTTTGCCAACTTTTACAGACAATTCATTCCTGATTTCGCCAGAATTGCCTTACCCATAACTGACCTGCTTAAAACTAAGTCTTTGGAGAAGAAAGGGGGGGAGGCACCAAAGGGGAGCAAGGGACCCAAGCCTTCAGCTCCAATTCGGTGGTCAGAGGAGTGCCAATGGGCTTTCGACCAATTGAAGTTGCTGTTCAGTAATGAACCCATTTTGCTTCACCCTGACCCAGATAGGCCCTTTGTTGTACAAGTGGATGCAAGTGACTTTGCTATGGGCGCTGTATTGTTGCAAAGGGACTCAGATGATAAACTAAGGCCATGTGCCTACCTGTCTAGAAGGTTCCAAAAGGCTGAGTTATCTTGGCCTTGCTGGGAGAAAGAGGCTTATGCCATAAAACACGCCTTAGAAAGTTGGCGGCAGTTCTTAGAGGGGGCTCCACAACCTTTTGAGGTGTGGACGGACCACAGGAATTTGGAGGCATTGCAAACTCCTCGAAAACTGACCCCCAAACAGAGAAGGTGGGCCAAGGACTTTTATAAATACAAGTTCAAGCTGAAATTCTTCCCTGGGCGCCAAAACATTTTGGCTGATGCACTTTCCAGGTTGCCACAACATGAGGGAAAAGAGGCCATTCCACTGGAAACTATCTTTTCCCCTGAACAGTTGGGCCTAGCAGTAATTACTCGCAGCAAGGCCAAGGCTTCATCACAGCCCCCTGCGCAGGCTAAGTCTGAAACCCTGCTGGGTGACATTCTGCTACGGATCCAGCAGGTGGCAGAGGCGGATGACTGGCTACTGAGCCACAAGGACTTGCTGTCTCGTAATGCACAGGGACTGTGGGTAAAGAATTCTAGAATCTATGTCCCTGCTTCCATGAGAGAGGACATTTTAAAGCTCTGCCATAATTCTAAAGCTGCTGGACATTGGGGTTATCTGAAGACTTGGCACAAACTACGCAACACTTATTGGTGGGAAGGTGTGCGTGCTGATGTGGATGCTTTTGTAAAAAGTTGCCCTGTTTGTGCTAGAGCCAAGCCTGTTGTGGGAAAACCCAGAGGTTTACTGCACCCTTTACCCACGCCGGACTCACCCTGGAAACACATTGCTATGGACTTTATAACTGATTTGCCACCAAGTAAAGGCAGAGACACCATTTGGGTGGTAGTGGACTTGTTTTCTAAACAAACACATTATGTTGCTTGCAAGGGGATGCCTTCAGCTTCAAAGTTAGCTGACCTTTTCATTGCCTATATATATAAATATCACGGATTGCCTGATAGAATAATTTCGGATAGGGGCAGTACCTTCACCTCTAAATTTTGGAGGGTACTGCAGAAAAAATTGGGGGTTCAATTGGCCCTCAGCACGGCCTATCATCCTGAGACGGATGGGCAATGTGAAAAAACGAACATGGCCCTTGAGAGATACCTTCGGTCCTACACTAATTATTTACAGGATGATTGGTATGACTTGCTCCCTCATGCAGAGGTAGCTTTCAATAGTGCTGTCCATAAGAGCACTGGGCAGTCTCCTTTTTTGATTAACTATGGATTTGAACCTAAGTTGCTGCCTGCTTTACCTGTTGAGAAGTCTGACCCTGTTGCGGTGTCTCAATGGTCTGAGAAAGTCAAGGGAGCCTGGCCCATGATTACTAAAGCACTGCAGGACGCCAAGCGTCAGTACAAAAAGTATGCGGACAGAAAAAGGTCAGATGGTTGGGACATTAAGCCTGGGGACATGGTCTACCTGTCCACAAAAATTTGAAGTCCAGGTTTCCTTCAAAGAAGTTGGGTCCTAAGTACATTGGCCCTTTCCCTGTTAAAAGACTGGTGAATGATGTCACTGCCGAACTCATTCTTCCCAAGTCCTATCGTCATCTTCACCCCGTTTTTCATTTCAGGTTGTTGAAACCAGATCGGAGCACGGACCGGTGGAAGACCACGGACTGTCAGCCTCTGCCCATGATGATTGATGGGCAACAACACTTTGAAGTTGCAAAAATTTTGGACTCTAGGTTGCATAAAGGCAAACTCCAGTATCTCATTCGCTGGAAGCATTTTCCTGTTGATCATGATGAATGGGTTTCTGTTGCTCATGTTAATGCGCCTGATTTGGTGGCTCGTTTTCATGCACAGTACCCTGACAAGCCTTCTCTTTCTGCTGTCACTTGATTTAGTTTTCTGCTGTTTTTTGGGGTGGGGGGGTTTCCTTTTTTTCGGGGGGCTGACTGTTAGAATCCTGTTAGTATTCTACCAGATAGTGTTTGTAGTGTAGTATAGTAGTTGGGGGATGATGGGGTTTTAGCTGCAGTAGAAGAGTAGATAGTGATGGTAGTGCATACCAGGGCCAGGTGTCTTATCTAGTGGCCTTGAAAGCC
This sequence comes from Sceloporus occidentalis, assembly GCA_023333645.1. Classification (NCBI taxonomy): domain Eukaryota; kingdom Metazoa; phylum Chordata; class Lepidosauria; order Squamata; family Phrynosomatidae; genus Sceloporus; species Sceloporus occidentalis. The sequence goes on along the minus strand of JALMGF010000039.1, from coordinate 38,316 downwards.
TGGCTCTCCGAGCGCTCAGAGCTGGGGAATGTGCTTTCACTTTTGTGGGAATCAGGAGGGGCTTCGTTTGGCGGGTTTCTGCTTGGGAGGGGATTTGGCTTTTGGGAATTCTGTTCCTTTGTCTTTGGGGAGGGTGTGGTCAGTCTCAGCTAAGAAGCTGAGTGAGGCACATGTCTGATTCTGGAGCTATCAATAAAGTGCTGTTGATTATATCAATCAAGCTGACTGGTTGATTGTCTGGAATTCTGGGTGCTAACTCTGACACTAGCATAGATTCACTGCAACTCCCTTACACAACAGATACTCCAAGTTAAAATGCTTTTGATGTTGCTATGTTGCGCAGCACGTGAGGCAACACGTTAACGTATGGCGCCAGATTCTCCACCTTGACTGTAGTCAGTATCTTGTGAGCTGAAGAAACACCTGTCGCTTTCTCAGTGAGCAAAGAGACACTGTAATCTTCTCTCAGATGAGGCTTTTATTCATATAAGAAGTTCCACTATGTACAACACTATATACATCGACACCCTCCACCATCCACACCAGTAACAACCCACTCTGAGGCACACACTGTCTGACTCTTCCTCAGTGACAGTTGAGAATGACAGTTGACAGTTGCATCAACATTCCAATGATGCACTGTTTAAATGCTGACACATCTAACTGCCACTAGAGCTGTACATGACTTCCACAACAGCTCCACCTAGTGGCCACATGCATGTCATTTCCTCAGACCTGTTCACCATGGTCCTGACACTCCATGCCTTATGAGAGTGGAGGGGGGTCAGGGGATGGGGAATTGGAGAGGACCCTGGCTATGTCCCTGTAGCTAGATGTGAAATGAGCGCATCATCTGCTGAAACCTCCTGACCTCCCCAGTGGCCCTCAGAGGAGAATGCCTTCCTTTGGCTTCTGGCTAGAGAAACACAGCTGGAGGCTTCTCCAATGCCTCGCACCCAACACTCTCATCAGGCATGGAATGACCATGGAGCATGGCTTCCACAATTCCCATGTTTCATTTTGTATTCCTTCTCATTTCACATCTATTTTAAACCTCTCCCTCATTTGATGATAAAGATACCAGTGACAATCTAGGCCAAATTCTTTAGGTTCTTCTTGTGTTTTGATCTCTAGTTTTCCTTGCGATTTTTTCAGTACATCCTTGTATCTCAACCATTTAGTTTTCTGGATGCCTTTCCTCCCGAAAAGAGCCTCATGCGGCAAAAACCATAAAGGTATTTTTGGACATATTCTACACTTGTTTTTTCCCCAGATCTTCAATAGAGCTTTTCTTAGGAAATGATTTGAGCTTTCTTTATTAACTTTCTCTTTGCCATAAATTAGATATCCATTCCACCCAAATCTTAAATGTTCACCCTCCAGATATAACAATTGTTCATTCTCTAACAAAACCCATTCTCTAATCCAAACTAAACAACAAGCAGCATAATAAAATTTTCAGTTTGGTAAACCCAGCCCTCCTCTACTTTTGTCATCACAAAATATTTCCGTTTTTATCTTGGCTCTTTTTTTAATTCCAAATAAATTTTGAGATTTCCTTTTGCCATAGATTCAATGGTCTTTCATTCTGGATGATGGGTATCGCTTGGAACAGAAACAGTATTTCAGGAAGGAAACTCATTTGGATCAGTGATATTTTTCCTAATATCAATAAGTGTAATTTCCCCCATTTTTCTAGGTCTTTTCTGATTTGCCTCCATGTGTCTCATAGTTATTGTGAAATAGATCTGTTTGTATTTCTTAAATTGATTCCTAGATATTTAACTTTATTTCCCACTTTAAATCCACTGATTTCTTCCAGGATTTATTCTTCCTTTTCCCCATATTTTTGTTATTAATATTGTTTTGTCTCTCTTTACTTTTAGTCCTGAATCATATTCCAATTCCACTATTACATCCATCAATTCTCTTGTGCTCTTTTCTGGGTTCTCCAGGGAATACAAATGTCGTCTGAGAAGACTCTCATTTTAAACTCAGTTGTTTTTAATTTTTATCTCATTGATCTTATTGTCTAATCCTATCCTATTATTCAGTGCTTCTAGGATCAGAATGAAGAAAAAGGGTGATAGTGGGAAAGCTTGCCATTTACCTTTAGAAATCTTAAACTCTTCTGGTTTTTATAGTTAACAATTAGTCTTTGATCTTTATAAATTGCCTTTATCCATCTTAAATAAGAAGGTCCTATTTCCATTTTTCAAGTGTCACAAATAACATATCCCATCCTATGTTATTGAAGGCCTTTTCTAAAAAGATAAGTGTTTTTTCGTTGTGCCTTTGAAAATATTCAATTATATTTCAGACGTTTTGAATGTTATCACTGACTTGTCCTTATGAATCCAGTGTTTACGAACTTTTTTGAGTCTATGGGCGAAAGTCATAGGAAATAATGTATAATCCACACTTAATAAGGAAATTATCCTATAGCTCTTTATCTCAGTTGCATCTCTATCTTCTTTTAACAGCAAAGTTATATTACCTTTTTTCCATGTTTCAGGATAATGGTTTTCTTTGATGGCATTTTCTTTGATGGCATTCTTTGATGGCATTTACAGGAAGAAATACCTTTAAACCCTTTGATCTTTTTGCTCAATCTGACATATAAACTGAAAAAGGAAGTAGCTAAAAGATTTCCCAGACTAATTTTGTAGATGGTCACTCACAGTATTGGAAAAGCATCCAAATTCCTAAAATAGAGGAGTGGATAATTAAACTAAGAGAAGCAAAGGGATTGGACATTTTAAGTGCAATCATGAGGGATAAACCAGTTGAGAAAACTAAAGAGGACTGGTCATGCTTTGATTTATTTTGTAATACTAATTATTAATTTACAATCCCAGATATCATATGGAAAGTCTACTTGAACATTAGAGGTTTAACACGTATCGATACCTTGTAGGAATTTAAGTAAATTAAATAAAAGGGTCATCTTAGCTTAACTTGGAAGTAACTTAATAGTACATTTCTGACAGTTTTGTATATCAGGATGCTATTTATTGCATGTTGTATGTCTATGTTATAGGTATTTGTACTTTTTTGTTGTTGTAGCTGTATTTGTTATGCAAATGTCTTGGTATGTTTTTTTCATTTTTGTTTATAAAGGATTGTTTATAAATAAATTACAAAAGAAAAAAAGTGGTTTCCAACCAGATTATTTCTGTAGTTCAGATACAGCCTCAGTCGGTTATAAAGGATAGAAGAACCCAATTCATACTTTTATACTGGTAAAAATGGTTTTGCTTTTTTAAATAAAAGCAGTTTGCTTTTCTGTCTAATCCTTATTTTTCTTGTTCTTGTTTGTTTCTATGTTTGTTTCATTCTTGGTAATATGAGTTATTCTGGTCTGTCTCCTTCCTTCTTGCCTGAAAATCTATTAATTAGGAAACTGGGGAGACTTTTAAAACCTCCCAAAGGAGCCAATTTTGGCCTTGTTTGGAGACTAGCCTCCTCTTAGAAGCCAAACCCAATGTTTGTGAATAATAATAATAATAATAAGGCTTGTATTAAACCTATCATCCCCATTTCTGATCCCTATTAAAACCCATGTTCCCCAGAAGGAGCAGAACTGTGTAATACGAAAACCCTCTCAGAAAAGAGACACAAAAGACACACAAAGAGACACACTTCCTTCCTTTTGGCCCAAGGAGCCTGGCCTCCTTCTGACTCTGGAGCCTCAGGAGAGAAAGAGAGGCCTCTGTTCAACTGAGGCTCAGAGAAGGTTCTGGAACAAAATGGCCACTGAACACAAAATGGCTGCCTCTGCCTGAGTGTTTGGCATTTGGCAGTTTGAGGCCTTCAGGGAACCCAAAATGGAGGATGAAAGGGCACCAAAGTCAGAAGGGACCTCAAACAGCATTTCCAAACCTTAACAACACCTAAAATCTTTCCTGATGATATAATATAGAGACTCACTGAGATACTCTTTATAAATACTTTTACATGTCTTTATAAATAAATAAAATGTAATAATACTAATCCTACTACTACTAATAGTAATAATAAGTTACAACCAGGAGATTTCTCCCTGTGGCTTCTCCCCCAGAGGCCTCTGCGTATGCTCAGGAGCCCCTTCTTCTTCTCCTTATTCTTCCTCTGCAGAATCCTCCAGAGGTCTCTCTGCTCCTCCTCCTCCTCCTTAGGCTCTTCCTCTAAGCCTTCCTCCTCCTACTCCTCCTCAGGTCCTTCTTCTAAGCCTTCCTCCTCTTCCTCCTCCTCTTCCTCAGGCCCTTCCTGTAAGCCCTTCCTCTTCCTCCTCCTCCTCCTCCTCAGAACCTTCTTCTAAGCCTTCCTCCTCCTCTTCCTCAGGACCTTGCTGTAATCCCTTCCTCTTCCTCCTCCTCCTCCTCAGAACCTTCCTCTAAGCCTTTCTCCTCCTCCTCCTCCTCAGGTCCTTCTTCTAAGCCTTCCTCCTCTTCCTCCTCCTCTTCCTCAGGCCCTTCCTGTAAGCCCTTCCTCTTCCTCCTCCTCCTCCTCCTCAGAACCTTCTTCTAAGCCTTCCTCCTCCTCTTCCTCAGGACCTTGCTGTAATCCCTTCCTCTTCCTCCTCCTCCTCCTCAGAACCTTCCTCTAAGCCTTCCTCCTCCTCCTCCTTAGGCATTTCCTCTAAGCCTTCCTCCTCATCCTCTTCCTCTAAGCCCTCCTCCTCCTCCTCCTGCTCCTCCTCCTCCTCCTCCTCCTCCTCAGGCCCTTCCTCTAAGCCTTCCTCCTCCTTTTCCTCCCAGAGTTTGGGGGAGAATTGTGTGCCTTCAATTCCTTTCTGGGGATCCTAAGGCAACACTGTCACAGGAGTCTCTTTGTAGGTTTTGTCAAAGGGTGTTTACCATTGCCATTCTTTGAGGCTGAGAGAGTGTGCCTTGAACCCGTGTCTAGTGACCCTATTCCCAGGGTTTCCTTGCCTTCAGGTTTGCCTTCCACTTTGCCCTTTGTCTTCCTCTGGGGCTGAGAGATTGTCTACTGCCCAAGGTTCCCCTGCAGTGGGTTTCATGGCCCAGAGTGAATGCCATTTCCATCATGTAGATGTGTGTGTGTGTGTGTGTGTGTGTGTGTGTGTGTGTGTGTTGTATGCCTTCCAGCTGGCCATTGGTCTTTCTCTGAGGCTGAGAGAGTGTGACTTACCCAAGGTCACCCATTTTATATAATGGGACTTGAGCACCCATGGATTTTGCTATCCAAACCAAATCTCAAAGGATACCAAGGGCCCATTGTTTTTCCATCTTTTTTTGCAAACAGCAAAGCACATCTTGCTTGCCTGATCTTTGCATGTTCAAGAGCAGTGTTGGGCAAATGCTAAGAGCTGTCTTGTTAGGTTAGGAAGAGGGTCCTGGAAAACAGTCCTTTTCCTCTGGACCCACAGATTCAGAAAGACATGGGCCCCCCATTCAATGGGACCCCTTTCTTTGGGGCTGCTCTAGGTCCAGGAGGATCTCTCAGGAGAGATTGGGAAAGTCAGCCTTTGAAGAGTTCTGGTCCTTAAAGGTTAATATTTCCAGGCTTTGCTGAGAGGGCAATATTTGGGATTTGGGCAGATCCAGGCTGCAGGGCTCTCTCAGATCTGGTTCAAAAACACTGCAGAAATGATGATGATGATGATGATAATGATGATGATGAATCTTCCCTTCAAACCCACAGAGCCTTGTGGATGCTCAAATAGTAACAGTGGTCATAAACACATTGCAGAAATAATCCAGTTTGCAGAAATAAACCACTTTAACTGCCCTAGTTCAGTGCTCAGGAATCCTGGGAATTTTAGTTTATTATGGCATCTGAGTTGTCTGACAGAGAAGACTAAAGATCTCACAAAACTACAGTTCCCAGAATTCCCTAGCATTCAGCCAGACAGTTAAAGCAGCCCTGAACTTGGACCATTGTTAGCGGTTGGCTTGGAGCCTGAATAGGGTTCTAGAAGGCTGGTGGGTTTGGTCATTGGCTGCTTAGGAAGAAGGGCTCCTTCTGGGTTTCCTTGGCAGGAAAGGAAAGGAAAGGAGGGTGCCTGGAGATGCCGATGGGAGATCCCTAAATTTGGTTCCTTTGTGAGAATGCTGACTGAGGGGGAAGAGAAGGGTGATGGATTTGGTCCCCAGGGAGGCCCCCGGTCAGGCAGGGCAGGCCACACAACATTCGCTAACTCCCAAGTCAAATCCTGGTTTCCCTTCTTTTGCCCAGGACTGAAACCTGGACCAGAAAGGATCAGGTTTTATTTGCTTTCTTCTCCTGTAACAGGTGTTTTTCCTTGCCCTTTTTACACGTGGCAGTAAAGATACGATACAGCAGGGCCTGGCATTGAGCTTCCAGTGTTCATGCATGATCTTCAGACAGATCTTCATTTTGGAGGGAGCCCAATTCCAGGAAAGAGGAAAGGGCTCTGTGCAAACATCCAGATCAGATGTGAGAGCAGTAGCTTATTATAATTTGCAAGGTTTAATTCATTGGTTTCTTCAACTAGAAAAATTGCAGGGGTCTATGGATTGGTTTAGTGTCTTGCTTTCTCTCAGTTGTGGTGGTACAAGGGCTCACTACTATACTCTGCATTCGCCATCTAGCTAGAAAGGAGGAGGCTAAATTAAATGCTTTTTATCCTTAGTTTTTTGTGGATTTTTGGGGACTATGTGGCCATGTTCTAGAAGAGTTTCTTCCTGATGTTTCATCAGCATCTGTGGCTGGCATCTCTGAAGATGCCAGACACAGATGCTGGCAAAACATCAGAAGAAACTCTTCTAGAACGTGGCCACATAGCCCAAAAAACCCACAAAAAGCTATGGAAGCCGGCCATGAAAGCCTTCGACTTCACGCTTTTTATCCTGTCTCTCCAAGCAAGTGAGAAAGAATAATGCCCTCATTTCCCCTTGATCTGGGAACAGACCTTTAAAAATTTCTCTCTTCATTTCTACACAGGAAAGTATATTGAGTAGATTTGAATGACAAACTGTGAGCGACTGTGGTTTGTAATTTATGCATTAGGCTGAATGAGATCGCTAGAGGCCCTGCCCCAGGTCCTAGGTTTTAGCTCACAAACCTCAGGACCTGAATTCACAGCCCTATAAGAGAGATGGAGGGACACCAGAAAGTACGCAACCAAAGTCCTATGCATATTATCCAACTGTACCAGTTTGGTGCCATGTTAACGGTTGTGAATCCACCCCAGAGAAACCTGTTAATGGGGTGCTTAGAACTGGATGCTTGGTAGAGAGCCCCAGTGCAGTCCTTCATGAGAGTTGCTATATAATTCTAAGTACCTGAAAGATGAAATCCCAGGATTCTGTTGGACAGAGTCCTGGAAGTTTCATGGTGTCAAAGTGCTAGGTTTTGGCAATGGAGATACAACCCAGGTGCCAAAAATGACCCCTAGCAATTCTGGACAGACTCATTCAGTCTCTGACTCTATTGGTGGAGGGCTATTTACACCAAGAAACCCATGGATCTTCAAGGGATCTCCAGTTTATTTAGTTTATTTATATACATCCATCCTTTCTCCCAATATAGGGACTCAGGGTGGCTAACAGCAAATTTAATACAGTACAAATTCAAAACTACGCAAAGGGATTAAAATTATAACAATTTTTTTTAAAAAAATTAAATCATTTCTACAGTTGGACCTTGAAAATAGTAAATTGCATCAAAAACCACATACAAATCTTGACCTCCGAATTGCAGTTCAAACCTTCTCTCTGTTTTGCTTAGGATCCAGCCCTTGAGGCATCAGCATTTCCAGAAAGGAGAGAAAGTGGAAGTGTGAAATACTTTTTGTTTGGAGGAAGTGTCTATCCAGATTCTGTCCTGTAAAACTATTAGATCCCCCTTTGATGCTGTCTTTGATTCAGAACCTATGATTTTAAGGCATCTTGCACTTCTCTCTCCATCCAATAAACCTTTGAATTCTTTCAAGCATTCTGTTTTCCTGGCTGCCCATCCCAAGAGTATGAAACATAGCACCAGTCATGGAGATTCAGTCTTTTTCTTAATGGGGATACGGAGCGAGGGCCCCAGGATCCCCACTCCTGGCGTAAGACCTGGCCCAGTACATTGCAAATATCTGACATACTTAATATTAGAGCCAAACTGAGAGGTTTTGGGAGTCCCTGTCCCTCCAAAAGTAACTTTCCCAGGAGCAGTCTAGGTCTTCCTTCCAAAGACCAGCAGTGGATGGAGAAGGAGGCCTTGGGGAAGCAGAGGAGAGCTTGGCTTGACTCCCAAAGACTCTCCCTTGAAGGTTTCCATCTCTCTAGGAAACACTGGAGCCTGGGAGGGAGACTGAGGACTAGGGCATGCTGGGGAAAGCTTCAGGGGGAGCTTATGGAAGCAAATGTGGGACTTTGCTTTCTCCTCCCGATTACTTTCCGGCTCTCTTGACAGGCTTGAAGACAACACAAGGTACGCTCAATGGTGGAAAAGACTGCAAAAGCCATCTTCCCTATACGTTCCATGCTCACTTCCATGGCACCTTAGGAGTAAGCAAGTCTCCACTGAGGGCAGCACAGTGAAAAAACAAAATCCAAAATGGGGAGTGGTCTTTGAGATCCTGATGGTCCTCTGAGAGGAAAATGCCAGCCCCTGAAATCAATCCTGGCCAGCTTTTGGGAAAGGGCCCTCAAAGTTTAGTCCAAACAGCTCTCAGCCCCTTGCAGACTGTCCCTTCCCTGAGCTTTGCTCTCCTGGAGGCTCAGAGGGGATTCTGGGGGGCCTGGGCACCTCCCCTTCTTAGGGACCCTAAGCCTCAGGTTCAGTTGACAAATGGTAATTTGCCCATGAGGAACCCCCATTCCCCGCTCTGTACTGGGACATACCTTAGGAAACCTCTTCCATGGGAATTTGGGAGTGGAAATGGGGACCGCTGGAACTCTCCTATTCTTCCCATCCAGGAAATAAGGTATAGTTGTGAATCTCTTCCAAGGAAAAGAGGGGTTGTGGTTGTTGTTGTTGTTGTTGTTACAACAGGGCTCCAGTCAATGGAGATCGTCAGGCAGAAAAGGGAGGTTTATGCAAATGTAGAATGACATCACTGCTACGGAAGGCTCTCTTGACCAATCAGAGAGCAAGATGAAGGTTCTTCTGGAAGCTTCCATGAGAAGGAGATATAAGGCCTGAGAGACCAAGAGACAGTTGGGGGAATTGTGTCGGTTGGAGATCGAGAGAGAGAGTTAAAGAGCGGATCTTGGACGATAGGCTCAGAATTGGACGCTTAGGTTTATTTATTATTTTAATAGCTTGTATGAATTGACTACAGTATTATATACATAGAAATATTGTACCTGCAAGATTCTTAATATCTTGTATGACATGTTTTACTTATATTTTGTTAGCTATAATAAATACTTCCTTAGAGTATGTACTACTCGATGCTCCGTTTACACAGGTTTTGGATCGGTTGATGCTTGGAAAATCAGTAAAGGAGAAATAAGGTTCCTTAACTGGTCCCAGTGTAGGTTAAGGGAAATCCTTTTATAATTCACTGGATGGAGGCAGAGAGATTTAAGGAAGTTAAGGGTCTTCTGGGCTAAGACCCATCATGTCTAAATGTCTAATTAACAATTTGTAAGACACTCTGATAGCCTTTTGGCTGAAGAGAGGGCTATATTATTATTATTATTATTATTATTATTATTATTATTATTACAGGGCTGCAGTTTGGCTGCTTGGACCACCGGAGATCATCACAGTGAGTCATTTGGAAAAGCCCATCTCACTCCAGAAAATAAAGGTACTTGAGGAGTTTGCACTCTACGTCTTTCTGTAATAATAGCTACAAAACTGAAAATAGCATTTGGGACATTTAGTCTTTTAAAAACAAATATGGTGGATTTAAATGCTGCTTTAAAACCTCTTTCCATCTGCCAGCTTTGCGCTGGTTTTGGGGGGAAATGAGAAAATGTTGGGAGGGAGGGACTGCCAACAGAATTAGGAGATGCATTGCAGGCTATGGACACTTTGCGGCCAAGAAAGGCCCAAAAGACACGGCAGCAATAGTCCAGTCTGAGAGCGCTTTAACTGCCCTGGCCCAGTGCTAGGGAATCCTGGGAAATTGAGTTTATTGTGGCACCAGAGCTCTCTGACAGATTAGATGCAATGTCTCACAAAACTACATTTCCTAGAATTCCATTTTGTGTTCTGGCAGCCATTTTGTGCTGCTTGTGATTGTGGAGAATAATGTTCCAGAACCTTCTCTGAGTCTCAGTTGAACAGAGGCTTCTCTTTCTCTCCTGAGGCTCCAGAGTCAGAAGGAGGCCTGGCTCCTTGGGCCAAAAGGAAGGAAGTGTGTCTCTTTGTGTGTCTTTTGTGTCTCTTTTCTGAGAGGGTTTTCTTATTACACAACTCTGCTCTTTATGGGGAACATGGGTTTTAAAAGGGATCAGAAATGGGAGGATAGTTTTAATACAAACCTTCTTCCTTCTTCTTCTTCTTCACAAACATTGGGCTTTGGCTTCTAAGAGGAGGCTAGTTCCCCAAAAAGGCCAAAAGTGGCTCCTTTGGGAGGTTTTAAAAGTCTCCCCAGTTTCCTTATTAATAGATTTTCAGACAAGAAAGGAGGAGACAGACCAGAATAACTCATATTACCAAGAATGAAACAAATAAACATACAAACAAACAAACAAGAACAAAAAGAATAAGGATTAGACAGAAAAACAAACTGCTTATATTTTTAAAAAGCAAAACCATTTTTAACAGGATAAAAAATCAACTTTGGTGCTTCTACCCTTTTACAACTGACTCAGGCTGTATCTGCACTACAGAAATAATCCAGTTCTAAAGTGTGTTAAGTCTTCTGACTCCATCCTATGGAATCCTGGGATTTGTAGTTTGTTCTGGCATTAGAGCTCTCTGGCAGAGAAGGCTAAGTGTCCAAAGGTAAAATCCCAGGATTCCATAGCACTGAGCGGTTAAAGTGGTGTCAAAGTGCCTTATTTCTGTTGTGTGGATGACACCTTCTTGGGAAATGGGCCGATGATGAGGAAAAGCACTGGGGACGTCTGGAGGTTTCTGCAGATTATTTGTTTATTTATTCATTTATGATGCACTCATTTCTCTTCCAGCTATAGGGACATAACCAGGGTCCTCTCCAATTCCCCATCCCCTGATCCCCCACCACTCTAAGAAGGCATGGAGTATCTGTTGTGTAGGGGAGCTGCTTCTCAGAGGGGGACAGGAAAAGTCTTAGAGCCCCCATTTCCCATTGCCAGGAGAGGAAAGGTGATTGTGGGGGGCAGGCCTAGAAGGAGGAGGGAAAGGTGGCCATGGGGAGAAGGAGGAAAGGCCTCAATGAATACTCTCTTTTGGGGGAGGTATTGGTCTATGGCATGAAAGCAATTGCCTCCCCCCCACACACAAAGCAATGGCTGCCAAGGCCTTCCCTCCATCCCCCTCCTCTGACCCAGAAGGAGATCATGGAGGGACTGGTCTCTATTGCCTGGCATAACAACCTCACAGGGTTGTTGTTGTGATTGTGGTTGTGAGGAGAAGAGAGATGGGCATTGGGGGGGAGAAGGGGTTCTCCACAAAAAGAAGAAGTGAGAGGGAGGAGCTCCTTTCAGGGGTGCATTAGAGCTTTTTGTGGGGGAAGAGGCCTGTAGCCTTGTTAAGCCAAAGGTCTTGGTTTCCAGACGCTTCACCATTTTAGTCGCCCTCCTGGTACAAATTTGATAAAGAAGACCCTCTACTTTTTCATGATGATGATGATTAGGATGATGACGATAGCCCTCTGTATCTACAGATTTCTTTACCTGTGGATTGAACCATTCAAGGCTTGAAAATATAGAAAAATAATGTAAATTCCAAGAGCAATTCTTGGTTTTGCCATTTTACATAATAGATGTTTCTTTTGTTGTTGTTATTATTGTGTATCTCCAAGTCGTTTTGAATTTATGGTGACCCTAAGGCAGACCTATCACAGGGTTTCCTTGGCAAATATCTTCAGAATAGCTTTCCTATTGCCTTTCCCTGAGGCTGAGAGAGTGTGACTTGCTCAAGGTCACCCAATGGTTTTCCATGGCAAAGCTGGGATTCCAAATCTGACATAGTTCAGCTATGCTCAAACCACTATGCCACACTGGCTCCTATATTATGGACGCCATTTCACTGGGCCATTACATTTCATGGACTAGGCCCAACTTTCTCATCCATGGAGGTCATTTTGCAAGCCCCCTTCTCCTCCTCCATTTCCAGGCCCAGCTCCTTCTGCATGCCCTCCAACTCTCCCAGTTTGGAAGGGACATTCCCCCTGATTCATCCTCTGCCCTCCCACCTTCTCAGCTGGTTTATTCTTTCTCCTCCTGCCATTTCTCCCTTCTCTATAGCTCATTGCCATTGCTGCAAACTGAGTCCAAAGCGTAAAGGCAGTCTGCCCTCCAAGAAGACAGCTGAGGAGAAAGGAGAAGAGGGAACCTTCCCAGAGGCTCAGGCAAAAGCAAACAGCTGCAGCCTCTCCTAGTTTGCTTTTCCTTCTTCAGGAAGAACCTTGCAATCTTCATCATACTCTGAGGTTCCTTGGTCACAGACTCCCTTTGGGATTCCCTTCCAAAATATCATGGCCTCACAGAAACTCCCAAGAGAGGAGAGGAGGCCTGGCAGCCGGAAGAGCCTTGAGGCCTTTTTCAGATGGAGGAGGAGGAGGAGGCTTCTTTGCTTCCAGCCCCCAAGGCTGCCTCCCTACAGAAGACCCTCCAGCCCCCCATCATTGACTCCAACTTGGGGGGGCCTTTCACTCTCATTCATCATTATCACATAGGAAACAAATTTGGGAGCTCCTCATTGAGGCACCCATCTTTCCTTCACTGCCAGGGAAATCCAGATGAGCCCTTCTTCCTAAGCAGCCAACAGTCAAAGCCACCAGCCTTCTAGAACCCTATTCAGGCTCCAAGCCAACTGCCAGCCTCTCCCAGAATTCCACAGGCTCCCCTCCTCCCAGCGGAGGAGACCGGGAGATGGAGCAATGGGTGCAAACTCCAGGACATGAGAGACCCCCCCCCCCTCAGCATCTCCCCCCTTTTCCTCTCTTCCCATTTCATGTCCCTTCCAGGTCTCTCCCACTTTCCAGAGGGGGAGCTGAATTAGTTTAATTCTTTTTACTTTTATTTTAATGTATACTTTTGTATGTTATAATTCTATGTTCTTAAACTTGTAATTTCAGTTGTGTCCCTTTATGAGGGGGGATGGGATATTATTATTATTATTATTATTATCAACATCAACAACAATTATGATAATTAGTTTCTTGTTCCCAAAACCACAGAGCCTTGTGAAAACTCAAAGACCAACAGAGATCCAAAATGCACTGCATAAATAGTCCAGTTTGAGGCTGCTTTAACTGCCCTGGCTCAATGCTAGGGAATTCTGGGAACTGTAGTTTTGTGAGACATTTAGCCTTCTCTGTCAGAGAGCTGAGGTGCCACAATAAACTACAATCCGCAGGATTCCCTAGCACTGAGCAAAGGCAGTTAAAGCTGTCTGAAAGAGGGTTATTTCTGCCGTGTGATTTGGACCTCTGTTAGCCTTTGAGCTTCCACAAAGCTTTGTGCTTTTGAAGGAAGAGACTCATCATCATCATCATCATCATCATCATCATCATTCCTGCAGTGTGTTTTGAACCAGAAATCACTGGGACTTAACTCCAAGAAAGTGGGGCCAGGATTGCAGTCCTAGGAGGAGGAGGAGGAGGAAGGCATAGAGGAAGGGCCTGAGGAGGAGGAGGAGCAGAGAGGCCTCTGAGGATTCTTCAGGGGAAGAAGGAGAAGGAAAAGGGGGATCCTGGGAGGAAAACAACAGGGAGAACTAGCTCCTAGTTGTAACTTCTTATTATAATTGTTGTTGTTATTATTACATTTTATTTATTTATAGAGACATAAAAATATTTATAAACAGTATCTCAGTGACAGTTTTTTGTGGGTTTTTCAGGCTATGTGGCCATGTTCTAGTACCTCAGTGAGTCTCTGTATTATAGTATCAGCAAAGATTTTAGCTGTTGTTAAGGTCTGGAAATCCTATTTGGGGTCCCTTCCAACTTTGGGGCCCTTTCATCCTCCATTTTGGGTTCCCTGAAGGCCTCAAACTGCCAACTGCCAAGCGCTGATGCAGAGGCGGCCGTTTTGTGTTCTGGCAGCCATTTTGTGCTGCTTGTGACTGTGAGGAATAATGTTCCAGAACCTTCTCTGAGGCCTCAGTTGAACAAAGGCTTCTCTTTCTCTCCTGAGGCTCCAGAGTCAGAAGGAGGCCAGGCTCCTTGGACCAAAAGGAAGGAAGTGTGTCTCTTTTCAGAGAGGGTTTTTATATTACACAGCTCTGCTCCTTCTGGAGAACATGGGTTTTAAAAGGGATCAGAAATGGGGAGGAGAGTTTTAATACAAGCCTTATTATTATTTTTCATAAACATTGGGCTTTGGCTTCTAAGAGGAGGCTAGTCCCCGAAACAAGGCTGAAAGTGGCTCCTTTGGGAGGTTTTAAAAGTCTCCCTAGTTTCTTATTAACATATTTTCACTCAAGAAGGAAGCCATCTCAAATGACCAAATAAAAATAGAAGCAAACAAGAACAACAAAAATAAGGATTACAGACTAAAACAAACTACTTATTTTTTTAAAGGAAAACCATTATTTGGAGAGTAAAAACAAGACTTGGGTGCTTCTATCCTTTTACAACCAGTTTAGGCTGTATCAGCTCTAGAGTAATAATCTGGTTCGAAACCACTTTAACTCTCCTGGCTCCATCCTGTGGAATCCTGGGATTTGTAGTTCGTTGTGGCACCAGAGCTCTCTGGCAGATAAGGCTAAGTGTCCCAAAGGTAAAATCCCAAGATTCCATAGCACTGAGCGGTTAAAGCGTTGTCAACGTGCCTTATTTCTATAGTGCAAATGCAGCCTTCTTTGGAAAGGGGATGGTGCTGAGGGTAAGCACTGGGGAGCTCTGGACATTTCAGCAGATGATTTATTTATGATGCACTCAGTTCACATCTAGCTTCAGGGACATAACCAGGGCCCTCTCCAATTCCCCATCTCCTCATCCTTCACCACTCTAAGAAGGCATGGAGTATCTGTTGTGTAGGGAAGCTGCAGTGCACCTATGCTAGGTCCAGGGTGCTTTGTTTGGTGCAGAAGGAGGAAGGGGATGCCCACCTCTGCATTAGCCCAAAGGAAACATATGTCACCTGCGTATCTCACCAGGAGGATGCTGTTCTCTGTGTCTTTGAGTGCTGCAGGGTTTCTTGCCAACTCAATCCTAACCCTGGTCCCTTTTCTCAGGAACTTCATCTCTGTTTCCTTCTATGCTGCTTTGGGGCCTCTCTTGCTGGAAGTGACCAAGTGCAAGACCACCAGGACCCCTGCCCACCTGATGGCCAACACAGAGGCCAAGCGGAGGGAGTTGGGCTCCAAAAGAAAGAGGCTGCGGAGGTACAAGAATTCTTTGGTGAGTTGACGTTCTTGACTATTAATTTCATCTGTGTCACTGCTGGGCCAGTTCATGAAAGCAAACGGAGAACATATGCTCCCAATTTAGCAGAGACAGTCCTGGTTAACCCTCTGTCAGGGGATTTTAAAATGTCCCGGTTGCTCTCTCCTCCCCCCACTTTCCCCCTTCTCAGCTCACTTCAGTTCCTGAGTGCCATTCAGTTTGCACCCCATCAACTCAAAAGTGGGGAGAAGAGAGGAAAGATGGAGGCAGGATATTGCCCTTCCCAGGAGGCTGAAGCTAAAGCAAACTGCTGTGCCCTTCCCCATATGTGTGACCTTCCTCATAAACAACTTTGGCCATCTTCACCGCCTTCTGGATTGCTTGTCCACATGTGTCTTGCTTTTCCCATCTCTGCAATGTTGGAGGATATGGGGGAACATCTCTGGATCTAAATATGGGGTAGCCCCAGTGGCCCTCAATCCCAGCGTGCTCCCCAAAACTGTGATTAAAAATGACATTTGCCTCTGAAATGTGGCAAGAACTTTCTAAATGCACTATAATTCTTTGGTGGCTAAATGTTCTGTTTGTGTTGGGATAGTGAGTATCGTAATACATCCTCAATATGCCAGCCATGGCCTAAATTATATTGTTTATTATATTAGAATCATAGAGTTGGAAGAGACCACAAGGGCCATCCAGTCCAACCCCCTGCCATGCAGGAACTCTCAATCAAAGCATCCCTGACAGATGGCCATCCAGCCTCATCTTAAAGACCTCCAAGGAAGGAGACGCCACTGCATTCTGAGGAAGGAGTGTGTTCCACTGTCAAACAGCCCTTACTGTCAGGACGTTCCTCCTAATGTTCAGGTGGAATCTCTTTTCCTGGAGCTTGCATCCATTGTTCCAGATCCTGTTTTCTGGAGAAGCAGAAAACAAGCTTGCTGTTGACAAAGAAGCAGAGACTGATGTACAGTTATGTGATGATGGAGAATTATGAGAATGTGGCCTCTGTTGGTAAGGAACCGGAATCCATTGTATTTTCTATGAAGACTGAGGTCCCTTTTGTACTAAATTATCATGGTGCTATGATTCCACTAGAATTATAGAATCATACAGTTGCAATAGACCACAAGGTCCATCCAGTTCAACGCCCTTCTGCCATGCAGGAATACATTTCCAAACACCGTCCAGCTTCTGTTTAAAGACCTCCAAGGAAGAGGACTCCACAAAAGTAAGGGAGTTGCACTGTCAAAGAGCTCTTACTGTCGCTCCTCAAAGGGCTTGATGGTTTCAAGATCCTTCACCACTCTGGCTGCCTTCCTCTGGGCATGTTCCAACTTGACAACATCCTTTTTAAATTGTGGGGCCCTGAACTGGACACAGGATTATTCTGACCAAAGCAGAATAGAATAGCACTATTACATCCCTTGATCTTGAAACTTTACTTGTATTGATGCAACCTAGATTGCCATTGGCCTTTTTAGCAATAAACTGTATTGGTTGTGAGTCAACTCCTGGTGCCACACAGCATTAAGCATCCTCTGCACTTAGCTTGCATCATGCCATGTGCTCTGACTCAACACTCTATGGCAGTCTCACAAGAAATGATGCCACTTTTCAATCAAAATATTTTTATACATATTTAATGGAATATTTTTCAATTGCCTGATTATATGCTTCCACTGATTTCCTCATGGCAGTTCCCCTACAATCTCTTCTTTGCTAGCGCCTATGAGTAAGGATACAATCGTTATATGGATTTGGGAGCATCCATAACAGTGTCATGCTCAGGTCACTCACACCAACTTTATTAATTTAACCTGAAATAGGGAGGGGTGAACATAGGGCTAAATCTTGGGGTAACACCTTTCACTCTTAACGCTGAGATTCAGTCTTGTCTGTCATTGTCCTTGTTTACAGAAGAATATGTCAGTCATGAGGGAGTCCACACAAGAAACAAGTCACATAAACGTCAGCATTGTGGGGAAAAAATTGCCTACAAGTCAGTCCTTGTCAAGCATCAGAGAGTCCACACAAGAAGGAAGCCATACAAATGCCAGCATTGTGGAAAATGTTTTTCTTTAAAGTCAGACCTAGTCAGACATCAGAGATCTCGCACAGGAGCAAAGCCATACAAATGCCAGCATTGTGGGAAATGTTTTTCTTGGAAGTCACACCTAGTGAGACATCAGAGAATCCACACAGGAGAGAAGCCATACAAATGCCAGCATTGTGGGAAATGTTTTTCTTCAAAGTCAAACATAGTGACACATCAGAGAGTCCACACAGGAGAGAAGCCATACAAATGCCAGCATTGTGGGAAATGTTTTTCTTCAAAGTCAAACATAGTGACACATCAGAGAGTCCACACAGGAGAAAAGCCATACAAATGCCAGCATTGTGGGAAATGTTTTTCTGACAAGTCAGCCCAAATGAAACATGAGAGAGGTCACACAGGGGAGAATCTACAGCAATCCCAGTAATGAACTAACATTATATTTGTCAAGAAGGAGTACAAAGAATATATTTTTAATCCTGGTGTAATAAGAAAAGGCCCTTATGATTTTATTAGCTTTGTCTGTCCATATGTCTGTTTATGTTTAAAAGTCATATTTTATTAAGTTTAGGTTTTAATTGCTAATAGTATAAGTAATTGCTTTGGGTTGTATATTTGTTGTGGATTGTGGATTGTGGTATAGGTTAGGTAGATGAGGGGTGGGATTTGTTGCAGCTGGATAGAATAGTTATGGGAATGATATCTTTTGCAAAGGGTGAGATGTTGTCTGAAGAAAATTTTGGGGTATTAACAGAAAGGGCTAGTTTGTGGGAATGGCAAAGGGGGCCTTGTTACCTGTGGGGCATAGACTGTGGGAATTGGGGGTGAGGCTAGGTTTGGAAGAGGGTGATGTTGAACGTTTGGGGTTTTAATGTATTGTTTGGATTGGAGTGTGCAGTTCTGGCTTAAACACTGAATTTCAATGTGTTCTCAATAAAGTTCTTTGCTGTTTCAACACACTGGACTCTTTGATACACAGAAGTTCTGAATTTGCCCAAACTGACCGTTTCTTCTCTCCTCAGTCCTCAGCTCCATTCCCAGCCATAAGGACAGCAGAGACAAACACACACACACACACACACACACACACACAGAATGCACAAAGACAGCTATATTTCAAAACTAGAGCCTTCCTTTCCTGTCTTTCCCTCCTGAGTACAGCTCTGCACCTTGGCCTCCATTGCGATCTCCTCAAAGGAAGAAATGAGGGAAGGAAGGGGAGGCTGCTGAACCCCTGGCGCATACCTTCCTTTCCTGCAAAGGCCGCCAGCAGAATAAGCAGCAGCAGCTAGGCCCTGGCAATCCCTGCGAATGCTGAGGAGGGGCCTTTGGTTGCATATCTGTATGCATAGTCTCAGCTCCTGAAGCCATGGCTGCCCTCACAGTCTGTTCTTATGGAGGGAGGAAAGTGGGGAGAGCCCTTGTTCATTCAGAGGAATGGCTGGAGGGTCTTCTGGGGGGGCCCTTGGGGGGTTATAAGAAGGAAGGAAACCCCTCTTCTTCTCCCAAAGAAAGGCAGGGGGCCTGCCAGGTCTTCTCTCCCTCTTTCGTTCCCTGCCCCCTACTAGGAGGATTCCTTGGGTCCCAGGTACTTGTGGGGTTATTATGAGAATAGACGCTGTGGGAACCATTGGAGAGAGGCATGGCCATGGAGGGGAGGGGGTTTTGGACCATCTCCCAGAAGCCTCAGCCAATCACTGCACACATGCAAATTTCCTTCCTACCTCAGTAGTCTACAGTCAATCTGAATAGATTTACAGAGCCCTACAAAGGCTCCTCCTTCCTCTTTGTCTCTCAGCCAATCACCATCCACATGCAAATTTCCTTCCTACCTCATAATGCCCTCCCTGACAGCTTGGCCAATGATCTGAGATTCTGGGAGCTGAAGTCCAAAACATCTGGAGGGCTGGAGTTTGAGGACCCCTGATTTAAATGCTAAGACCTGACTTGGATGCCAGCATTGTTGCAGAGGCCATGGGTCAGGTGTCCAGTGACTCTGTGAATAAGATCATACTGGATCACTTTGAATCTGTGAGTACTAAGGAGGTGGTCAAGCTCCTTGGAAATGAGAAGAAGACAACTTTCCCTCTGGATCCTTGCCCTTCATGGCTGGTCATCCAAGGAGGAGATGCACTTAGGACTCACCTGAGATATATCATAGATGCATCTCTTAAGGAGGGCTATTTTCCATCTTGCTTAAAAGAAGTGGTGTTACGGCTGTTTATGGAAAAGCCCTCCCTAGATCCCTTTGACATGAACAATTACAGACCGGTCTCCCATCTTCTATTTCTAAACAACATGATTGAGAGGGCAGTTGCTCTTCAACTCCAAGCAGTCTTGGATGAAATGGATTATCTGGACCCATTTCAAACTGGCTTCAGGGTGGGATAAGGAGTCAAAACTGTTATGGTATTACAAGGTAGAAAGGAAAAAGGTGGCTTAGGCTTGCCTAACCTTGAATTATATTATGATGCATGTGTACTTATATGGGCTAAAGAGTGGATTTCTCTTGAAAATAAGAAACAATTAGAATTGGAAGCGGGGGACATGAATGTAGGATGGCATGCATACCTAATGTACGATCATAGAGATACAAAATTTAATAAACATAAAATCAGGAAGGTAATACTCAAAATCTGGAAAAAATATAAGAATTTTTTCTATACTAAAATTCCAAAATGGGCCTCTCCACAAGAAGCATTTCACAGAAAAGAATACGTGGGAAATTACAAATGGTTAAAACATGAAGATTATGTAATAAATGTAAAAGGAAAAATGGAAATTAAAAAAAAGGAAGATCTAGAACGAGAAGGGGAAAAAATCAACTGGTTACAATACGCACAGTTAAAAATAGAAACAAAGAAAGACCTAAATGAGAAGGGTATAGAAACAGAAAAAACAGAATTTGACAAAATTATAATGGGTAAAGAAAAAGGTACAATTAGAAAAATTTACAAAATGTTACTAGGCTTTGATCAAGAAGAGGAAACGATTAAGGAATCAATGGTAAGATGGATGAAAAACATAGGGAAAACAATACAGTTAGAAACATGGGAAAAATAATGGAGGATTACTCAAAACTTTACAAAAGGAAACACTTTGAAAGAAAATTATTACAAGATCTTTTACAGATGGTACTTGACCCCCTCTAGGCTTGCCAAAATGAAAAAACACGTAGATAGGCAATGTTGGAAATGTAGAGAGAAGGTGGGAACAATGTATCATGTATGGTGGCAGTGTGAAGAAATACAGAAATATTGGAGACAAATACATAAAGAAATACAAGAAATAATGGAAATTAAAATTCCATTGTCTCCAGAAATATTTCTACTCAATATGATAGAAATACCACAGGGAAAATTAGACAAAACACAGAATAGTATGATACTATATCTAATATCGGCCGCGCGTATGGTATATGCTAGATATTGGAAACAAAAAAGGATCCCAAATGTAACAGAATGGAAAGTAAAAGTGTTGGAACTAAACGAGATGGACAAAATGTCGATGTATATTGTAGGAAAAACGAAGCAAGAGTTCGAAAAGAAATGGGGGAAATTGATAAAAAGTTGGTGTTAAGAAGGAGGGTGGTAGTCAGAAAGCAATGGGGGAAAGTATGATAAACATATTATGTCAGTCAATATTATAAGGGAGAATAAGAAAAAAGAACAGGGCAGTAGTTAATACCATGGGAAAATAATATAGATAAATATAATTATGGTAATAATAGAAATAACATCTTTGTTTCTTCACCTTTGAAAATGTTAAAAGAAGCCTGAAAAAAATTTTTTTTCTCTTTTTTACTTTTTTTTTCTTTTTCTATCTTTGTAAGAAAACCAAATAAAGATTATTATATAAAAAAAAAAGAAATAACCTTGCAATCTTGATCATATTCTGAGGTTATTTGGTCCCAGCCTCCCTTTGATTCTCTTGGATCCCTCTCCAAATTCTCATGGCCCCACAGAGACTCCCAAGAGAGGAGAGGAGGCCTGGCAGCCGGAGAAGAGGGGAGGAGGAGGGGGGCTTCCTTCCTTCCAGCCCCCAAAGCTGTCTCCCTACAGAAGACCCTCCAGACCCCCATCCTTGGCTCCAAAACGGGGGCTCTTCCCCCTCAGCCACCCTTCTCACAGAAGAACCAAATTTGGGGGTCTCCCATTGCCATCTTGAGGCCCCCACCTTCCCTTCCCTGCCAAGGAAACCCAGAAGGAGCCCTTCTTCTTCCTAAGCAGCCAACGGTCAAAGCCACCAGCCTTCTAGAACCCTATTCAGGCTCCATGCCAACCGCCTGCCTTTCCCAGAATTCCACGCTCTCCTTCCTCCCAGCGGAGGAGACCGGGAGACGGAGCAATGGGTGCAAACTCCAGGAAAAGAGAGTTTATTCTCTTAAACTTGTAATTCCAGTTGTGTCCCTTTATGAGGGAGAATGGGATATTATTATTATTATTATTATTATTATTATTATTATCAACAACAATTATGGTAATTAGCTTCTTGTTCCCAAAACCACAGAGCCTTGTGAAATCTCAAAGTCTGTGTTCATCACACGGAGGTTTTTGCAGCTCTTTGCAGCTCAGATCCGAAGCCACTGCGGGTCCAACGATGCGAATTCAGGCAACAACGTTTTGTGTTATGACATGTGATTCCTTTCTATGGGGCTCCTTCTGTGGGGCTTCCGCAGTGATTCCAAAGTGACCCCTCAATTTGGTGAAATCGGTAACAAGCGAATTCACAGAAATCGCTTCCAAGCTCACTCCGGTTCCACTCCAAATTGGTCTGGTGTGGAATGCAGCATCGCTTCTGCTCTGTTTCACCAATTTGTAATTGGTTGACCGCAAACCTCCCAGCTGCAAATTTCCCATGATGCAGTGCTGCAATTCCCCCATTTCCTTCCGGTGGTCCTTTCGCTTTCAGGGCAACCAAGGGGGAGGGGGGGAATAGGCAGCCAATGGGAGTGGAGGAAGGTCCAGGTAAAGGGAAGGAGGCTACGCCCCCTCAGGAATGGGAGCCAATGGGAAAATCACATTAGTCCCCATAGACTTTGATTTTATCAATAAAGAACATTCCTAATACAACGCCGCCCTCTTGTGGATACTCAGGGCACTGCAGCCTCCTTGGGCTTCTCACCAACTTCTATCCTGGAGCGCCATCTGGTGGCCACTCTTGGCAATTCACTAATAGCAGTTAACCAAATTAAACAGTATATAAAACAAAAACATGAAACAATCTAGACAAGGAAGCTTTTACATGGATCTGTAATTGGTTGACTGGCCAAACCGAAAGGGTGGTCAACAATTACTCCTTTTCATCCTGGAGAGAAGTGACCAAATGGGGTGTTCAACAGGGTTTTCTCCAGGGCCCAGTGTTATTCAACATCTTTATCAATGACTTGGATGACAGAATTGGTAGCATACTTATCAAGTTTGCAGATGACACCAAATTATTAGGAGTAGCTAATACCCCAGAGGACAGGATCAAAATTCAAAATGACCTGAATAGACTAGAAAGCTGGGTCAAAGCTAACAAAATGAAATTCAACATGGAGAAATGTAAGGTACTGCATTTAGGGTGGAAACATGAAATGCACAGATATAGGATGGGGGACACCTGGATGAATGAAAGTACGTGTGAAAGGAATCTAGGAGTCCAAGTAGATCACAAGTTGAACATGAGTCAACAGTGCAATGCAGCAGCTAAAAAGGCAAACTCGATTTAAGGCTGCATCAATAGAAGTATAGTGTCTAGATCAAGGGAAGTAATAGTGTCACTCTATTCTGCTCTGGTCAGGCCCCACCTGGAAAATTGTGTCCAGTTCTGAGCCTCACAATTCAAAAAGGATGTTGGGAAACTGGAGCATGCCCAAAGAAAGGCAACTAAAATGGTGAAGGATTTGGAAACCACAAAGGGACAGTCTCAATGCTTCAGGCAAGGAGCATCAGCTGCCCTCTCTTCGCTTCTGACATCTTCCTCCTCCGGATCTTTAACTTGAACACCATCCACCATAAGGTCCTTTAATTCCTTTATGTCTTCCTCCAGTCGATAAATGTCTACCTGAGGTTCTTCTTTGCTGGGGCAACCTTCAAGCGACTCCCCCACTGCCAAGTCCCAGGCTGTCACTCTGGCCCCCGACGGCCTTCCTTTCCCCAGTCTGGGACCAGAAACCCAAATCCTCCAGTGGTGGCCTGGATGGTGGGAGCTTCAGGAGGTTTCCCAGTCTTGGGCTTGGCCCCTTGTTCCTCTGAAGAAGGCACCTGCTCCTCCACCACCGGGATCTCCAGAACCACCGGGTTCCCCAAGGACTCTTCTTGTTCCTGGGTCTCCATTGGAGTTAAATCTGTGAGACTTTGCAAACTGTGAGATCTGGAGTTAGTCCTGTGCTCAAAAAATCAAACTCATTTGAAACAAAAGAAGCTTTATTGATGAATCCAGGCAGAAACATCCATTAACACCTTTTTGCAAAGTCTGAAGTCCAAAGGAACTTGCTCAACCCCTCCCTAAGCCAGCCCCCAATTCCCAAGTTAAGCAACACAAGCAAAGGTTGCATAGATACCAAGGTTGTGTATACTTCCCTTCCCTTCTCCCAGAGAGCCTCACCTTGAAGAGCGGTCTTCCCAAGCCAGCTTCACTCCTCCTTGATAACCAGTCTCCAGCTGCAACCCCAGCCGTCTCTCCAAACATCCTCCTTCATCTAAAAGCCACTCCATCTGTCTTTCTATTACTTTCCATTATGTGCTTTCTATAACCCATCACTCTACACTACCTACTATGAATTACAACTATAACTCCTACTTTAATAACCAAACCCTAATATTTTTACCCTTTATGACAGAACCCTTATACACTGTTTCTGACATGCAATGGGCCAGTCCCAATCCTTCAGGTATACAGCACCAGTCTGAAGTCAC
This sequence comes from Sceloporus occidentalis, assembly GCA_023333645.1. NCBI lineage: Eukaryota > Metazoa > Chordata > Lepidosauria > Squamata > Phrynosomatidae > Sceloporus > Sceloporus occidentalis. Next base: position 13,970 of record JALMGF010000039.1, on the reverse strand, counting down.
AATTCTCCCATCTCAATCTTTCAGGCAAAGAGCATCAGCATAAAGTCCCAATGAGCCAGTCACAGTCTTTCAGGTAAGGAGCATCACCATGTAGTCACAATGGGCCAGTATCAATCCATCAGGAAAGGAGCATGAGCCTGAGTTCAAATTGGGCCAGTCTGAATCCTTCAGGCAAGGAGCATCAGCCTGAAGTCACAATATGTCATGCATCCCTTTATTCATGCATCTATTCATTTAGGGTTTCATGCCATAAGGGTTATAGGTTTAGGTTTAGATTACAGTTAAGATAGATGGGATTTATAGTGGGTTAAATTAATATGTTTTAATATGTGCTTTAATAGAAGATACTAGAAAGAGGTAGAAAGATCATGGCTAAAGAATGCCCTTGTTTGCTAGGACTGGAATGTGTGGGAATCACCCTTCTAACAGAGGATTGAGTTTAAAAGACTGGTCTTTGTAAACAGAGGGGAAAATAGAGAGTCATTGATATTTTTATATTGTATTATGTTGTTAATGGGTTTATGCTTATTATATTTTCACATGGTATCATATTAGATTGGGATTAATGGGGTCATACACACACACACATACATAAATATGGACAGGTTGCTTATCTGTAACGGTATTTCTTCGAGTGGTCATCTGCGAATACATACAAATGGGTTGTACTGCGCCTGCTCAGTGCTGTCTGGAACCTTCTGGAATCACTGGACAAAATTTACTTTGCAACTTTTAGCAACTGTTTGGTGGTAGCTCCGCCCATCCCTTATAAAGCCCCTGCGTTCCAGCTCTTTCCCCAGTTCCGAGATTGACATGAGAATGAGCCAATGAAGAGCAGGACACTGAGGAGAGGACGGGCGGGATTTGTATGTATTCGCAGATGACCACTCAAAGAAATACCATTACAGGCAAGCAACCTGTCCTTCTTCTCTGTGGTTTCTGTGAATCATACAGATGGGTTGAGACCGACAAGCTTAGGTCAGCGGCGGAGGGAGTTGTTAGGAAATGACATGTATGTGACCACAAGATGGAGCTGTAGCGGAACCTATTAAAATTCCAGTGGTAGTTGACAGTTGACACTTGTATTATGGAATGTTGATGCAGTCACTCCTTCTGAGAGAGAGTATCGGTTATGAAAACTGGTGTTAGAGTAACTGCCTCTCTGTTTTGTTGTTATGGTTATTTAGTTGGTAAAGTAACTTATTCATTAAAGCCCTCGTGTAGAGTGAAAGCTTGAAGTGCCCTTGTCGTTATTTCTCAAGCCGTTTGCAGTGGTGAAGAAAGATTTTCCTTCTTGGCCTGAATACCTTTGCAGACATCTCTTTAAATTCCTTCTCCCTGGAGTCCTGTCAACGTGGTTCAACTCTGCAGGTGGTTGTGGTGGACACAGCACATCTTTCTATGCCCCAACAAGGTTTATGGGCCCATTAGCTGCGTGGACAACGTTAAAGAAGCTGTGGGAGATCTAGTTCTGCAATTGGTGAGCTGTGTTTGGATTACTAGAGGGCTGAAGAGAAAAGTCTTTCATTATCAGTTTGTTTTTGAAAGCTAATTCTTGTTTGGCAGCCTGCCCAGACTGTTATCAATATCAGAGTGTTTGTTTGCAGCTGTTTAAGTCGCAGACTCAGTGCAAACATGGAAGTGGCTGTCAAGTTTGAGAAACTGTCCCAGAAGAATTATGCTTCATGGAAAATTTATATGCAAGCTTTACTGGTAAAGCAGGACTTATGAGACTATGTAAAGAAACAGCCAGATCTTACTGATGAAGACCTGCTAGCTGGTGAAGAAAAAGCTAGAGCAACAATTGTTTTAGCTATAGAGTCAAGCCAGCTAAATCATATTAGAAATAAGAGGTCAGTGTTTGAAGCTTGGAAAGCTCTTGAGGCTGTTAATCAACCAGCTGGAGCCTTGTCTAAAATGATGTGCATCAGAAGGCTATATTGTTGTAAACAGCAAGAAGGCGAATCCGCAATTGTACATTTAAAAAGCAGGCAAGAAAACTTCACAGAGTGCAGCGAGGGTGGCATCTAGATTGAGGAAACCCAGAAGGCCCATATACTACTTAGTAGTTTAAGCAGAAACTGGGAGTTTTTGATGTACAACCTCCAGGGAGTAGCCAAAGCTGATTTAACTGTGGACCTTGTTGCATTGAGGATCCTGGAGGAAGTATAGAGGAGAGACTCTGAGGAGAGATTCAAGGGTGTGACTAGCTGGAGGCGACAACAAACCAACCAACCTATGACCTTGCCCGAGGAGATGTTTTTCCTATAGGGAGACCAGACATTTGATGAAGAACTGTCCAAAGGGCTCTGCGGCAAAGAAATGACAGACTTCACATAAGAAGAAGCTCCAGGATGGGAGGGGGTTTGCTACTTCTGTGGAGGGAGCTGTGAGTGGGAAAAAGGGCCAGTCTGTCTGGATTTTGGACAGTGGGTGTTCTCACCACATGACCCCTAACAGGGATGAACTACAGAGCCCAAGGCCAGCACCAGTGGACATTGTTGTGTTTGCAGGTGGTGACTCTGGCAATGTGGAAGTACAAGGGTCTGTGTTAATCCCAGGTTTGAAAAAGGTTGTTCATAATGTACTGTGTGCACCAAAACTGCTAAATAACCTTGTAAGTGTGGCATCTCTTACTGATGATGGATATGAAATCGTTTTCAGAAAAGATTTGGGGATTATATCCAAGGAAGGAGCAATGTGTGGTAAAGCCTTAAAGAAAAATCACACTTACCACATGGTGAAACAGGTGCAATGAGGGAAAGTAACAAACAAATCACTGAATGATGGGTGTGCTCATGACTTCCATAGAGTTATGGGCCACATAAGCTTTAAGGGTTTGAAAAATCTAGAAGAGATTTGCCCAGAGTTCAGAGTAGAGAGCTGTAATGGTTGCCTTGACTGTGCTGTGTGCAAAAGGGTCAAAGTCAAGGCTTACCCCGTGGCGAAGGTGAGTAAATGCATTACCCAGAGGCCTTTTCAGGTGGCACATGCAGACTTATCAGGGACACATCAAATAACGAGTTGAGGGGGGTGCATGTTTAGCCTACTAATTGTAGACAGGCATACCTGATTTACATTTGTGACGATGCTCAAAACCAAAAGTGAGGCTGCTGACATGATCAGAAGATGGGTTAATTCTGTTGAAAAGGAGTTTCCCTACAAGGTTGGCACTATTGTGACAGACAGAGGTGGGGAATTTCTTTGTAATAACTTGCAGCAGTGGTTTGGGCAGAAAGGAATCCAACACAAAACTACAAATCCCGGATGTCCTGTGGAAGATGGTTTGGCTCAATGCAGGATTGGTATGTTAAATCAAATAAGGGATTGTATGTTGGAGGATTCTGGAGCACCAGCAAATTTGTGGGGAGAAGCCACAAGAACTGCTTGTCACATTATCAACAGGTCATGGTGCAGTGTGATAAACCAAACTCCTTATTTTTTGTTGTATGGTCGAGCACCGAACCTAAAGTACTTAAGGGTTTTTGGACAACTTGCCTTAGTGTACATTCCACCTCAGTTTAGGACCGGTTGGCAAACCTCCATACCTGGATTAGGACCTCAAACAATCAGCACTTCCGTTTTATCTGGATTCAGTTTCAATCGGTTTTTCCTCATCCAGCCCATTACTGCCCCAAGACATTCATTCAGAGGGGAGATGCCTTCCTTAGTTGACGCTGAGATATCTCTGGGTGTCATGAGGATACTGATAGCACCCCGCCCCATGCCTCTGGATGATCTCTCGCAGCGGTTTCATGTACATGTTAAACAGCATTGAAAGAAAGCATTCTTGAAGTTGTGCATAGATGGTACCTCACACCATACAACTTGCAGGCCTTACTAAGAACCCCACCTATGCTGTTGGAGAGGATGTAATACTAGAGGTACCTTCCTGCGCATGTGGTACGGTTGTCCAAGTGTATTTGCATTTTGGCATTCAGTACACTGGTACCTCGGGTTACGAAATTAATTCGTTCCGCTATTCCTTTCGCAACCCGAAAATTTCGTAACCCGAAACACATTTTCCATTGAAAATAACTAATGCGTTCTATGACCTCAGACTGAACCTGCAAGTGAAAACAAAGGTACAATAGAGGCCTATTAAGCTAAGTACCCTACAATACAATGTAATGCAAAGTTGCCTGAGGCACTAAAGAGCTTAAGAATGACTTGCAGGTCCATTCTAAAGTTTCTAAAGGATAAAGAAAAAAAAGTTTTGACTTATCTTTGCTGGTCCTGGCATCTCAGAGTGAGGCAGGAGGAGGAGGAGGAGGAGGGGGGCAGCCAAAAAACCAAATTTAACCAATTTAAGCAATTTAACCAATTTAACCAATTCAACCAATTCAACCAATTTAACCAATTTAACCAATTCAACCAATTTAACCAATTCAACCAAATTAACAAAGTTAACCATTTTAACACAGTTAACCATTTTAACAACATTTTTTTTAAAATTTGGTGTTTTTTTTAAGGGTCCTGAGCACCTTTGCCCTTCTTGGATGACGGTTCTCCCTCTTTTGTGAAGAACTGGTCCAAGGATGTCTGCTTTTGCCGGGCCTTAAGCAGATTCCTAAAATGGCTAAGGCAGACATTATCAAAATGGGCAATGGCATGGCTGGTGAGCACCTTCTCAGGATGATGCTTCTCAACATAAGAAGACACATTGTGGAATTGCCGCAAAATGTCTTTAATTTCTGCTGTTGGCAAAAATGCCCCCGCAGCCTCCTCCTGCTGGCCCCTGTCGAAATGGAGCACGTCCTCATCCACGGCGGAGTGTTGCATGGCCGCCAAGGCCTTCAGGTCCTCTGTTGTCAGGTCCTCGCTGTGCTCCTCGATGAGTTCCTCCACGTCCTCGTTGTCCACGTCAAGTCCCAGGGACCTTGCGATGGAGACGATCTCAGTCACCTCTTCTTCTTCACCTGGCTCAGCACCCTCGGTCTGTGACCCTTCCAAGGAAGAAGCATCAGGCCACAGCTTCCTCCACGCAGCAATCAGGTTGCGCCTGGTGATCTCCTGCCAGGCCAAGTCCACCATCTTCAAGCACACGACGATATCAAAATGCTGCTTCCAGAACTCTCGCAGGGTCAGCTGTGTGCTCTCCGTTACATCAAAACACCGCTTGAACAGGTGCTTGGTGTAGATCTTCTTGAAGTTGGCAATCACCTGCTGGTCCATGGGTTGCAAGAGGGAGGTCGTGTTGGGCGGCAGAAACTGGACCTTGATGAAGGAGAACTCATCAAGGATGTCCTTTTCCAGGCCATGCGGGTGCGCAGGAGCATTGTCCAAGAGGAGGAGGCACTTCAAGGGCAAATCCTCTTCCTCCAGGTACCGCTTCACAGTCGGGGCGAAGACACTGTTGATCCATTCCACGAAAAGGAGGCGTGTGACCCATGCGCGGCCATTGGAACGCCACATCACTGGCAACCTGTCCTTCTGAATGTTGTGTGCCTTGAAGGCCCTTGGATTTTCAGAGTGGTACACCAACAGGGGCTTGATCTTACAGTCCCCGCTGGCATTCGCACACAACGCAAGTGTGAAGCGGTCCTTCATAGGCTTGTGGCCTGGCAATCTCCTCTCCTCCTGGGTGATGTAGGTGCGGCGAGGCCTCTTCTTCCAGAAGAGGCCCGTCTCGTCGCAATTGAACACTTGCTGCGGGACGTAGCCTTCCTCCTCCACCATGGCCTTGAACTCGATGACAAATGCTTCGGCGGCCTGGTGGTCTGCGCTGGACGCCTCGCCGTGACGGACGACAGAGTGGATCCCGGTCCTCCTTTTGAACCTTTCAAACCAGCCACGTGATGCTTTGAATTCCGGGGTGGCTGGCTCCTCCTGGGAAGAAGTTCCTTCGCCTGCCTCCTTGCTGGCCAGGTCTTCAAAAATGGTGGTGGCCTTCTCACAGATGACCGAGGTGGTCACAGTGTCCCCGACTCGCTCCTTTTCTTTAATCCAGAGGAGCAGCAGGCGCTCCATCTCCTCGTGCTTTGGTGTCCTCTGCTTGGCAATCGTAGTCACGCCTTTCGCAGGAGCCACAACGGCTCTGATGGCCTCCTTCTGCTTGAGGACAGTGCCAATTGTTGAAGGGTTTCGTCCATACTCCTTGGCAATGTCCACCAAGCGCACGCCCCTCTCATGCTTGGCGATGATTTCCTTCTTGTCCTCCAAGGACAAGGGAGCCCTCTTCTTTTTGTCACCGCCGCTTTTATCTGTGGCTTTCTTGGGAGCCATAGCTCAAGCCTAAAAAGGACAAAAGGCACAGGCACTGAGCAAAAGCCACAATTGGAAACCACCCCCACCCCCATGGTCACACTCTCTGGCCCAAACTTGCAAAACTCACATCCCACACTTTGAAATCATCACAGCCATGACCAAACCACCCCAGAACCCAAACTCAAAGGCCAGAAACCCCAAATCTAAAAATGCAACCCCATGGTCACACTCTCTGGCCCACATCAAATCAAGGCCAAACATGCAAAACTCACACCCCACACTTTGAAATCATCACAGCCATGACCAAACCACCCCAGAACCCAAACTCAAAGGCCAGAAACCCCAAATCTGAAAATGCAACCCCATGGTCACACTCTCTGGCCCACATCAAATCAAGGCCAAACATGCAAAACTCACACCCCACACTTTGAAATCATCACAGCCATGACCAAACCACCCCAGAACCCAAACTCAAAGGCCAGAAACCCCAAATCTAAAAATGCAACCCCATGGTCACACTCTCTGGCCCACATCAAATCAAGGCCAAACATGCAAAACTCACACACCACACTTTGAAAACATCACAGCCATGACCAAAGCACCCAAGAACACTAACCCAAGGGCCAGGAACCCAAAATCTGAAAATGCAACCCCATGGTCACACTCTCTGGCCCACATCAAATCATGGCCAAACTTGCAAAACTCACACACCACACTTTGAAAACATCACAGCCATGACCAAAGCACCCAAGAACACTAACCCAAGGGCCAGGAACCCAAAATCTGAAAATGCAACCCCAAAGTCACACTCTCTGGCCCACATCAAATCATGGCCAAACTTGCAAAAATCAATGCCCACACTTTGAAATCATCACAGCCATGACCAAAGCACCCAAGAACACTAACCCAAGGGCCAGGAACCCAAAATCTGAAAATGCAACCCCAAAGTCACACTCTCTGGCCCACATCAAATCATGGCCAAACTTGCAAAACTCACACACCACACTTTGAAAACATCACAGCCATGAGCAAACCAAACCACCACCCCACAGAAAAAGCATGGTCACACTGTCTCACCCCACAAGAAGAAGGTAAAAATCCATCCACCTACCTGTAGAGAAATTCCTGATGGCAGGTCTTGATCCGAAGTGTACAGTACAGTCCAACGGCAGATAAGCCAGAACAAGTCCAAAGGCAGAAAGCCAGAAAAAGTCCAAACCTCTACTGGAATAAAGAGTTAGAGTGCAGAAACAACTCTTCCTCTCCAGTCCACAAGGCCAGACAAAGGAGCAGATCAATGGAAGCCGGCTTTTGTTTCTGAAGCCAGGCCACCCCCCCAATTTCGTTAGCCAATCCAGATGATCAGCTTGATTTCTCAAGCCAATCACTGCTGCTAACGAAATTCAAAATTCGCGCCAAAGCTAACCCCTAACCCAGCCCCCTTAGCTTTCCGTTAGCCCTGGAAAGCCTATAGCTGCACTTTGCAACATTTGAATTTCGCGCCGAAATGAATTTCGTAACCCGAAAAATATTTCATAACCCGAAACAGTTTTTTCCAATCCAAGTTTTTCGTAACCCGGAAATTTCGTAACCCGATCATTTCGTATCCCGAGGCACCAGTGTAGTTAACTTAGTTTCATAAATCAATGATCAAAAGATTGTCCCTTCTCCAGAACTTTTATTGCTTTCAGTGTTTATTAATGAAAACAAGAGATTACACAATAAACATATTGTTGCATTTTTGTTGGCATTGGCCAGGACTGAAATTGCCAGGGCTTGAAAAACTGGAAAGGTCAATATGACTGATTGGTGGTCTCCATTTGGGGATTTTTGGTTTATGGAAAAGCTCACTGATCAATCTAGAAGGTTTTGGGGTGGAATCTTCCTCTGCCTTTTGAAGAACGATGGTCCCACTTATATCTGATCTCAACAACACTGGAGCAGAAGAGGGCCTTTGTAATCTGATTCCCTTTCGATGTCTGAATTGGTGCAAAGAAGGTATCTGTGGCGGGATACATACCGCCATTTAGTACGTATAGGATACGTACTAGGGTTAGGAAGGGGCGGTGCTTCCGCACCCCCCTAACCCTAGTACGTATCCTATACGTACAAGATGGCGGCGCCCCTTCTACATGGGCGCCACCATCTTTACGTACTGGACGCATAGCGTCCAGATGTGTCGCGGCGCCTATGACGTCACGAGTCCGCGCCAGGCGCCTCGCAACGTCATAGAGGCGCCGCAAGAAGAAGCTCCGCGCGGGCGCAAACGCGGTTTGACTGCTGCAGCTCCCGCGCGGAGCAAACGGCGGCGGCGGCAGACCGCCGCAAAGCGGCGGTTTGTATCCCGCCTCTGTCTTCTGAGTCCATCCCTGTTTTTATGTAATGTTGACCTTTTACATCCCATGTGACCTTGAAGTTTTGAAGTTGGTTTTTAAGGTTTAAGAAAAAACAGCATTAGTGACAGGACGACGCCCCGAGGAACGCCAGATTTAAGCCCCCTTTTAGAGGAGCAACTGTCCTCAAGCATCTCCATCTGGAATCTGCTTAAGAGATAGGACCAGAACCACCGCAACACATTGCCCCCGATCCACAATTCCCAGAATCTCAAATCATTGGCCAAGCTGTCAGGGAGGGCATTATGAGGTAGGAAGGAAATTTGCATGTGGATGGTGATTGGCTGAGGGACAAAAAGGAGCCTTTGTGGGGCTCTGGAAGTCCATTCAAATTGACTGTAGACTACTGAGGTAGGAAGGAAATTTGCATATGGATGGGGATTGGCTGAGGCTTCTGGGAGATGAAGTCCAAAACACCTGGAGGGCTGGAGTTTGAGAATCCTGATTTAAAGCATCACAGTGAGCTGTGATAGCTCTTACAATGGGTCCTGGGGGGTGGGTACATCAGTCTGGTCCAAGATACCCCCACCTCGCTTCAATAGTCCCATTATGCTTCTCTTCACTTGGCACTTTCACTCCTTCCTTCCTTCCTTCCTTCCTTCCTTCCTTCCTTCCTTCCTTTCACCTCCAGCTAGCCAGGCAGAGACTGAGCTAAGCCAGAAGCAACCCTTTCTCTCCCCCAATTCCTCCAGGGGCCAAGGAAGGCAGCGGAGGCAAGGCAGCAGTGAGAGGGGCATGGCCAGGACTTTGGATCCTCCCGAGGCCAGAGGACGCCAGCCAGGAGACAGCCTTCTCCCTTAACATCCCTGGTTCCCAGTGTCAGGGACGCAGTGGTGAATGGTGGGTGAGGCTGTGGGTGCCACTTTAAAGGGTCCCTTCAGTCTGCCCTGGGAACAACCCTCACCCGTCCAAGGACAGACGATGCCAACTGGCTGGTACTTTTTTCCTTGTGTACTTTTATTTCATATGTACAGTACTTGGACACATTTGTGGTGGGACACTTGGAGGGAGATGGGCATGGGCAAGGAGAATATGATTGAGGTGGCGAATTGGGGGGGAGAGATATTGACTGTGGAGCGGCTATACAAGGAGTGCATGGTCGCTAACGGGGTGAAATGTCTTTACGGCGGAAGGAGAGATTGATGTTTAATATCTGTCTCCCCTTCCATTCACCCTGCTATCCCAAAAGAGCTGGAGAGCATACCAAACCAACCACAGAACCTTTTCCTGCTCTTGTGTAATGCCAGGTCAGTCAAAAATGCTACGCAGATAGTCCATGATCTCCTACTGGACGAAGAGGCTGACCTGGCTTGTTTCAGGGAGACCTGGCTGGGTGATGAGAGCTCAGCCACCTGGGCTCAGGCCTTACCAGCCAGGTTCTCCCTCAGTGAGCAGGTAATGGGACGTCACTTTGGTCCCTAAAGACAATGGAGCACATCGAATGTATTTGCCTCAGCTTAAAGACTAGGGAAAGTCTGGGGATTCTGTTGGTTTAATGTCCACCCCGTTGCTTAACAGACTCCCCAGCGGAGCAGACACAACTGGTCTTGAAGCTGCTGCTGGAGTCGCCTAGGCTTTTAGTCCTGGGCGACTTCAACATCCCCCTCAAGGCCGGTTTAACGAACGTACCTGGTGCAGATCGGGAGTCCATGGTCAGCATGACAAACATGGGCCTTTCCCAGATAGTCTCTGAGCCCAGGCACTGTGCAGGTCATACTCTTGATGTGATCTTCTGTACAGAACAGGCACATCCGTGGATCATTTCCTGGTCAAGGCCCAGCTGAAGGCCACTATTTCCCCCGTCGGGGGTGGAGGACCTATTAAAATGGTCCACCCTCGAAGGTTGATGGAACCCACTAGGTTCCCAGAGGCCTAAGAGGGATTGATGGCTGGTAATGCTGGCGATTCTGTTGAAGCTCTGGTCAATACTTGGAACAATGGTCTGACCAGAGCTATAGACACTATCGCTCCCAAACGCCCCTTCCAACCCACTTCAATCGCAATTCATGGTATACTAAAGATCTCAAAATGATGAAGGGACAATGGCTAGAGCGCCACTGGCAGAAATATCGACTCATACCTGATAAGGGTTTTTTTTAAATCCTATGCAGTGGCAATAGATGCAGCTAAGAAGTCCTTGTACTCTGCATCTATTGCGTCTGCAAAGTCTTGTCCTGCAGAGCTATTCAGGCTGGTAAGGGACTTGACTCAAATGTCCCCCTTTATTATAACTCTTTATTAGAACCTACAAAAGCCTGCTCTGATGCTTTTAATAACTACTTCGCAGACAAAATCTCTCAGATAAGAGCTGATTTGGATGCTGGCCTTATGACAGAGGCGACAGGAGAGGTATCCAGGGCCTCTGCCTATACTGTTCTTCTGGATCAGTTTGAGTTAGTTAGTACAGAGGATGTGGACAAGCTCCTCAGGAGTATGAAAAAGACGACTTGCTCTCGTGATCTTTGCCTGTCTTGGCTGGCTGTCCAGGGGGGAGATACCATCAAGATGCTAAAGAAATATAATTTATGCAGTTTCAGGGAAGGCTGTCTTCCATCTTGCCTCAAAGAGGCAGTGGTTAAACCACTTCTAAAAAAGCCTTCCCTTGACCCCCTGGACAGAAACAATTACAGGCCAGTTTGGCTCTTACCATTCTTATTCTGCTGGCGGACTTTGCGGGAAAGGAAAGTATGTGCTGGGGGTTCAGTGGCCTCTCCTTCCCTCCTTTCTTCCTTTGAGGAGACCGTTATGGAGCCCAAGGTGCAGAGCTGGACTCAGGAGGGAAAGGCAGGAAAGGAAGGTTCTAGTTTGGAAATATAGCTGTCTCTGTGTATCCTGTATGTTTGTGTGTGTGTATGTGTGTGTGTTTGCCTCTGCTTTTCTTATGGCTGGGAATGGAGCTGAGGACTGAGGAGAGAAGAAAGGGTCAGTTTTGGGCAAATTCAGAACTTCTGTGCATCAAAGAGTCCAGTGTGTTGAAACAGCAAAGAACTTTATTGAGAACACATAGAAATTCAATGTTTAAGCCAGAACTGCCCACTCCAAACAATACATTAAAACCCCAAAACCTAAAACTCCACCCTCTTCCAAATCTAGCCCCCAACTCCAATTCCCACAGTCTATGCCCCACAAGAAACAAGACCCCCTTTGCCATTCCCACAAACTAGCTCTTTCTGTTAATACGGCCTCCAACTTTCTTCAGCCAACATCCCACACATTGCAAAAGCTATCATTCCCATAACTAATAAAGCCAGCTGGAACAAATCCCAACCCCCTGTCTACCTAACCTATACCACAACCCACAATCCCCAGCCAAATAGACCACCGAAAGTGATTAGCTATACAATTAGCAATGAAAACCTAAATTTAACAAAATACAGCCTTAAAACATAAACAGACATATGGACAGACAAACCTTACAAGCAAAAGCACAAGGACCTTTTCTTAGCATGACTGGATGGAAAATATAATTTTTGTATTACTAATTGACAAAAAATATTAGATCACTACTAGGATTTGTGTGGCTTCTCTCCTGTGTGGACTCTCTGATGTGTCACTAGGTGTGCCTTCTGAGAAAAACATTTCCCACAATGCTGGCATTTGTATGGCTTCTCTCCTGTGTGGACTCTCTGATGTGTCACTAGGTGTGACTTCAAAGAAAAACATTTCCCACAATGCTGGCATTTGTATGGCTTCTCTCCTGTGTGGACTCTCTGATGTTTCACTAGGTTTGACCTCTGAAGAAAACATTTCCCACAATGCTGGCATTTGTATGGCTTCTCTCCTGTGTGGACTCTCTGATGTCTCACTAGGTCTGACTTCCCAGAAAAACATTTCCCACAATGCTGGCATTTGTATGGCTTCTCTCCAGTGTGGACTCTCTGATGTGTCACTAGGTTTGACTTCTGAGAAAAACATTTCCCACAATGCTGGCATTTGTATGGCTTCTCTCCTGTGTGGACTCTCTGATGTGTCACTAGGTCTGACTTCTGAGAAAAACATTTCCCACAATGCTGGCATTTGTATGGCTTCTCTCCAGTGTGGACTCTCTGATGTGTCACTAGGTCTGACTTCTGAGGAAAATATTTCCCACAATGCTGGCAGTTGTGTGGCTTCTGTCCAGTGTGGAATCTTCGATGCATGACAAGGACTGACTTGTAGGCAAAACATTTCCCACAATGCTGGCATTTGTATGGCTTCTCTCCAGTGTGGACTCTCTGATGTGTCACTAGGTTTGACTTCCCAGAAAAATATTTCCCACAATGCTGGCATTTGTATGGCTTCTCTCCAGTGTGGATTTTCTGATGTCTCACTAGGTTTGACTTCTGAGGAAAACATTTCCTACAATGCTGACATTTATGTGATTTCTTCCCTGTTTGGACTCTCTCATGACTCAGATGTTTTTCTGTAAAGAAGGACAATGACAGATGAGACTGAAAATCAGAGTTAAGAGAGGAGGGTATTGCCCCATGATTTAGCCCTCATTAACCCCTCCTTATTAGGGATTAAATTAAGAAAAATTCTGTGAGTAACCCAAGCATGACCCTGCTGCTTATGCCCCTAAATCAATGGAACAATCGTATCCTTACTTATAGGAGCTAGCAAAGAATGGGGACTGCCCTGAGGGAATCAGTGAGATGAAGGATATTCTATTAACCATGTGCAAAAATACTTTGATTGACAGGTGTCATCATATCCTGTGAGACTGCCACAGAGTGCTGAGTCAGAGCCCAAGGCATGATGCAAGCTAACTCCAGGAGATGACTCACAACCAATACAGTATACAGCTTGCATGCGTATTAGTGTGGATTGGATTGGAGTTATGTGTACAAGGAAAGGTGAAGTTGATGGAAGTCGGAGAGGAGAGCTTGCAAATATTTGTATTATTTTGCAACTCAAGATAGAGAATCTCCAATGATTTCGATGAAATCAACTGTGTTTGTGTCTTATTTTTAAGTGTGAAAAGTGGTCAGTGCATTGCCGATATCTATATATCTGGATATTTGCTTCCTTATTCTACTATGCTATTGCTGATCTGCATCTGGGAGTGTCACCCTCAGTGTGTACTGGCTTTTGAACGCAATCAAAATTTAGAGCCAAGAAGGACCCGAGAGCCAGTGTGCTAATCATTTTTGTCTGAGATTTTTGCACGAAGGACCCATTGCATTCAATTTGGTTTCAGACCATTTTTCTCCCACAGGAAACATTCTAAAGTGATTTAAACCTTTTTGAACATTCGGTTACATGGATTTGTAAGTGGTTGACTGGCTGAACCCAAAGGGTGCTCAATAAGCCCTCCCTCCAATCCATCTGCCTTGGTCCAGGCCTCAGAGGGAGAGAAGAACTACTGGACCTCATCCCCTTTCCCTCCAT